>ML660779.1:6470394-6613392 GCA_007570785.1 Antilocapra americana | reverse complement strand
TGATGGTGGTGGTGGTGGTGGTGGTGATCATGGAATTTATAATGATAAAGATGATAATGAGGAAGATAAAGGTGATGATGGTTGTGATGGTGATGGTGGCGATGGTGATGGTGATGATGATGGTGATGGTGGTGGTGGTGGTGGTGGTGGTGATGATGGTGGTGATCATGGAATTTATAATGATAAAGATGATAATGGGAAAGATGATGGTGATGATGAT
This sequence comes from Antilocapra americana, assembly GCA_007570785.1. Lineage (NCBI taxonomy): Eukaryota > Metazoa > Chordata > Mammalia > Artiodactyla > Antilocapridae > Antilocapra > Antilocapra americana. The sequence goes on along the minus strand of ML660779.1, from coordinate 6,613,172 downwards.
GGTGGTGGTGGTGGTGATGATGACAGTAGTGATGGTGATGATGGTGGTGGTGATGGAATTGATGATGATAATGAGGAAGATAAAGGTGATGATGGTTGTGATGGTGATGGTGGCGATGGTGATGGTGGTGATGATGGGTATCATATACAACACTTAATACATGTCAGACATTGTGCTAAGGGATGTACGTGTATTACCCACACAGTCGCTCCTTAAGGTGGACTGTTGTTAAACCTGGGTGGGAGGTACTGTCACTATCACTAGTGTGACTGGTTCAGAGGAGTGGAATGACATGACCAGAGTCACTTGGCTGAAATATGACCCTGCATCAGCCTGATCCATGGCCAGCTCTAGGGATCAGTGTCCTGCTTCCAGTTGCCCAGCCTGGGGGCTTAGGGTGTCAGAAGCCATTCTGTCTCCCCTGCCCACCCTCCCCCAGCCCCAATATCTTACTTTCAAAAAACAGCACCCCTGAATCGGGCCACCCAGTCCTGCTGCCCAGCCCAGGCCCCAGAGGCTGGTCATCTCCACGGCGCCAGGTGATGGTAGGTGGTGGGCGACCCGTGGCCCGGCATGCCAGGAGGGCGCTCCTCCCCAGTTCCACCGTGACATTCTGGGGCAGCTCCAACAGCTGGGGCGCATCTGCAGAGAGGTGACAGTCAGCCTTGCGCAGTGGCTGGACCCGCCCGGCCCCAAGGGAACTGTTTCAAGGCCTGCCTCCTCTGCCCTCGCTGGGGGATTTCCCTCTTCCAGCCTCCCTCTCAAGAACCTAACTCATATCCAGGGCTCCGGGGCCAACTTGAGCTTGGCAGGGTGCAGCCCTGAAGGGCTCCTGGGGACGATGAGGCAGAGCAAGTGGCCTTCAGAGGGATGAAGTCCTCAGACCCCACATGGCATCTCGGGGACCCTGCCTTGTCCAGCCATACAGGGGAGCAACACATCTGCTCTTGCAGGTGACACCTCCCAGGAAGCCAGCTTGGAGGGGCTGCAGGTCATACCTGACCACAGGAACCCCACCAGCTCTGAGGACCCCCCACACTTCTCTTCACACATCTCCTGGACTCTGGCAACCATTTCCACGACCCCAAACAGCCAGCTTCATAGGGAGGTTCTAGCTCATCTTTACTTCGCTACATCCTTCTCTGCTTGTTGAACATCTTGTAATGAGCATATAAATCTCTACTACAAAGTCAAAACAGGCCTATAAATAACTTGACCTTAGACTTTATGGTCCAAATGGGAGGCTGGAGAGTGAAAAGGGCCATCATAATCATTACACCAGGGTAACAGACATAAACAAGGGCACCTGAATTATATTAAAAAAATTTAAGCATCACATAAAGGTTTATCCTTCATTTTCTTTCAAATTTTTTTCTAAGCATTGTCTCATTTTTATGATAGGGAGTTGGGGCATAGAAATAATTTATTTCCCCAAACAGAGACTCATAATCCTTTCCACTCTTCTGCTGGCCAGAAGTCGGCTTGACTCCAGACAGGTCCAGGCCCCATTCCCTGCAGCTTCTGGGCACTGTCCTCAGACCCCTGATCAGGAAGGACCCTGGCCTGTTCTGAACCCATCACATCCAGCATGGAGGAAAATCCTCCACCCCTTTGTTCTCGCCGTCTCTCTCCAGAAATCTCCCCCATCCATCCAAATCATGACATCAGATTTCCCTCTTGGCCTCAGGGAGCAGGGGAGTTCCAACGAGATATAAACACAACTTGGAAAATCACTGCAAGGAGGAAGACAGTCTTGGGCCTGAGCTCAGACACCACCCGCAAGTCGCTTTTCTTTCTCACTGGGGCCTGGCAGCTGCGGTGACTGAGAATCCAAGCAAGTATCTGCTCTGGGTGCCTCAGATGGGGTCACTGGTCCTGCAAAGCCCTGGCCCTGGGGATACAGCCTTCCTCTTCCCCTCCTTTGGCCCTGAGTAGGTAGCTCCAGGGCCCCGTACCCCCAGAGCCTGCCTCCTCGGCTCTGCCCAGCGCACTGCAGAGCCCAACTCAAACCTCCCTCCTGCAGGCCTTTCAGTCCCCATTTTTCTCAAGCTGCCTCTTGACCCTCTCCTTCCATAACCAAAGAGCCCCACTTTTTCTATTGAAAAGCACACCCCCCTTCCAATTCTCCTCCCAATCCTGAACTTCACCTCCATCCCCAAGAAGGGACAGCTGACTTATAATAGTAAGCAACTATCAAAGGGTTCTGGGCTTCCCTGATAGCTCTGCTTGCAGTGTAGGAGACCCTGGTTCAATTTTTGGGTCGGTAAGATCCTCTGGAGAAGGGATAGGCTACCCACTCCAGTATTCTTGGGCTTCCCTTGTTGCTCAGCTGGTAAAAAATCCACCTGCAATGCGGGAGACCTGGGTTCGATCCCTGTATTCGATCCCTGTGTTGGGAAGATCCCCTGAAGAAGGGAAAGGCTACCCACTCCAGTATTCCGGCCTTGTGAATTCCATGGACTTGTGTGGTCCATGGGGTCACAAAGAGTTGGACACGACTGAGCGACTTTCACGTCACATCAAAAGGTAGCATCTGGAATGCCTACTCAGTGACAGGCATGATGATGGTACTTTAGAAACATGACTTCACTCATGGTACCAGTAAACTCACAAAATGGGTATTCTCACAACCCCATTTTGTTGTTGTCATTGAGTCACTAAGTTGTGTCCGACTCTTTGCAACCCCATGGACTATAGCACGCCAGGCTTCCCTGTCCCTCACCGTCTCCCAGAATTTGCTCAAACTCATGTCCGTTTAGTCAGTGATGCCATCCAACCATCTCATCTTCTGTTGCCCCTTCTCTTCCTGCCCTCAGTCTTGATCTTCCCAGCATCAAGGTCTTGACCAATGAGATGGCTCTTTTCATCAGATGGCCAAAGTATTGGCGCTTCAGCATCAGTCCTTCCAACGAATATTCACGGTTGATTTCCTTTAAGATGGACTGATTTGATATCCTGGCTGTCCAAGGGGCTCTCAAGAGTCTTCTCCAGCACCACAATTCAAAAGCCCATTTTACAGACCGGGAAACTGAGGGTCAGAGGTATTAAGACACCTGCCCCAGGTGCAGTTCAAAGTCAATGGTAGAGCTGGGGTCAGAGCCCAGATCCGGCTGCGGTGAAGACCCAGGCTCTCAGCCACTGCACCCCTGCATCGTGCTGGCACTCAGGCAGCTTGCCACCTTTTCAGTCCTCTCTCAGAGGGGCAGTCAGTTAGATTCCAGAATCATATCCCACCCAGAAAACTGCAACTCTGTCTTCTATGCAGCCTTCCCCCTGCTCATCACTGGAGCCTCCAAATAAGGCGGGACCCCAGAACCCTGCACACCAGAGCTAGAGGTCCTCTGGTCCCTTTACTGTGCAGATGGGAGGCTGAGATGCAAAGGTGGGCCCGCGTGGGGCCCACACTGGTCCTGCAGCGTCTGGAGGCGGGGCAGGCTCCCAGCCCCGTGCCCTTCCCAGGGTCCCACCCACCAGGCTCAGCCACCTCTGCTTTCAGGCTCCAGGCCCCCGGCTCAGACTCTCAGGTGCCCCTCTGCAGGGAGGGACCATGAGCTAGTTCCACAGCCACCAGGTTTTCCCAGGAATGGCCCTGTTTGCCTCGACCTTGAGCAGGTTTCCGGGCAGGAGCTGTGAGCGCCCCGAGACAGCTATACATACAGCCGCCGTCACACTCTCTAATCTCATCATCTGACAGCTGCAGTGAGTTTGCAGGGAGGCAGCTCTGTGTGGGGAACTGGAAGCATCCAGGAAGAGAAAACAGCCTGGTGAAGGATGCCAGCCACCAGCCTGGGAGGGGGTAGGAATAGGAGGGTATGGCCAAAGCTGAGACTTGACAGCACTGATGAGCTATTCCCTCCACCCCCAGGGATTTTCCAAGGAAGTGCCACTGACAGAGGTGATGACTTCCTCTTACTTGGCTCCCCGGGCAAGGGCCACCAGCCTGAAGGCCTGAAGCCTGGACAGGGCCCCTCCCCACCCCCATTTCATGGCCTCTGCCCCACTGGACACCCGCGGATGAACCCCTTCACCACTCTGGACCTCAGATCCCCCTCCAGAAAGAGATAATTTTATTTTCCCCAGTTCCAGTACCTTAAAGTTCTAGGGTTCTTTATCATCATCTGGAGACCCTGCAGTCCCCCAGTCTCCTCCACCATCCTCCCAGTTCCCATGGCCCAGAGCCCTGGGTCAGAGCTTGTGGGGATGTGCCAGCTTGGGGAACGGAGCTCTAATCAGTCTTGACTCAGCCTGGCCAGAAGGAGGGCGGGGGACCCAGGCCCAAAGACGCTGCCGACGGGCAGGGTGACCACGGGAGAGGCTGGCCTCGGGCCCTGCTCTGTTTACAGAGGGATTCCAGGGTCTCTTGGAAGGAGACAGGGCTGGGGATGGCTGCCACAGCCCCCACCTGGGAAGACCCCTTTCCCCACAGAAAGACCCTGCAGTGGCGCCTGGAGCCTCAGCTCCACTGGCCAGAAGTACAGGATGACTCTCCTCCCTAAAAAAAAAAAACAAAAACCTTAAACTGCATTTTATGACTGTTTATAAAGACAAACACAATCCAGGCTGGATTCATTTTCATCTACTTATTATTCTTGACTTTTTCTTTTTTTTTTTTCTCCTGATGGCAAAAGAAATGAACATCAGAGCCCTGTCCAGCAGCCCTAAAAGGATCATGGGCTCTGGGCCCTTGCCTGATGGAGAAGCAGCCCGGATGCTGGCCCCAGAGCCCAGCTGTGTTTCTCTCCTGCTCCCCTTGGCTGGCCAGAGGGGCTTTGCTGTCACAGACGCATACCCGCCGCTCCCCTGCTCATCCACCCAGCAACCAAGCGCTTCCAAGTCAGGAATAAGAAGCAGAGACGAAAATGAAACAAGAGAAAGAGGGCTGAGTGGAGACTTCCCTGGTGGTCCGGTGGTTATGAATCTGCCTTGCAATGCAGGGGACGTAGGTTCAGTCCCTGGTTGGGGAGCTAAGATCCCACGTGCCGTAGGCCAGCGAAGGCCGAGCACCACAACAACTGAGCCCTCACACTGCGACTAGAGAAGCCCGCACACCGCAGTGAAGCCCCTGCGTGCTACAACTAAGACCCGAGGCAGCCAAGTAAATAAAGTCCTAAAAATAAAGAGGGAAAGAGGGCTGAGCGCACATCCATTTCAAGAGACACCAACAGGACAAAGGGAACTTAGGTCAGAGCAGTTTTAAAGTAGTAGAAAGAGCGTTGAGCTCCAGGGGGGACGGGGCTTGGGGGGCCTGGGGGCATTGGAGACTGCCATGTAGCCTGGTCACCAGCCACGAGACAATCACTCCATCTCACTCTGCCACACCAGGCCCTTGTCACCTGGCACGGCCCCCTGTACACTGAGTATTTATTTCAATCAAGTCCTGAGTGAAGCACATTCTCATTAAATCTCTCAAGGACCTTGTGAATAAGCCTCTGTCATCAGCAGCCCCATTTTACAGATGAGGAAGGCGAGGCTCAGGAAGATAAATAACTTGGCCAAATAAGCAACAGGCCCTGGACCTTGATCCAGGACTCTTGTCTGCCAAATGCCAGGCCCAGAGGGGCGAGACCCTCAAAGGCTGGGCCACATGTGTGGGCACTCCCTGGCAGGTCAGGGGAAGGCTGCCCTCCTGTCTGTAACCCACACACCCCTGCACCACACCGATACCTCCAGGAAGCCAGTTCCCAGCTGAACAGCAGGAAGTGGGCACAGCGTCCCCCTGTTCTCAGCCCTGCAGCCTGGCCAGGAAGGCCGCATCACAGCTGCCACCCAGATGGGCAGGAAATTCAATTTCCCACCACCGCTGCCAGGCCAGCTCTCCACAGACACACAGGTGTTGGGCCACAGTCCACCCCGTCCCTGACCTCAAGGCCAGAGGCCACAGTGGCCCCGTGCCCCACATGCCTATCTCTGGGGTGCCCGCCACCTCCCTTCTCTGACATGGGAAAATGGCCTCGAGACCAACGGCTGACAGGTGAAGGAACAGGATAAGGCAGGCGGGCCGGCCTGGGCCCCAAAGAAATGAGGCTTTGCTGAAAAGGAATCAGACACTGAACAAAGGATGACCACTTGTAGCAACGCCCAGGGCAGCCATCCCTGGAGTGCCTTCTCTGCCTACCCAGAACCCACCGACTAACACAGCGACAGTGACATGTGTCAGAGCCCTCCTTGTCCAAGGCCTTTCCTATCTCCCACTCACACAACATCCACAAACATTTCGTAGGTGAGCAGCCTGAGGCTCCGAGTGGAGAAGCAACATCCAAGCTCACCCTGCTGGGAGCATCAGGACCAAGTCCAGTGGCTAAACAGCCCAGATCCTGGGTTCAGATTCTGCCACTCGCCAGCTGTGTGATCCTGGACAAGCCACTTAACCGCTCTGTGCCTCGTTTCCCCCATCTACGAAAGGATAAAGTGGAACCCATTGCAAAGGGGTGTTACGAGGATTACAGGCCAGTATACGAAATGTGCTTAGAGCTGGCCTTGCCACAGGGCAGATCTCATGGAAGACTTACTATATTTTTATCATCAGGCCCTGTGGCTTTCCACACCCACCCCACCCCACCCAAGAGCCCAGCCACACAGACAGGGAAAGTCTGAGCACATCATTCTCCTCAGAAACGTCTCACCACCTCCTCAGGACAAAGGCCAGGCTCCACTGGGCTCCCCAGCCCAAGGCTGGGAGTGACCCGCAGCTGGGCAGCCGGCCGCCTCGGCCCGCCCCGCCCCATCCTCGATGCCTCGCTCTCTGCCTGGCTGCTCTTGCCTCGGGGAGCGCTGCGCGTGCTGTTCTCTTTGCCTGGAACACTGTCCCCGAGCTCGCCACCTGACGGCTTCTGGGTTCAGCTTAGACATCATCTCCTCTAAGCAGCCCTCCCAGCCTCCAGTGCTGGCTTAGCCCCCTTCTCTGGGCACAGGCTCCACGGATGCCACTTCCAATTACTCAGCATGCTGGGCATTCTAATTGTCTGTTTACTGTCTCTCTTCTTGGCACCAAGAACAGCACAAGGGCAGATGCGGCTGTATTCCCAGCACAGAGTCTGGGGCACAGGGCCTGGCCACCAGGTGACCCTGTGCTAGAGGATGGCAACGAGGGAGCAGGTGACTGAACGCTGAAGGCACCCCTGAGCATGGGAGGATCCCCAAGCCTGAGACGGCACCGTCTCCCCCAGGGCCAGACCCTCCTGATCGAGCCCCCCTGGGAGCCCCTTGGCCACCCCACTGGCCCATTAAAGCCCATTCTCCATTCTCCGCACTTCCTCCAAACTCTCAGCACCTGTCTTTCCCGTCATGGCCACAGCCGACCCTCCGAGCCCCATCCACTCCAGCTTGGCACGCCAAGGAGCTGTGCCCACAACTTCCGAGCAATTCCCATTGCCCAGGATCCAGGCCTGGAACCAAGCCCTCATGGCAACCACAGCCAAGGCCATGTTCCAGCCACAGAAGAATCCAGACTGCCCATCTGTAAAAGGGGAATAATCAGGTCTCCATTTATTAAACACTCATGATGGGCCAAAGCCAGTGCTAAACGTTATGTGTCTGATTTCACTGAACCCTCACAGCCACTCAACAAGGGAAGCAGTGGGGTTAGCTCCGCTCTGTTGCTGTTTAGTCGCCAAGTCGTGTCTGACTCTTTTGTGACCCCAGGGACTCTGGGCCGCCGGGCTCCTCTGTCCACGGGATTTCCCAGGCAAGAATACTTCTCCAGGGGATCTGCCCGACCCAGGGATCAAACCCATTTCTCCTGTATTGCAAGCAGATTCTTTATCACCAAGCCACCAGGGGAGCCCTTGGCTCCATTTTACAGATGGGGAAACTGAGGGTCAATGACCTGACCAAAGCACATAGATGGTCAGTGATGGAGACAAGATGGGAACTTGGGTCTCAGGGGTCCAAGCTGGAGCCAGACTGTTTCCATGGTGGGCAATGTCCCCTACTTCCTGGGAGTCTCACACTTGAGGAGTCTCTCCCACCCACCAAGTGCCAGGGTTAGTCCACGTGACCTATAGGATATAATAGGTGATGGTACGTCACTTCCAGGACTGTGACTGGCTATAAAGCCTGTAGCTTCCATCTTGGATTCTCTCTCCCTATCCCTCTCAATTCACTTTCTCTAGGAAAACCCAGATCATGAAAAACCTTCTGGAGAAGCCCATATGGGTAAGGAACAGAGGCTTCCTGACAAAAGCCTCATAATGAACTTAGGGTGGCTCCTCCAGCCCCGGTCAAGCCTTCGGATGACTGCATCCCTGACAGATGTAATAAGTGCCATCCCGCAAGAGACCCTGAGTCAGAGCCAGAATCCTAACCCTCCAGAACTGTGCGTCAGCAGATGCTCACTGTTTTAAGCCACAGAGTTTCAGCGCAATTTGTTACACAGCAAGCGGGAATGCATGCACCATCTCCTTCTAAAATCCCTGTCCCATGTGCTCTGCATCCAAATGATGCAAATTCCCCACTGGCAGGCTACTGGGTAGCATCCTCTCCTCCTTGCTCAGAAGTAGGGGAGCTGACAGAGCACAGGTGAGGACAAGGTGTACACTCACGTCCAACCTCCAGCCGGATTTCTGCAGAGGCGTCGCCCAACTCATTGACAGCTCGGCAGGTATAGACGCCAGCGTCCCTCTCACGAACCACCGGGATCCGCAGCATCCCAGAGCTGGAGTCCTCAGCAGCCAGAATCATTTCAAGATCCCCTGGACCAAAGATGAGAAAACATCAGGCAGGTACCCACGGTTGCCGCAGGAAGCCAGGGGATCAGGCTGCCTTCCTGACCCTGGGTTCCTGCAACTCCACAAGGCTGGGACCTCAGAGGGGTGTGGGTGAGGTAAAGACACCCCCACCCCGCAATCAGGACCACTATTGTTTAATGGATGCAGACTTCCAGTTTTGCTAAATGAAAAGAGTTCTGGAGATGGGTGGTGGTGATGGCTGTACAGCAATGTGAATATATTATACTTAAAAATGGTTAAGATGGTAATGGGTACGTTACGCACAATTTACCACAATTTAAAAAAATTTCTTTTAAGTCAGCACCCCTGAGTCCAGTTCCCTGAGTCCCTCTGTTGGCCAAGAGTGAGTCTCAGCCTGCCCCCTTGCACGTGACAGGTTCATCACCCAAGAACGCCTTGCTTGGGTCTCCCTTCTGGGTCCCCGCCCTCTGTTCAGGGGCAGACTGAGGCTTGGGTCAGCTCTGGGAGAAGCCCCCCACCTTTCTCCCGAGTTCTGCCTCTCTGATGCCTTATTCTCATTTCTCTTACTGTTCCCTGACTCCCACCCCTCCAGGCTCCTAAGGCATGAGGGATCACCCAGATTTTGAACCTTTTTTACAACTTAATTTAATTTTTTGTTTTTAAAATTGTGGTAAATATGCATAACACAAGATTGTACTGTTTTAAGCACTGAGCATCCAATTCAGGGGGATCTGGTACATCCCATGATCCATCCACAAAACTTTTCATCTTCTCAAATGGAAGCCCTACTTATTAAACACTAACTCCCCATTCCCCCTCCCCAAGCCCCTGGCATCCATCTTTCTCCTGTCTGTCTCTAAATTCGCACATACGAGGCATGGCTTATAAGAGATCCCACTCGATTAAGGGGAATCATATAATATTTGTCCTCCAGTGTCTGGCTTATTTCACTTAGCATCATGTTTTCAAGGTTCATCTATGTTGATTCAAAATTGCATCCTTTTTTCCCAAATTAAATTCTTTTTTAATTTTTTCTTTTAAGTTTTTACTACTTAAATACGCCATACTAGCAAATGTTTCTGAAAATGTCACAGATAAATGATTTTTTTCTTCATTTGGCCGATTAGAAGTAGGGGGAAATTTCTACACAGTAGCTGCTATGGGCCTGATTTTTTTTTCTTTGTCATGGAAGTCAAATTAAGAAAAAATTTAATTGTGGTTAAAAAAAACTCATAAAATTTGTTATCTTAATTATTTTCAAGTGTATAGTTCAATGGTGATCGTATTCACATTGTTGTATAAATTGAATTTCATTCCTTCTTAAGCCTGAATAATATTCCAAGGGGTAGTATATGTTTGTGCTCAGTCATGTCTAACTCTTTACAATCCCATAGACTGTAGCCCACCAGTCTCCTCTGTCCATGGGATTTTCCAGGCAAGAACACTGGAGTGGGTGGCCATTGCCTCATCCAGAGAGGAGCTTCCTGACCCAGGGATCGAACCAGAGTTTCTGGTGTCTCCTGATATGGCAGGCAGATTCTATATCACTAGTGCCTCCTGAGAAGCCGTTCCACTGGGAAGCCCCCTTTAAAAAGGTGGCTCGTGGGCTGGGCTGGTAGAGCTCCCAGCCACGACGGGCAGTGACCACACCGAGTAAGGAGTCCCGAGGCCTCTGCCGCCACTAGCTGGTGACCACGGACAAAACGCTCAGACTCGGAGCTAACACTGCCAGTCGCTGTCAAGATGAGGCTCTGCTGAGATCCAGACGGGTGCTGCTGAGGCTGGAGTGCGTCTGGGTGGGAGAAGGAGTCCAGGGTTCTGCCCTGAACAGTCCAAGGCAGGAGCCCCAGGACCCAGGTCCACTGGTGTGGGTGCAAGAGCGGCTCCTGTTGATCAAACTCCAGCTCGGGGTGCAACACACAGAAAATCCTCCACACCCACTAATTCAGAAAAGCCTCACAACAGAACACTCACCACGACGGCCAGCTCTCTGATAATCACAGCATCTTCACCACCGTTCAGGACACTGAGCCCAGGCCGTGGGCCAGGCTCGTTCTAAACAATTTACACATACGGACTCGTTTAATCCTCACACAACCAACCTATCTCAGAGACTCCCCTGCTGGGCCAGTGGCCGGGACCTCGAACTCCCATTGCAGGGGGCTCGGGTTCAATCCCTGGTCGGGGAGGTGGATCCCACCTGCCACAACTAAAGAGCCTACGTACAGCAACTAAGACCCAACGCAGCCAAATAAATATGATAAATGTTAGAGAGAAAACAAGCTCTCTTTGATTTTCTAGCTAAGGAGGCAGGCTCACAGTTGCCAAGCCACTTGCCCGAGGCCACTAAGGGGGGCCAGAATTCAAATCTGGGTCTACTCTAAATCCTGCTCCTGATCACAGAGCCAGTCTGCATCAGCTATATGGATACTGGGCTAGGAGGACGGGGGCTGCTCAAGACAGTCCGTTTTCCCCAGACACCCCATTCCGAGTGCCCCCCGTGACCGTCCTGGAAAGCTGATCCTCCAGGGCCCCCCGCAGGACCCTTCTGCAGGCCCCTCTCCCCACCCAATCCATGTACCTCGATACCAGATGACTCGGGGCGGAGGTACCCCGGTCGCCTCGCACGCCAGCACCGCCTCCTCCCCTTCAGCAGCCAGCACCACGCTGTTTACAGCCGACACGGATGGTGGGTCTGTGTGGGGAGCAGATAGGGAACTGGGGACCAAGCCACAGACTCCCTAGAGCGACAGGGCCGTTTCCCCAGCTGGCGGAGGAGCAGTGGGGCCAGAGTGGGGCTGAACACCTGCCTTCTCCCCACCCCCAACCAACGGGGGCAGTCACCCTCAGAAAGATGCAGCCTCGGCCAGTTTATAAAGAGCCAGTTACTCCCGGGACTAAACTTCCTTCTTGCCCTCTTTGAACCTGGCATAAAAGGTGAACTCCCACAAGGTTCTAAAATGCCCCGCAGGGGATGTCTGCCGCTCCCTGGCCCCTGACTCCAGCCAGCCTCCTGCTCCGTGCAGAGCCTTGGACACCCCAGGGGCCATTCCTACCTCGAGGCTTTTGCCCCACCCCGTCTCTCTCTGGGGCAAGGGCTTGATCCTTCTCTGCCCAGCCACACGTCGCTCCATCACACCACCCTGTTCTGTGCTCATCCCACACCTTCACCATCCGAAAGCACCTTATTTATCTGCTTGCATGCTCTGCTTTCTGCTTCCCCCTTAGAATATAAGCTCTACCTGGTCGAGGACCCTGCGTTCGCTCTTGTACCCCTGTGTCTGCCATACACTAGACACTCTTCAGTATCTGTGGATGGGAGGGGGGTGGGGGAGGCAGGACTGGGGACCCTCTCCTGCAGAAGCCCTTGACCCACATACCTGTATAGTAGAGAGTGACCGTCTCTTCGTCTCTGCCAATCTCATTAGCAGCCTGGCAGATGTAACTCCCAGCATCCTCTGGGGCCACCCCTTGAATGATCAGGGTTCCCTGGGCATCCACACGGACCCTGGAGTCGTGCCACAAAATGTATGCAACAAGAAGGGGCTGGTTAGGTTGGGTCACATGGGGTTGCCCCAGCCATTAAAAGCTGATTAATTAACGACATCACCAGTGCCACTGCTTTACACTGACTGCTTGCTCTCTGCCAGGCTGTGAGTTCCTCACTTTTTATGTTCCTTTTTCGTTCATCCGGCTCAGAAAGGTAAGGTGACCTGCCCAGGGGCCCACAGCCTGAATGGCAGAGGCAGAATGCAAGCACAGGAATGCAAACACGGGACTACTGGATTCTGCAGCTGGAACTCCTGACCCCAGACCCCACATGAAGCATCCCTGTGTTTCCCAAATGATCTCCGCTCCTGAGTCTCAAATCATCAGGAAGAAGGCGGGGCAAATGCCACACCCTCATTTGCTACAGTTAAGAAGACTGAGGTCCAGAGAGGTCCCTGAGGCCCTCACCTGCTGTCCTCCTGCAGGGCACGGCCCTCGCGGCTCCAGGAGATGTGGGGTGCAGGGTATCCGGAGGCCGAGCAGCGGACCCTCACCTCCATGCCCTGGGAGAAGCGCTGTGACCTGGTGTGGATGCTGACCTGCGGGGCCTCTGGAGTTCAAAGAGTGGGCAGGTGGGGAGGAGCTTGTCAGAGCAGCCGTGTTGTCCCAGGCACCCAGCCCTGGGCCCCCTGCTCCTCCCTGCAGCCACAGACAGCAGAGACATAGGAAGGAAGGGCCCCAAGGGACCTGCATCCTTGTGACCGACTTCTCGGGGAACCGGGGTTGACCAGGCAGATCCCCAAGCACATCCCCAGGCCACATGGGGACCTGAATTCCCAATAGGCCCTGGTGGGAGCCTTGAGCTCCCTGAATTTCTGCTCTGAGCTGAGCCCCTCCCATACCAGCAGCCTCGATATAGCCTCAGAATCTTTCTCAACACACTCTAAGCAGCCAATCCAGAGTCAGTGGCGCAAGAAGAGATTTGTTTCAGCACACTCATTTTTACACTTGGGGGAGATAGTTCCCTAGAGGAGCAGGATCCGTCTAAATCCTGAGTGGCCCTAAATGCTAGGTGAGTACCCAGTCCAGGCACTAGCCCTCTGGACGTGTTTCTTCTCACTGCCTCCTCCAACCCCAGCTGGTCGGTGCTACCCAACCCTGCCGAGCACATCTGATCTCTGGGCTTTCAGAAGTTTCTGGTGTCCAATCTCTGTCCTGCATATCGAGAGGGCTGGACAATGGAAGTGCTCAGTGGCCCGAAAAGAGGACAGGACACAGTGAAATTGGCTTGGCCGACAGCAGTAGAAATTGAGGTTAGATATGATGATGAACTTCCCAACAGTGCCGAACCACTACACTTAGGCTGGGAGGCTACAGAATCTTCTTACTCAGAAGGTTGAGAAAACTCTGGGAGGGCTGATGCTGCCTCCAGAGCTGATGTCTGAGCAGAGAGATGGACGGATGGGCTCCTGGAGAAATGCCAGGTAGAAGCAGCCTCACCTCGCACCAGGAGCCAGACGGATGCCCGCGTGACTCCATTGGAGTTGCTGGCCATGCACTGGTACCGCCCGCCGTCGCTGGGGGTGGTGTTCCTGACCTCCAGGGATAGGTCGGCCAGCTGGGTGACTCTGCCTGTCGAGGCCGACAGGACTCGCCAGTCTCGGACCCAGGTCAGGTTATAGGGGGCCTCGCCCAGGACCAGGCAGGACAGGACGGTGGTCTCTCCGGGCGACACGGTCACATTGGGGACAGGGACCAGCTGTGGCGGGGGTTCTGCAGGAACAGGAGCGCAGGAGGCACTGAGGGGTTGGCACGGGGAGGGGGACATCCTGCAGACCCTGGTGGTGTCCAGATCCCAGAGTCCACTGTCTCCCCCAGCAGAGCAGTTCACTAGCATCTGTTCACATGCCCGGACGGTGCCACCCCACGGCCATCTCACACACATCCAGGGGCTTTGTGTGCGTGCGCGCGCATGCATGCACACCTGGTTTCCATACAACAGCCAACGGCAAAATTTAGCAAGAGGGTAACGCATCCTTCAGGGCTTTCCCAGTAGCTCAGTGGTAAAGAATCCACCTGCCAATGCAGGAGACACTGGTTCAATCCCTGGGTGGGGAAGATCCCCTAGAGGAGGAAATGGCAACCCACTCCAGTATTCTTGCCTGGAAAATCCCATGGCCAGAGGAGCCTGGCGGGCTACAATCCATGGGGTTTCAGAGTCAGACACGATGTAACGGCTAAAATAAACAGACAACCCACACTTCACACCCTTTGAGGCAATAATTCCACGAGCGTACATGCTCAGGCACTAAATTGTGTCCGGCTTTTTTGTGACCTCATGGACTGTAGCCCGTCAGGCTCCTCTGGCCATGGGGTTTCCCAGGCAAGAATACTGGGGTGGGTTGCCATTTTCTTCTCCAGGGGATCTTCCCGACCCATAGATTGAACCAGTTTATCCTCATCGGCAGACAGATTCTTTACCGCTGAGCCACTTGGGAAGCCCCAGTAATTCCACACTAGTGGATAAAGTCTTGGAAATCACCTTCAACTGGAAAAGAGAAACAAGTACAGAGCTATTCTCTGCATAAACAGCAGCCAAAGGTGGACTAAGGAAGGCCACTGCCCCCAAAGAAGAAAGAGCTTAGAAACCCACACTCTCAATAAGAAAAAACCATTAAGAAGTGACAGCTCAGAGACCACCTAATCAGGGAGGGCCTGCAGGACCTGCACGGAAAAAGCTGGGTCCACATGCCAATGGCCATGATGTCCAGTGGGGAAATTTGACTCCAGACATCAAATCAGGTTGTTGTAAGTACGTAGGATATTATCCCGTTTTTCTTAAAATGCATACATGGATAAAGGTCCAAAAAGAAGTAAAGCAGAATGCTATCAAAGTCATCTCTAGAGTGGAGGGATCACAGGTCATTTCCATCTTTTCTGTTGGCTTATATTTTCCAGTCTTCCTACAGGGAGCGTGAGTGATTGTGAGTGAGTCTAGGAATGCCGAGTGACTGACCCCTCTATGTTCGCTGGGCCCCTTTCCTTCAAGGCAGCTTTGTTGTTGTTTAGTTGCTAAGTCGTGTCCGACTCTTTTGCGACCCCATGGACTGTAGCCCGCCAGGCTCCTCTGGCCATGGGATTTTTCCAGGCAAGAATACTGGAGTGGGTTGCCATTTCCTCCTCCAGGGGATCCTCCCCACCCAGGGATTGAACCAGTGTCTCCTGCATTGGCGGGCGGATTCTTTACCACTGGGCCACTGGGAAAGCCCAGCAAGGCAGCTTAGGTTCGTTATTTTAAAAATAAAGCCAGTTTCATTGTAAGAGCATCTGTGGCATTTCCTGAATTCAATGCTGTCATGATGGCAGGACCTGGAGGCATTAGGGGTTGGGGACGAGGTGGACGGTAGCCCTTGTAAGGGCCTGGGGGCTGACCAAGAAGTCAAGGGTGGGGTTGCGGCTGGGGACTGGGAGGCAGAGCCCAAGCCGGGGTTCTCAACCTTCCTGCAACCACAGGCCATTCCTGGGGCAGACCGTCCAAACCGGAGGCCAGCAGGCAGGTGCAGCGTGGGCGTCGGGCTCTGGATGACGGACGGTCCCCAGCAGCTGGCTGGCACACCCACCCACAGATGGAGGAAGCCTGGGAGGGAATCCTACACGGAAGAGTCGGGACGGGCGCGAGGCGACAGACCTGTGACGACGACCTGAGCCTTCGCCCGTCCGGTGCCAGCCCGGCTGACTGCCATGCACTCGTATGCGCCTTCTTCGGCCTTGGAGGCCCGTGGGATCTCCCAGCTGCTGTTCCCTGACTCCCTGCAAACGCAGCACAGCTGGAGACACACAATCGCACTGTCCCCCCCATCAGGGCCCCCTGGCCTCATCCAGGCTTCCGGATGGGGGCTTGACCCCCTGAATCTTGCCCAGAAAGAGGCCCCCAAACCTCTCAGAGACTTGGTAAGAAGAGACAGGCAGCTAAGGGCATGCAAATCCCAACATATGCTGTGTGACTCCGAGAGAGTCCCTTCCCTCTCTGAGCCCCGGACTTCCAACTATAAGAGGGCAGGTCTCAGAAGGTCCTTCCTGCACTGACCAGCACAGAGCCGGGCCTTCACAGGTCGAGTTTTCAGAATCTGAGGAAGGAAGGCCTATGGCTCCTCCAAGGAGCGACGGCCCAGCAGTGGTGGGAGCCTCAGGGACCCACTCTCCCCCAACCCTGGCCAAGCTAGGAGGTGCCCAGCAGGACACCCAAGGTCCCATGTGTGCCACCCACCCCCTCCTTAAGTCCCTCCAGGACATCAGGCCCCCAGGAGCCCTGGGACTGGGCACAGTGGACAGCCCTGAGCCACTCACCGAAAGCGTCTCTCCTCACCCAGCCTGGCTCCGTCCCGCCGAAGCTGTAGCCAGAAGGGGAGGGCGCTGTGCACAGAGCAGGAGATGAGCAGGGGCTGGTGTAGGTAGCCGTGGATCCTAGGGGGCATGCTGACCAGGGGGGCACCTGTGGGCAAGGACCAGCACTCAGGATTCCTCCCTGCCCTCCCCCCGTCAGCCTGCCCTCAACACACCTAGCAACACAGAGACCCACAAGGATGACCCAGGGGCCAGAAGGCAGGGCTCCAATCTCCAGCTTCACCAGCCGGTGGCCACTGAGAACAGGGGGCATCACCTCCCTAAGCCTCAGTTTTCACCTCTGTAAAATGGGTTAATGGCACTTCTGACCTCATCGAGTTGTGGTGAGCTGCTGGTGAGAGGTGGTGAGTGGGAAGCCCTTGGCACACACATGTGGCAGGGCCAACTCCTTCCATGAAGACTTGTAGGGGTTTTACGGTTTGTGCCACCCTTGTGTCAATTGTGTGGGAGACAGAGAAGTCGAACCAGCCCTAAAATCTGATGAAATGCTCCCCAGATGGGACTCTCCAAAGGGCCTAGGGAGGGCTGTGCATTGCTCACCCTGTCTGCAGGGTCAGTTTTACTCACAAGCTGTGGGCGGGAAGCCTTTTGTTTTAATTTAAAAATCAGCCTAGCTGGAGCATGGCTGTGAATACAGAGTTCACACACATTTTTGAGATAAAATAAGAGATTTCCATGTAATCTCACAGCTTCGGATGAGCCTCTGGGGACCCCCATCAGACACCTCCCGCCTGACCCTGGCCTTGGGGTGACACATACTCTTTCCTTGGCTCTTGGAGTCACTTCAGGGGAAACGTCTAAGGACTGACCCCCGGGGTCAGTCTCTGGCCATCCGTGCCTCGCTGGGCGATCGCAGGCTTGTGGGGAACCCTTGCGTTACCCTCTCCCTCATCCCCCTCAGAAATGCTCCAAGGGTGAGACAATGGGCCAGACCTCCTCCAAGCACAGCGCTGGGGGTGGGAGGCCAGCAGTGACATCATATTACAGGCTCCCCGCCACGTCCCAGGGGAGAGGGGTGTCGGACCATCCAGCCATGTACTCAGCTGTGTGCGCGGCAGCCGCGGCTCACCCCTACACACTGGAAGCCTCTGGATCCCTCTTCCTCGAGCTGAAAGAAGCCCAGGGACCCCTGGGCCCCGCCACCCCCATGTCTCCAAACCCAGAATGTCTTGCTCCCAATCAGACTCCCAGCCTCCCAGACCTGGAAGGTGGTGGGGGGGGTGCAACCCCCTCCCCACAAAACCACATCCTTCCCCCACTCCGCCCTCATCCTTTAATTCAGAGCTGACATGGAGACCAAAAGCTAGAAGTTAACTCCCCAGCTCTGGGAGCCATCTGAGAAAAGAGGAGAGAGAGAGATAGAGGCTGCTTTAGCCCCCTGCTGAGATTCCTGCCTGAAAATGCCTCCTGAAAGCTGCAAAGGCCAAGGCAGGAGGAGCCCCTGGGGCCACAGCCAGGGAGTAGAGGCTGGGAGACTGAAGGAAGGGGGCTTGGGACCCTGCCCCACTCAGGTCCTCAAAGTCCCCCTCCTCACCACGGGCATCTCAGCACCCTCTCTGCATCCCTAAGTGAAGTGGCCAGGGGAGCCTGAGACCCCTGGCACCGTTGATGTGGGATGTCAGTGTCACCACCTCTGAGCTCCTCCTGGGTCACTACCAGTGGAGTGGGAAGGAGGCAGGAGGAGGGAAGCAAACCCAGTAAGGAGGCTGGTGCCCAGTGAACTTCCCCAGGGCCAGCGGCAGATCTGGAAAGCCAAAGATGCTGCCCTGCCCTTCGGGAGCCTCCAGCCTGGATGCCTTGGTTTCTGGGACACACAGGACACCAGCAGAAGCCACACATGTGGGAAACAGCACCACATGACCAAAGGTGGGGGCACAAGGTGACTTGTGCCTACAGTGACGTCATGGGGCCAGCAGCCACGGGGAAGGGCACGGTTCACGGTTCCCCAATCCTGGGTACAACCTCTGAGCATCTGAGAGCCGTCCTGTTTGTTATGTGCGCTAGCTTATGCAACCCTCCAAGCAACCCTGTGAAATCAGTGGTCTCAGTTCCCCAGCAATAAAACAGGGACACATCTCAGAGCTAGTGTAAGAACACAGGGAGGTCACCTCAGTGCTCTGTGATGACCTAGAGGGGTAGGGGTAGGGTGGGGTGGGAGGGAGGCTCAAGAGGGAGGGGATACATGTATACATTATAGCTGATTCCTGTTGTTGGACAGCAGAAATTAACACTGCTTTGTAAAGCAATTAAACTCCAATTTTTAAAGATGAAAAAAAAAGATGTTAATACAGGAGAAGGTAAATGAAGAAATTTATTACTATTTTGGTAACTTGGGCTTCCCTGGTGGCTCAGACAGTCAAGAATCTGCCTGCAATGTGGGAGACCAAGGTTTAACCCTTGGGTCAGAAAGATCCCCTGGTGAAGAGAATGGCTATCCACTCTGGTATTCTTGCCTGGAGAATTCCATGGGCAGAGGAGCCTGGTGGGCCATGGTCTGTGGGGTCGCAAAGAGTTGGACACAACTGAACGACTAACATTTCACAGCTTCAATATCATTTCAAAGTAAAAGGTTTGAAAAGATAGATTTTGCAAGGAGCGTGCAAGAGATTATAAAAAGAAACCCTTTAGTCCAGGAGGGGGGAAAAAAAGAAACTGGTATAAGCATTTAATGAACAAACGCATGGTAAGTGCTTGGGCCAGACTGTCCCATGAGACGTGCTCAAAATGGTGATTAGGGTAGTGTTACCATCGTTATCACGATGATAGTAATTATTCTTATGCAAGGGCATACCTGTATTCACTGCCCTGCCCACTGTCATGTCTACAGTTTCTAGAACCATGACTGATACAAAGTGAATGCTGAATGCACAGGTGGACGGATGGATGGATAGATGTATGGATGGATTTATGGATGCATAGATGACTTTGCAGTAAACCCTGGAACTGCAAACTGCATCTGAAGCATCTCGTATTCAGCATAATGTATTGCTGGGCTTGCAGTTTAATGAATAAACATTTCCTAATCTAATTGAATCAGGAAAGCCTTCCAGGGAGAAATGAGCTTCCAGTGGAGCCAGGGAGCTGGGGGTGGTAGGAGACAGTTACTCACCTGGAGTCACCCCACGGTAAGAAACTCCAGAGACACGGAGGAGAGGGTTTCCCTCATGGTCCTTGCCCTTCACCTTGAGGTAGAAACGCTCCTTGGGGCTGTGGAAGGGCGGCCCACCCCACAGCTGGTGGGCTGATCCATTGGAGAGGGGCTGTGTGGGCAAAGTCAGGAGGGACCGCCCTGAGCTGTGAGAGAGCTCCACTGAGTCCAGGCGGCCAGGCCCCCGCAGGCCCGTGGAGTTGATCACCAGGGAGATGGGCACTCCTGCAGAGGAAAGGGTGGGGAAGGAGGTGCTGGCACCTGTGCTGGGCTCCACGAGGCTCCCCAAGCAGGGGCCCCACCCCAGGGCCATGGTTAGGGACCTGGGCCGCTTGGCCCGCCTTCACCCATTCCGTCACCTTCTCTTCCCTGGGCCAAGGAATGCTGGGGCACGAGGAGAGAAGGGGGGTTGCTACTGTCCGTGGTCCTGAAACACCACTCTCCTCCGGCCCATGGCTTCCCATGATTGTGTCACCTCTGCTCTGCAGACTGGGGCGCTCATGGAGCAGAATTGAGAAAGGGCACCCTCCCATCCCCCTCATTAACTCTAGTGTTGGCTGTCAACCAGTTTGGGAATGCTGACTCCTGGTTGACTTTCCTGTGGTTTCCCTTCCCATCTCATTGGAAATGTACTTTCCACACTATCCCAGGAAAGCCAGAACTGGACTTGGGTTTCATAATCTCCTAAATTGATTTGGAAACTGTTAGGTTTCTCCCTTTTCAGATAGATATTCTTTTTCTTTTTTTCCTCTCTCTGATCATAAGCTGGGAACCAGAGGATGTAGTAGACATGATCCATGAAATGCCTCCCATCTTTTGAAAAAAATATCAGTCTAGAAAGGGCATGTACAAATCTAGAAGTCCAGATTTCTTTGAAAAATCAAGTGTATCAGTGCTGGGCTTCCTTCCCATGGTGCGACAACCAGCCAAAGGCATGTAGCAGCGGTTCCCATGGCCCAGGCCCCCTCTGTTCAGGGAGCTGCAGCCTCCCCCACTCCCTGGTGCCCTGGGGTCAAGTGCCAATCATTATTTATCATTTGCGATTGCCCTGCTGTTTTTCTCTCTTTTAAAAAATTTCTTGGATGGAGCCACATCTCTATCAAAAGCAGAAACCAAAGAAGGTCACATATGGCCCCCTTCACTCTCTCCACTGGGGACTGTCCCTGAGGACTGCTCTGCTTTCAAACTCTCCCCCGCCACCTCCAAAGCACTTAACTTAGGATTTCTCATCTCTCTTGGCTTTAGACCAGGAGTTAAGTTTCTCTGCCTCCCTCCCACCTCCTTGCTATTGGCAAAAACAAACACAGAGTGAACAAGAGCCCACTTTTCATTTTGAAGATATCACTGCGGGTCCTGGTGGGGAGACCCACAAGGGCTGACAAGAATGAAAAACATTAGAGGACATACAGATTCAAAAGAAAGCTCTAAGGACCCAGCACACACCATTTTGGGGTCACTATTCAGTGGTTCAGAGTTATCCTGACCTGGCCTTGTTCTTATTTAGTCCCTGAGTCCCACTCTTTGAGACTCCATGGACTGCAGTACACCAGGCTTCTGTGTCCTTCACTGTCTCCCAGAGTTTGCTCAAACTTGTGTCCATTGAGTCCGTGATGTCATCCAACCATCTCATCCTCTGTCACCCCCTCCTTCTCCTGCCCTCAATCTTTCCCAGCACCAGTCTTTTCCAATGAGTTGGTTCTTCACACTAGGTGGGCAAAGTATTGGAGCTTCAGCATCAATCCTTCCAATGAATATTCAGGGTTGATTTCCTTTAGGATTGACTGGTTTGGCCTCCTTGCACCCAAGGGACTCTCAAGGGTCTTCTCCAGCATCACAATTTGAGAGACTAAATTCTTTGGTGGTCAGCCTTTTTTATGGTCCAACTCTCACTTCCATACATGACTACTGGGAAAACCATATTTTTGACTATATGGACCTTTGTCAGCAAAGTGATGTCTCTGCTTTTTAATATGCTCTGGCCTAGTCCCTCCCATCTCTCTGTTCAGCTGGTCCCAGCAAAACCCTCTCAATGGTCCCATGGTAAGAGACTATTTCTGAGCCCTGATGCTGGGAAAGATTGAAGGCAGGAGAAGGGGGCAACAAAGGATGAGATGATTGGATGGCACCACTGACTCAATGGATGAGTTTGAGAAAACTCCAGGAGATAGTGAGGGACAGTGAAGCCTGATATGCTGCGGTTCATGGGGTTGCAAAGAGTTGGACACAACTTAGTCCCTGAACAACAACAGCTTGATGTTCACTGGAAGAAGTGGGGCTCTAGACAGACAAATCTTGACAAAGAATGGGAAAGGAGGGTAAGGGGGACGGCCTGAGCTTGTGGAAACCTTGGGGGACAGGAAGGAAGTTATAAAGGCAAATGGTCCCAGGGTCACCCTGGCTGGAACCCATAGAGAGGGTGCTAGTCCGGGGTGCAGTTCATTGTGATGTGAGACAGAGGCTGGATCAACCCCTGCAAGCCTGCGCCATAGTCACAGGCTCATAGCTGCCCCCTGGAACTGCCCCCCCAAAAGGCGACCCCCACCCCTGCAGAAGGCGGCCTTGCATTGCCCCAGGGTCCGGAGCACTGTACCTTGCAGGGGCCACTCGATGGTGTGGTTGAGGTCCAGGGAGGGCTGAGTGGAGAAGCCAGCTCGGAAGTCGATGTTGCTGATGCCCGTGATCCTGACCGAATGGCGGCCGCTGCTGTAGACCTAGCCCAGGCCCAGGCTCGCATCACCGGCGTGTCTGACCCCAGCCGCCCAGCCCCAGGTGGGAGGTGGCCGACCTGACCCGGCCTGGAGTCAGCAGCTGGAATTCCCTCGCCTTTGCAGATTTGTGGGTAACTCACCTGCTCCCTGGGGACCCAGCACAATGCTCCCGCATTGAAGAGGAAAACACCAGCTACACCACGGCCTGAGCGGGGCTCTCAGAGCAGCCCTGCGGTTCCTGCTCCCCACCCCCAGCACCCGCGGGTCTCCTGCACGTCTAACCCCTGCCTTGCCTTCCCCACTGGCATGAGAGCTCTCGGCCCAAAGACGCTCAGAACCTGCAGCGCCCAGC
This sequence comes from Antilocapra americana, assembly GCA_007570785.1. NCBI lineage: Eukaryota > Metazoa > Chordata > Mammalia > Artiodactyla > Antilocapridae > Antilocapra > Antilocapra americana. Next base: position 6,590,384 of record ML660779.1, on the reverse strand, counting down.
ACTGTGCCTGGCACCCAGGTGCCATTGGTTTAGTCACTCAGTCGTGTGTGACTTCTTGCCACCCCATGGACTGTAGCCCACTGGGCTCCTCTGTCCATAGCAGTTCCCAGACAAGAACACTGGAGTGGGTTGCCGTTTTCTTCTCCGGGGGATCTTCCCCACCCAGGGACTGAATCTGCGTCTTCCAAGTCTCCGGCTTGGCAGGCAGGTTCCTAACCACTGAGCCACCAGGGAAGCCCAGCACACAGTAGGGGCTCCACAACCATTTGCCTGATCAGCTAGAGCCACGTGCTCCCAAGACAGCTGCCCACCCTATCCCAGGGTACTTGGCCAGAAGCCCTGCCCCCAGTCACAGGCCCCCAGCCCTTGGCAGCTTAGAGCAGACTCTGCTCCCCTGCCAGTCTGTGCCTCTGAGCCCAAGGTCACCCTAGCCGCCTCTGTGCACTCTTCAAAGGACAGGGTCCTGAACCATGAGCCAACCCTGTCGCCCACCTCTGGATACTCAAGTGATTTCTCCAAGTCCTTTGAAGTTCCCTCACTAACCCGAAACCACTCCACTTCTCTCGCTGGTGCAAAGCAGAATACTCCTCCTCTGATCTCGACCCTCTGCTTCTATTGATATGCCCACATCACTGGCCACACTCCAACCCTCAGCTTCCCAGGGCCCTAGGCTCCCAAGGGCCCAGGCAAGAGGAAGATGGTGTCTCAGCTTGGTGAAGCTGGTCTCTCCAACCCCAGGAAGCCAAGTCCTCCTACCTTGATGGACCACAGCCCGGGATGCTCAGGTTTAAAGGCAACGACCTTTGCGGAGTCAGGGATGCTGAGGAGCACGTTGAGGCCATCATCCCTCTGCAGGATCCTCCCTGTGGAAGCCCCGAGACGTGCTCAGCCCCCAACCCTTTTCTGGGGTTGACAGAGCCCCCCTCCCCATCTCCAGGAACCAACAGCCCTCCAATGCCAGCCTCGGGCTTCCTAGAGGAACTGACAAGAGGCCTTTGGGGGTACCCAGGCCTCTCCTTCCTCCAGCTCTCCATCTTCATCCCTCCCCAGGTGCTGGCTGTACCCCTGGACTCTGGACCAGAGTACTCAGGACATCCTTGGAGCACTGCAGCACCAGGCAGCCGGGTCCAAATCACATGGACCCTGGAGGACCCTGACAAGTCACCCCACCTCCCACAGCTCCCTCGCCTTCCCATCTCTACACTGTGCCACTAATTCTTGGCCCACTGACTCTCCAGGCCACTGAAGAGAGAACCCAGGGGAGGTGCCACATGAATCTGGCAGCTCCAGGGACTGTCGTCATTTTAATTCCCCTCGCTGGGCTACTAATGGCCTCCCTGCATCCTCCCCCACCAGAGGCACCTTTCTGCCCTCCACTCAGCATCTCCCTTACCCTCTGTGCTCCTGGGGTCTTGTGTCCAAAATCCCCTGGCCTCCTTTCTGTGCCATCCTGGCCTTTTATTTCAGTCTCAGGGCCAAGGAGGAGGCCAGCCCTGGGGCACACGTACCCAGTGGGTCTCGGACTTCAATCTCAGGCCCTGGGCCACTCAGGGAGATGGTGACCTCCTTCAGGCTGGGGTCGAAGGGAATCTTCCAGGTGTGTTCGCCGCCCTCCTCGTGGTCCGTGGACAACAGATGCACCTTGGAGGCCTGGACGGCTGACTCCACCCACTTCAGCACCTGGGAGGCGGGAGAGAGAGGCTGACGCGAGCAGGTGCCCGGGATGCCTTGCCGTGTCTGGCCCACTGGAGGTGGGTCCCTAGCAGGCTGCCAGCTGTGTGCAGCATCTGGTCCCCTGCTGAGTTTTAGGCAGCATGCAAGCTTTCCAGGTCCCTCGAGGCTGTCACAGTCCCCACTGCCCTACACTGGACCTGATTCACACACCACTTCCCTCTTGGCCAGTGGTCTCAGAGTGGTGACACCTGAATGAAGGCATCCAGAGGACTCAGCTCAGATGGAAGGAGCAAAGGCTGATGCCCCTCCTTCATCACATGGCCAATTTCTATGACATCCATCACTTCCTCCAGGAAGCCCTCCTGGTGCTTCCTATACACTGATGCACCCTGGAAGTCCGGGATCTCCCCCAGAGCAATGTGGTTCACCATCCCTGCCCAAGGGCCCTCAGACCACACCCCCTACCAGGCACCATGCTCTCTAAGTAGGACCATGTCTTTAAGCGGACAGTCTCATCCTGACCCTTATCACAACACTGAGAAATCTAATATCCTTGGTTGTACAATTGCTTATTCATTCTAAAGTCTTATGTTTGGGGAATTCCCTGGTAGTTCAGTGATTAGGACTCCATGGTTTCATGGCTGAGGGCTGGGATTGCATCCCTGGTCAAGGAACTAAAATCCCACAAGCCCTGTGTATGGCATGGCCCAAAAAATTAAATTAAAATAAAAAACAATAAAATCTTATGCTTTGGACAAGTCCTATTGAAAAATCAGGTAACAGGTAACTCTCCAGAACATCATACTAGTTAGGCACACATTTAGAGTATGATTTCAGGAGGTTCTCAAATCCCCTCAAAGACCATCCCCCTAAGTGCACGGACCCCATGTTAACAGCCCTGGATCCAGTCTAAGATGGTCTCTGCCTGCCTGCTAAGTCACTTCCGTCATGTCTCACTCTTTGTGACCCTATGGACCTATCTCGCCAGACTCCTCTGTCCATGGGATTCTCCAGTCAAGAATACTGGAGTGGGGTGCCATGCCCTCCTCCAGGGGATCTTCGCGTCCCAGGGATCCAACCTGCATCTCTTTTGTCTCTTGCCTTGGCAGGTGGGTTCTTTACCACTAGCGCCACCTGGAAGCCCAAGATGGTCTCTGCTAAGCACAAAATTATCTTGTTTATCCAAGACTTACCACGGTCTCTAAGTCCCTGTGTTCTCTGGTTCAACCTGACCCAAGGTCATGATGCTTCTGACATTCCCATGCTTGCTGGGCTGGACCCCTGCCCCGTGACCCCCTGGGCAGCTCCCCTACACACACACTTCTCTTTGCAGAAATCCCTGCTCTTCCTCAGCAACCAGCTCCTGGTTAGATTCAGGCCCATCACCCTTCTTGGCCTGGGAGTCCCATGGGGGCAGAGACCCTCTGCTGTGACCTGGGTTCAGTGGCTGTGCAGGGTAAGGGTTTCGGGACATGTGCTCACTGTGTGTGACACAGCAGGGCACACACCTTTTGAACAGAGTCCTCAAGCTCACCTCACAAATTCTCAACTCCACCTGGCCCCTACCCCAGCTCACATCCCCTCCTTAGCTATAGCTGAGCCACTCACGTTCCAGTAAGAAAACCAAAGAAGAGGGAGCAGGGAACCTCTCCAGTTTTGAACCACCTCTTTTCAAGCCAAGTTACATCAAGAAACATTCTGTGCAAACCCTAAAACAGAATCAAAATGAAACATGAACTGACTGTACAACAAATTGATACCATAGCCCCAATTTGAGGGAAAGGATTAGCTCCAAGGAAATCAGAAACCGAGGGGTTTCCACTGTACTTTCTCAGTGAGAGGCACCCTGAGGACAAAAAAAGGAAGTGCAAAGAAACCTTTATTTTGTAGCTGGCAGTTGGCAGAACTAGTTGTACTGTGATTGTGAAATCATTTTATGTCTTCTGTGAAGAGGAACTAAAGAGCCTCTTGATGAAGGTGAAAGAGGAGAATAAAAAACCTAGCTTAAAATTCAATGTCCAGAAAATTAAGATCATGGAATCCAGTCCCATCATGGCAAATAGAAGGGGAAAAAGTGGAAGCAGTGACATTCCATTTTCTGGGCTCCAAAATCACTGTGGATGGTGACTGCAGCCATGAAGTTAAAAGATGCTTGGTCCTTGGAAAGGAAGCTATGACAAACCTAGACAACATATTCAAAAGCAGAGATAGCACTTTGCCAACAAAGGTCCATACAGTCAAAGCTATGGTTTTTCCAGTAGTCAGGTACGGATATGAGAGTTGGGCCATAATGAAGGCTGAGAGCTGAAGAATTGATGCTTTTGAACTGTGGTGTTGGAGAAGACTCTTGAGAGCCCCTTGGACTGCAAGGAGATCAAACCAGTCAATCCTAAAGGAAATCAACCATGAATATTCATTGGAAGGACTGATTCTAAAGCTGAAGCTGTAATATTTTGGCCACCTGATGCAAAGAGCCAACTCACTGGAAAAGGCCCTGATGCTGGGAAAGACTGAGGGCAGGATGAGAAGGGGGTGACAGAAGATGAGATGGTTGGATGGCATCACCTACTCAATAGACATAAATTTGAGCAAACTCCGGGAGACAGTGAAGGACAGGGAAGGAAGCCTGGCATGCTGCAGTGCATTGGGGTCACAAAGAGTCAGATATGACTTAGCAACTGAACAACAGCAATAATAATCAGAACTACCCATAGTGTGGTTGTTAAACCATTTTATGTCTCTTGTAGGATAAAGCAAGAAAGGAAATCTCAACCAAGATTTTTCTCTTATGGCCAAGAGAGAGCTGCAAGAATTTTCTTTAAATATAAATTTATTCCAAGTTAATTTAGAACCCAGTGTTTTCTAACTACTGTTTTCCACCAGAGTTACTTGAAGAAATGGCTGATTTTGGGTCTGGGGCAGGCATTATACAAGGAAAGCCTAGGACTACTGGTAATTTCATAAAGCAAGGAAGGTCTCAAAGACTAACAGGGGCAGGGAATTCCCTGGTGGTCCAGTGGTTAGGGCTCTGACTTTTCACCACTGAGGACACAGGTTCAATCCCTGGTAGGGGATCTAAGGTCCTGCAAGCTTCATGGCAAGGCAAAAAATAATAATAATAATAATAATAAGACTAATGGAGACATATCAGAAGGATATAGGAATCAGCATACAAGAGCTCCTGTTGGCTAAATTTGGGAGACTTTGAGCCTCCAAAAGAATAATGACTATAATCAATCAAACCACACTGAATTACATAATCTAAGGTTAGCCAGTCAGTCCTGTCTGACTGTTTGTGACCTGTGGACTATAGCCTGCCAGGCTCCTCTATCCATGGAATTCTCCAGGCAAGAATACTGGAGTGGGTAACCATTTCCTTTTCGAGGGGATCTTCCTGACCCAGGGACCAAACCCGGGTCTCCTGCATTGCAGGCAGATTCTTTACCATCTGAGAACACTGGGGAATAACCATGTAATCTAGGTGCCACAGAAATACTCAAAAAAGAAAATCAAAATTCAAAACAATCAAACCTCATTTGCCACCAATAAAAGCAAATTCTTAATTAAAGGGAAAGAAGTGTGATCCCTATTTTTTTTCAGTAGGAATCGTGACTTCAGAGGAACCAAATCACCCCTTTGGAGAAGCAAAAGCTCTTCTTCGTGGGAGAACGCCCATTAACAAATGTGGAAGGAATGATGCAATTAGGAAATCATCATTTTGCAACCTCCTAATAAAATAGTTGTTTCAGACAAGCATCCTCAGTGAGATGCTAAAACCATGAGATGAAAACCTCCTGGGGAACTAGAGCCCCAGAGTGACCCCACCGACCCCTTGGGTCAGAAAGGCAAAAACAAAGGCTTGCAATGCAGAGAGCTGGCCGTCACCACTTTAACCGGCCAAACTGGTCATCGGTAACGGGGACAATCAGACATCATCTTTCTCCTGGTGTGATGCAATAGAAAACACACACAGAGCACCACGACGGAATACTCCTGCCACAAAGGTCAGCCTCCATCTGATTAGTCATTTAAAGCTAATTTCCAGGCTCAGACAGTAAAAGATCTGCCTGGAGTACAGGAGACTCAGGTTCGATTCCTAGGTTGGGAAGATCTCCTGGAGGAGGGAATGGCAACCCACTCCAGGATTCTTGCCTGGAGAATTCCATGGACAAAGGAGCCTGACAGGCTACAGTCCATGGGGTTGCACAGAGGCGGACACGGCTGAGCAACTAGCACTTTCACTTTCCAGTTTAGAGGGAGTAAAGGAACAAGTGGAGGAGAAACGAACAACTTAGTGACACCATAAGGAAACAATCAGATGCACCCAGAACACAGGACATTGTATAATCAACGCCTCTCCAACAAGCTAGCGGCATGAAAAAAGGATGGATCCCCTCCAGATTTAAGGAAACTTAACAGACATAACAACCTCATAAAATGCACGGCCCTTGATTAAAACCTGATTTAACATCTTGAGGATAAATAGGGAAATTTGAATATGGACTTGGCATCAGATACTTGCAAAGTACTATTCATTATATTAGGTGATACTATGGGTTATGCTGGAGTCTATTTTTTTAATCCACGCTGAATTATTTATGGATAAGGTGTCATGATTCAACAAAAAGTATAGAAAGAGAAAGATGTAGCAGCTGGAGCAAAAATGTGAATTGCTAAATCTAGATAGTACTTTTTTTTTTTTTTACTTTTCAATATCTTTGACACTTCTCATAGAAAATTTTTAAGTAAAAACCGTCTAAAAGGAAAGAGTATATTTTTACAAGTATGACTGTAAAATACACCTGAGCAACCATAGTGCTATCCTGTCGCTTGCCAGCTCTAATCAACTGGAAGGGGCTTCTTGGAATGCTGTTTGGAGAAATGCAAAGCTGCATTCAGACTCAATTAGGAAAAGGTCTGTAATTGATTAGCGATGTCTGCCACGGATATGGACTTAGAAAGTGGTGTCTGGCCTGCTACATATTGGTCATCCTTGCTCTAAATCACAGTTCTTCAGCTCTGCCTACCATGTGATCTTCCATGGAAGAGAAAGGGAACATAAGGGAATTGGAAGAACTGCTCGAGATTTGGGAAATGATGACGTTTTGATGAGACCAAGCTGAAACACATGTGCCTAGATTTTACAGCTAGATTTCAGTTATCACGGGACAAGAATCCTGTGTTCTGAAACTCTTCTGTTTTTTGTATTTGGAGCTACTTCATTCTTCTGCTTTTGCCTGACTTTCTGACTAATGTTTCTCTTAAAAAGATCCCACCTGTTTGGGTTAAGAAATGAGGACAAGGTTATTCGTCCATGCGGGGGTGGATGGGACATAGCAGCCAAGGCTCCCAGCTAGAAAGGCGGACAGAAGCTGGCCAAGTAAGTGGGGCAGCTCCCCCACAGCAAAGCAACAGCTCCATGACCACTGTCCCCTTCCCCGAGGCCAGGCCTTGTCAGGGGTCAGGAGGAAATCATAAGCAAGCGAAGCTGGCAGGAGGTGGTAGCAGCGCCGTTTGACAATTACCCAGACGCATCCCACACCCGCTACTGTGTTGCAACTGTCATGACAAGCTCTTTCTAGGATGTTTTGATGGAGAGAAGATGCCTAAGAGTTCAGGCTACTAAACCACAGAGAGAGGGCTGAGATGGTCCAGAAGGCCAGCGAGCCCATCAGGAGGTAGCCCACCCACAAGGGCTGCCCTGTAACACATCGCTGCTCCGGAGCCGGGGGTACAGACCCTCTGGCTCACAGCAGGGCCAGATCCCCACAGACCCGGGCCTGGGGGAGAAGCCTGCTGGACACGGCAATGGCTCTGGGGCTCAGAGAGGAATCTAGGGACACTCCTGAGCAGAGAGGCTTCATCAAGCAGGCTTAATGTTTATTTGTGAAGGTAATGACTTCCAGATGTCAGCAGGACCAGGGGGCCTGGGAGCCAGCAGTGCGCTGGGGCTCGTCTCTCTGTCGCTGATGGGGAAGGAATGAGAGAATCTGGCGCTGCTACCCTGGCCAGATGGTTGCCGCTTAGCCCTTCACAGCAGATAAATCACCACCACCACCCCCAACCAAGTCTCCTCCCAGACATCTGACAGCCAGAGAGGCTGAGGAAGCTGGAGCAATGAGGCGGGGGCGGGGGGGACGGGTCACTGAATGGACCTCAAGAGCCACAGGTCAGAAAATTGAGGGTCTCTGCCAACTGGGCATCATGGGGCACTGTCCCCAGGCTCTACCTTCCTGAGAACCTTATGCTGAGACAGCTCTTACTCTTGAGGGGGGCTCCTTGGACCCCGGGAGTGTGCACTCCCCATCGAAGCACAGGGCCTGGAGATCCCGCCGCCACCACTAACTCTCACCCAGGGCTCCCTCCCAAGGGTGGGTCTTTCTCCCACCCTCGCCACCGTCTCTCCAGGTGGGGGCCTCATGACACAACTGTGAAATGAGGAAACGGAGGCCCAGGGAGGTTAAGTGCCATGTTCAAGGTCACCCAGCAGCCAGGTGACAGAGCTGGGATGGGGTCTGAAGCAAGCATATGACCTGAACCCCCCTGCCACCCCGCCTCCCCAGGAAAGGATCCAGGACAGGGTCACCTCCAGGGCCTGTGTCTCCTCACCTGTTAATTCCACCCTCCCTCCCCCTCCCCCCCTCACCATCTGAGGGATCAGTTCACCTTTCCCCTGGTTAATGCCCACCCCCACTGGCCATCAAAGGATGGCAAAAACTCCAAAATACCTCTGCCAGTGGGGAGAGGATCTTCACCTTCCTTTCGTTACTCCAGAATCTCAAAGGCAGTGAAAGTTAAATGCCTGAAAGCATGAGATCTAAGCTTGATGGATTATCTCTCAGTGCCCTGCACCTAAAGCTGCCCTGGCATGTAATAGGTGCTCAATAAACGAGGAGAAAAGTGAGCGCAAAATGCACCACTCCTGGCATGCCAGACATGCTCTGAGAAGGTCAAAGGACAAACACAGGCGAGGTGTGGGCACTTCGGCAACTTTCAGCCAGGCAAAGGCACCATTCCCTTTCTCCTGGGCGGTGACCATTGCCAGACATCTGGGGACATCTGGAAGGGGCCAGGTACAAGGCATGAAGCTGACAGATGATGGAGCTCTGTCCAGGCAGGGGAGGGACCCAGGCCCCTACCCAGGGGCACCAGTCCTGGCCATCAGAGGTCCCAGTGCATCAGACATGTGCTGCCCAGCCTGGCTCCTGCAGCAGAAGGCTGGCACCAGAAGACCAGGAGCCAGGGGCTTGCCCCAGGTTCCACGCCCTGAGTAAGAGGCTTGGCGAGTCCAGCCCCACACCTGAGCAAGCCGTCCTCTACCACCTCATCTGCTGCCCGGAGTCTCACTTGGTCCTGGCAGGAACCCAGGTCCCGAGCAACTGCCAAGATAAGGTGCACCCCCAAACAAGGACCAAGCATCACTCCACTCTGAAATGCTCCCCGCCCTCGCTCGGGCGGCTTGGTGCCAGAGCAGGCTGACATGCCAAAAGAAATAAATCCTGGCGTGTCACAGAGAACCATAAACGCCATCTGTGAACAGGGAGCAAAGACGCTAACCTAAACACGGCCCTGGAGACGTAAATATACAATTCACGGGCTGGCTGGAGGCCGCGCCCCAGCGGCCTCAGAGATGCTGTTCTTCCCACTGCTTTTCCTCCGGCCGGAGGGACCCCACGTCATCAACTCCCCAGGTGTCTGTGTCCATCAACTTACCAACCACCTGCTCCACGCTGGAGGCTGCGCCAGGTGCTGAGGACACAGTAGTAAATGAGATGGGACCTTAGGGCCCTGCCCTTGGGGATCTCACAGCCAAACAGCATTAAATAATCACACGGCTGTAAAATTATGTTTATATAAAGCCCCCCAGGGAGCTTCGAGGGGGTATGAAAGGGGACTTAATCTTGACAAAAATCAAGGAAGGCATGTTTCCCCTCAGACTAGAAAGATGAGGAGCCTGGGGAGGAGGAGCTGGAAAAACAAGCCGCACGAGCAAAGGCCCTGAGGTAGAAAAGACACAGGGAACTGAAGAAAGAGCGGAGAGGCAGCAGCAGCAGGCGAGGTGGGGAAACACAGGCGATGGGCTGGGAGAGGCAGAGCTCAGATCAGCGTCTGGACCTGCCCTGGCGGAGGCACCTGTCTGTCAGATTTGTTTTAGAGGATCCGGTGGGATGTAGGTGCTGGCTCACACAGGCTCAAGATAGCAGATCGTGAGCATCACTTCCCATGCTCTATGACTTTACGATGGCAGTTTGAAACCAGCCCAAGTAGGAGTATTCACACCAGGGAAATGGGCATTCTTGTTCCTTCCTGAGAGAGATGGTGGCAAAACAATTACCAGCACGCCACTGGAAGGATGCCTCTGGCTCCTGGGGAGGAATGGACATGCGGGGCAAAGGGAGACCTGGGAGAGACAGGAGCAACTGATGGAGCCCCGAGGGGAGGGAAGGGGGGCTCCTGCTTCAAGACCAAGTCCAGGACACAGACACCCAGTCAGCTGGGCCATTGGGGCCCTGCATGTTGGGCCAAAGCATCAAACAAGCCCCTCCCTGCCAAGTCCCCAAGCACGGCTTGCTGTCCCAGCATCACAGCCTGAATCTGATGGACCTGGTCATCCTCCAGCCACCCCTGGGGTCTTGGACTCTGGGGAGAAGCTCCCCTTAACATCCCTACTCTGCTGAGCTTTGCTAGATCCATCCTGCCAGCCTGGACTTGTTGGCGATCCCGGGCTAAAACCCAGGATATTCCTCCAGACCCCAGACTTTTTTACTGAGAAAACTGCAGCACCTACTTTTGGGGGTGAGTGAGAGGGTTCTACAAGACATTGTCAAAAAACCCTGAGCACCAGGCTTCCTGGTGTGAGGCGAGCACTCAGCACTGCTCCTGGGATCCAGCCGCCGAGCGGAGCAGCCCAGGAACACAGCACGCCAGCCAGGCTCACCTCGGTCACCTGCTGCTTGTCCAGGTGGAACACCTGCCCGGAGCTGGCGGCAGCGATCTCCTCATAGGCCAGGTAGCCAGGGTGGGTGCGGTCCCCACAGTCCCCCGTCAGCACGAAGACCACCTAGAAGACAAATGGGCAGCCGGGCTCATGGCGTCCTCACCACCTTCAGGTATGAATGGAGTGAGGTGGGGAGCAGAGGCCAGATCAGGAGGGAGTGACCCGGAGGAAGCCCTGTCATCTTTCTGGGCTTGGGTGATACATCTGTGAAATGGGAATGATGAGAGTTCCCGCCCCGTGGGAGTCAGGATTGATGCAGGTCATGTGTCCGTCACAGGGCCAGGAATCCAGTAGGAGCCATTATGAAATCTACAAGGGAGGGAGTGAAATCGACTCTGCTCCAAGTGGCCCCCGGATGCTTCAAAGCTAGAACCTTGGAGAATCCGCGTTCCTTCTAGATGAGAGAACAAAGCAGTTCTCCCATCCAGAGAGGAGTCCTGGCTCTTGAGGTCTTCCCTAGGGATTCCTCCCTGCAGCGCCCCCCCACCTCCCCCACAGCTTGCTATGACAGCCAGGAGCCAAAGCCCCAATGCATCTTCCAGACCCTGAGACAATGGGTGAAGAATGACAGACGGGGAGCAGAGGAGACGCCAGGAGGAAGATGGATCGCCCAGACTCAGATGGGGTGTGAAGGGAGCGGAGTGGTGTGGTCTGTATCAAAAGTGGGCCCCCACCAGGGAGGCGTGAGCCTGGAGGGTGGGGCCAGAGCATGAGAACACACTTGGACTTCGCAGCTCAGCTCCACCAGTGGGCTGGTGGGGACTGGAAACCAGCCTGTGCAAGAAGAGCCCCAGCTCCGCTCTCCTGGTAGGAGCTCAGGGCTGCCCTCAGAGATCCCAGTGGTCCCCGGAGCCCCTGCTGGTAGCTCACCTGTGACTGCTTAAGCTGCAGAAGCTGCAGCACCTCATCCTTCTTGTGGTAGTCCTTGGCGCGGGCATCCGAGAAGACGTAGATGAAGGAGCCGGGGTTGGCCACCTCCACAGCAGCCTTGACGGCCCCCAAGCTCATCTCTGGGCAGTCCCCGCCTCCCTGCAGAACAGGGTGGGTCAGCAGCTGCCGCCCACCTCCTCCACGTGGGGCCCACCCTGGGAGGTGGGGGGGCATCCCCTTCAGTGGCTTCTGTCCTGCCTGTCCAGGGGTCCCTAACCCTTCCCTGAGACACACTTGCATCATCTATCATTCATTCATTCACTCACTCACTCATGCCTGAGGGACACGGTCCCTCCCTCCCATGGAGTCTGGCTGGGAGGCAGACTTCACATTAATAAACATGACACAGTTATTTAGTTACCATGGTGATGAGCGCTACAAGTCGGGGAAGAAGGAAAGAGCCATGGAAGCATCTAACAGGTATGCCAAAGAGGCATGAGTGAGCCAAGATGTGGAGGACAGAGGGGTAGAAGTTTCACCAGGGAAGGAGAGGGGAGGGGTGGGCAGAGGAAGACATTCAAAGCCGCCTTATCAGGCCTTCTCTTTAACTGCCCTGGTGCATGCCTGCATGCTCAGTACTCCGTCGTGTCCAGCTCTTTGCAACTCCATAGACTGTGTGTAGCCCGCCAGGCTCCTCTGTCCATGGGATTTCCCAGGCAAGAATACTGGAGTGGATTGCCATTTCCTTCTCCAAGGGATCTTCCTGACCCAGGGATTGGGCCCAGGGATTGAACCCAAGTTTCTTACATTGGCAGGTGGGTTCTTTATCACTGAGCTGGGAAGCGATATCACTGGGAAGACCAAATCCACCTTGGAGTCAATCCCAAATAAACACAGAGCCCGCCCTCCCCACTCACGAGCCGGGAGCTTTCTGCCTCCCCAGGTTTGCACACCCAGCACCAGAATCAGGATGTGTGCGTGGTAACCTCAGTAAATGCCTCTCTCCTTGGTTCACTTAATCATTCTGTGTACCGGGCCCTATTCTTGGCCCTGGGGGACTTGGCAGTGAGCTGGACACATTGAAGAACACCCTGCATTCAGGAATCTGGCAGGAGGAAAGCAGAGGCTGAACCAGGGTGTTCAGTGTGGCCAAAAAGCTCTGGCGGCCATGGGATGTCTGACCCAGTCTCAGGCTGGGTTTGGGGGTCTGAATTGACTTCTCTTGCACCTTCCCTGGGGCTTCCCAGGCAGTGCTAGTGGTAAAGAACCCTCCTGCCAATGCAGGAGACATGAGAGACACAGGTTCCATCCCTGGGTCTGGATGATGCCCTGGAGGAGGGCATGGCAACCCACTCCAGTATTCTTGCCTGGAGAATCCCATGGACAGAAGAGCCCATTGGGCTACAGTACATGGGGTCACAAAGAGTAGGACGCAATTGAGCGACTTAGCATGCATACATCTTCCCTTAGCTGTCATATACCCCCTCCTTCCAACCCTGCATCCATGCTGTCAATAATAAGACCTACTATGTGCCAGGCATAGGGACTCCTGTAGGTACTTGGTTCACTGAACAAAGGAAGGAACCCCGAGCAGTATGGGATCTCCAGGACCTCCAAGCTGAGGGGGAGCCCCAGGCAGAGTTGGGTGGCAGGTCATTGTAGGAAGCACCATTTTGGCCCTGAGGCGTGGCAATAACCTGTTCTCTGGCATGGACTGGGATGAAGGGCACAGAGGGCAGCAGCCAGGGGCAGCCCACCTGCACATAGAGTTCTCTCAGCTCCCTCTGAAACACCGCTGGGTCCGCCGTGAGGGTCACCGGGCCAATCTCTGTAGGGAAGAGACAGAGGACCAGATGGGTTTGACCCCCAGATACATAACCTCCATGGATGGGGCCCCAACTGAGAGAAGCCGAGGCCTGGACCTCAGAGACCCCCACAAAGTGGAGAGGGGTCTGGAAGCTGCCAGGGTCAGATCTAGAAGAAAATATTTGCAAATGAAGCAATTGACAAGGGCTTCATCCCTGAAACACACAAATAGTTCATGCAACTTTACATCAAAAAAGCAAACAACCCAATCAAAAAGTAGGCAGAACACCTAAACAGAAGTTTCTCTAAAGAAGACGTAAGGATGGCTAAGAGGCTCAACAGGAAAAGATGCTCAGCATCACTAACTATTAGAGAAATGCAAATCAAAACGACAATGAGGTATCACCTCACACTGGTCAGATTGGCCATCAACAAAAAATCTACAAATAATAAATGCTGGAGGGGGTGTGGAGAAAAGGGAACCCTCCTACACTGTCGGTGGGAATGTAAAGTGATACAGCCACTATGGAGGACAGTCTGGAGGTTCCCAAAAAACTAAACGTAGAACTAACATATGACCCAGGATTCCTACTCCTGGGCAAATCCCTGGAAAAAACTATAATTCCCAAAGATACACGCACCCAAATGTTTACTGCAACACTATTTACAGTAGCCAGGACATGGAAACAAGCTGAACGCCCATCAATGGAGGAATGGATAAAGAAGATGTGATACATATATATAATGGAATATTAGCCATAAAAAATGAAATTGTGCCATTTGCAGAGACAGATTCCCTGGTGGCTCAGCAGTCAAGAATCTGCCTGAAATGCTGTAGACAAGGGGAGACTCAGGTTCAGTCCCTGGGTTGGGAAGATCCCTGGGAGAAGGAAATGGCACTCCAGTATTCTTGCCAGGAGAATTCCATGGACAGAGGAGCCTGGTGGGCTACCTCACTTAGGGTCACAAAGAGTTAGGCACAGTTGAAGTGGCTTAGCATTCACACAGGCAGAAACTAACACAACATTTTAAAACAACTCTCTTCTGATTAAAAAAATTTTTTAAAAAAAGAATTGTACTCAAATATTCATAGCAGCTGTATTCACAATAGCCCAGCACTGGAGACAAGCCAGCTGTCCGTCAACTGGTGAATGAAGAAACAAACTGTGGTACATTCATGTAATCAAATACCACTCAGCCAGAAAACAGAACAAGCTACCAATACAGGCAGCCAGATGGGTGAGTCTCACAGATACAGTCCTGCACGGAAGAAGACAAGTACAGGAGTGTCTGCTATCTGGTTCCATTTATAGAAAGCTCTGGAACTGGCAGAATTAATCAAAGCTGAAGTAAGTCAGATCAGGGGTTGTCTAGACGATAGGGAGATCAAAAGAACTGTCCAGGAAGGCTAAAGCTTTCTATACTGTGATGGGAATGTGGGTTCCCCGGGTGTATCCAGTTGTCAAAAGTGTAAAGCAAAGATGCGCAGTATTTCAACGTTTGTAAATTTTACCTCATAAAAAAAGAACCCTAAAAAATGATCATCATTGAGTGGTGGAGTGGAGTGGGGAAAGAGGTATAGAAACAAGAACAGAAATAAGAATGGCAGGTTTTCAGGGTATTTGATGATGCTGGGGGTGGGGATATATCCATGTGTGCATGCTCCATCGTGTCAAGACTCTTCATGACGCCATGGACTGTAGCCCACCAGGCTCCTCTGCCCATGGAATTTTCCAGGCAAGAATACTAGAGTGGTTGCCATTTCCTTCTCCAGGGGATCTTCCCAACCCAGGGATCGAGCCCACGTCTCCTGTGTCTCCTGCACTGAGGCGGGTTCTTTACCTCTGAGCCACATGAGATACAGGGATTCATTACACTGTTCTGCTTACTTTGTATATACTTGGAATTTTCCCTAATAAAAAAAGTTTTTTATTAAAGAGAAGTCACCGAAAGCCACAGCTAACATAAGACAAGGCGTCCAGTGCACAGAGAACAGAGACAGAATTCCAACTCACCATGAGGACATGTGCATAGGGAGGGTTTTGCAAGGTGATGTGGACAATCTGATTTCTTTAGGCAATGGTTCATCTGAGTTCTTGGTGAATTCCAGTAACGGACTATTGTTAGTTCAAGAATTCTAAGTTCCAGTCACTTTTGTCAACTCGTCAACTGACCTTAGTTCTTAGAAAATGAAGCATGTGGAATCATCCGGCATTCACTCACAATTATCAAGGAAGACTCCGGACACCAGCTTTTCTTCTGCAACCGCAAGTCTGATCTCTGTATCTGGGGGTCTGTTTCTGTTTCATAGATATATGTTCATTTGTGTTGTATTTTAGATTCCACATATAAGTGATTTCATATGGTATTTGTCTGACTTTCTTCATTTAGTATGATAATCTCTTAGGTCCAACCATGTTGCTGCAAATGATATGACTTCACTCTTTTTGAAGTCTATGGTTGAGTACTATTACATTGTGTGTATATATATATTTATACCACACCTTCTACACAGTAGCCCCTGCCTCTCTGCCCTATATTTACTCACCATGTCCAATGCCTCCTTCTGCGCCTGCTCTGGCTTTTACCAAGTCTTCTCCACCACCTCCCTCCTTCTGAACTCTGCAGTGGCTAATTCAGCCAAAACCTTGGCCTTTGACCTCAGACGAGCTTCCCTGCTAGCTCAGTTGGTAAAGAATCATCTGCAATGCAGGAGACCCCGGTTCAATTCCTGGGTCAGGAAGATCCCCTGGAGAAGGTATAAGCTACCCACTCCAGTATCCTTGGGCTTCCCTTGTTGCTCAGCTGGTAAAGAATCTGCCTGCAATTTGGGAGACTTGGGTTTGATACCTGGGTTGGGAAGATTCCCCTGGAGAAGGGAAAGACTACCCCCTCCAGTGTTCTGGGCCTGGAGAAGTCCATGGACTGTATGGCCTATGGGGTTGCAAAGAGTCAGACATGACGGAGCAACTTTCACTTGACCTCAGACAGATCTGATTGGAATTTTGGCTGCACCTTTCTCCTGCCATAGGGCTTCTCAGAGCTTACTACACAGTTCCAAGCCTCAGTTTCCCCATCTGTAAAACGAGGCGTTTCTCCTCGCTGAGAACCATCATTGTGAGAATCCAGTGAAGCTAGACAGGGAAGCACCATGCTTGGCTCAGAACCAAAAGTTCAGCAACTGGGGGTTGGATGAGCTGAACACGCGATTCTTAGGTCTTCCTTTTCTTTTCTTTTTTTAAAATTTTATTGGTGTATAGATGATTTACAATGTTGTGTTAATTTCTGCTGAGCAGCAAAGTAATTCAGTTATACATATGTATTCTTTTTCTGATCTTTTCCATTATGGTTTACCGTGTAATTGGTGTGCTTAGTCATTCAGTCGTGCCTGACTCTTTGCAACCCCATCGACTACAGCCCGCCAGGCTCCTCTGTCCATGGGGATTCTCCAGGCAAGAACACTGGAGTGGGCTGCCATGCCCTCTTCCAGGGGATCTTCCCAACCCGGGGTTTATAATAGGATATTAAATATAGCTATCTGTGCTATACAGTAGGACCCTGTTGCTTATCCAGGGATTTCCCTGGTGGCTCAGACAGTAAAGAATCTGCCTGCAATGCAGGAGGAGATCCAGCTTCAGTCCCTGCGTTGGGAAGATCTCCTGGAGAATGAAATGGCTACCCACTCCAGTGTTCTCGCCAGAGAATCCCATGAACAGAGGAGCTTAGCCGGCTGCAGTCCATGAGGTCATAAAGAGCTAGACACAATTGAGCAACTAATACTTTCACTTTCATACATTCATTTAAAAATACATGACATTAATGATACTGACATTTCCTAAGCACTTGTTATGTATCAGCCCGTGTGCTGAGATGTTGCCTGTATATTATTACCTCATTGAATCCTCCCTCACACCTGGCAAAGCCAACTCTTACCCACACATTACAGAGGAGAAATGAAAGCCCAGAGAAGCTACATAACTTGCCCAAAGACACAAAACCAGTAAGCAGAAGAGCTAGAATATTAGTTTTGTTGTTGCTGCTCCATCACTGAATCACTTTCAACTCTTTGTGACCCCGTGGACTGCAGCACACCAGGCTTCCCTGTCCTTCACTCTCTTGGAGTTTGCTCAAATTCATGTCCATTGAGTCAGTGAGGCTGTATAACCATCTCATCCTCTGTCGCCCCTTATTCTGTAGCCTTCAATCTTTCCCAGCATCAAGGTCTTTTCCAATGAGTTGACTCTTCCCATGAGGTGGCCAAAGTATTGGAGCTTCAGCTTCAGCATCAGTCCTTCCAGTGAATATTCAGAGTTGATTTCCTTCAGGATTGAATATTAGCTTAGGCCTGCACAACTCCAGAATCTGAGTTCTTGACAACTGTTTCCTATGGAGCTGTACATAGAAATTCCTGACACGAGAAGGGAATTCTACCAAGCAGAAATCATTACTCTTATTTTTACACATAACTTTTAAAATGTTCATGCATATTTGTAAATCTTATACAAATGCATACTACTTGTAGCTGAAGTTCTGTTTACATATAGATAACATACTCTTTTTAAGTTGATTCCTTTCAGTGAACAACATATTGTAAGCATCTCTCCAGAAGGTCAAATACTCCATTCAAAATCATTTTTAATGGCTACAAACTATTTCCTTTGGATAAGACTTGCCTATGTTGTTATGTTTCCAATTTTCATAATGAGCAAAATTATTAAGAACATCTTTATCTTCATCACATTTAAGCACTAGTTCCATCATTTCCTTGGGACACACTCCCATAAGCAGACTTGCTGGGCCAAAGGGAAGGGCATTTGTAAAGACTCTGGATGCAGATTCAGTAACCCCATCACTGTCCTCCTTATCCCCAGACATCCCTGCTCCTGATCCGTCTACTGTCAATGCCAGAGGAGCCGCCTTCATGGCCAGTTTTGCTCACGTCACCCCTGTTCAGGAATCATTGGCAACTGCTCCTTGCCTGGAAACCAAGAGAAGCCTCTGCAGTGCCCAGTTCTTTTTTCAAAATGTGATATACATAGTCTTATTTTATTTGGCTGTACCTACCAGGTCTTAGATGCAAGGACAGGATGTCAGTTGCTACCTGGCTATAGTTCCCCAACCAGGGATCAAACCTGCACTGGGGCGGGGGGGGGGGGGGAGTCTTAACCATTGGACCACCAGGGAAGTCCTAGTGCCCTGTTCTGAATCTGGGAGGCCCTGACCCCTCCATCACAATCTATCAGAGGGAATCTCTCAGGCCACCTGACAGTTCCCAAGGCTGGACCAGTGCTAGGCTGATCACATTCCCTCCCATTCATAGCAATGTGAGAAGGAGGGTTATCATAAATGTGCTCCAGTTGGACCGCCCTTTCTTCTGTGGTCCATCTGTTTCCTTCTTGGGGAGCTAAGGGTCGCTCTTTCTTCCATGGAAGGGTCAGTTCAGTTCAGTTGCTCAGTCATGTCTGATTCTTTGCAACCCTGTGGACTGTAGCACGCCAGGCTTCCCTGTCCATCTCCAACTCCCAGAGCTTGCTCAAACTCATCTCCATCAAATCAGTGATGCCATCCAACCATCTCATCCTCTGTCGTCCCCTTCTCCTCCTGCCTTCAATCTTTCCCAGCATCAGGGTCTTTTCCAGTGAGTCAGTGCTTCACAAAAGGTGACCAAAGTATTGAAGTTTCTTGGAAGGATAGTAGTAGTCAAAGGGAGTTGATCCTCTCCATGACTCTACTTGTCAATTTGAAATGTAGGTCATCAGCTTCCTCTGGGATTTCCCCTCCTTTTTCTTTCTTTTCAGTTTTCTTTTTTTTTTTTTTTCAATCAACTTTACTGGGTGGAGAA
This sequence comes from Antilocapra americana, assembly GCA_007570785.1. Classification (NCBI taxonomy): domain Eukaryota; kingdom Metazoa; phylum Chordata; class Mammalia; order Artiodactyla; family Antilocapridae; genus Antilocapra; species Antilocapra americana. The sequence continues at coordinate 6,571,194 of ML660779.1, read as the reverse complement.
AACCAAAATGGGCAGCCCTGTAGTGGAAGGTGGGGAGAACGCCAGACCTACAGTCTAAAGTCTGACTTTCCATCTCTAACTTTCCATCATCAAGGCTGTTCTGAGATATTCTGTACAGAGAGGAAAGAAGATTCTTTGGGGAATTGCCCAGTCCCAACTCCCCCACACCCCTCAGCAACGTTCCCCAACAGGAACCACCTCATCTAACCTCTGGGTGTCTCAGCCAGGAATTGTATGGCAAATACAAGACACAGGAAATTTCAGGAGCCCTGGAGGACCCCCTGGGCTGGAGATCCCTGGAAAGGACTTTAGGGACTCTGTGTTAGTTCTCTGTTATTGCTGTAACAAATGACTACAAACTCAGTGTCTTGAAACAACACACATTCATTTCTGGAGGTCAGGAGTCCCAACATCAAGGTGCTGGCAGGGCTGTGTTCCTTCCTGAGCCTCTAGAGGAGAATCTTGTTTCCTTGTCTTCTCCAGCTTTTGGAAGCTTCCTGCATCCCTTGGATCATGGTCTTTGCCCTCCATCTTCAAAGCCAGTAATGTAGCATCTTAAAATAGCTTCCTCTCCTGCTCTGTCATCACATCTCCTTCACCTATTCTGACTCTCCTGCCTCCCTCTTAGAAGGACCCTTGTGGTTAAAACGGGCCCAGCCACACAATCCAGAGCTCTCTCTCCATCTCAGGATTCCTAACTTAGCCACTTCTACAAAGTCCCTTTTGCTATGACAAGCAATAGATTTATAAGTTCTGTGGTTATCTGGAAGGCATTATCTTGCCTACCTCAACCTCCACCATCCTGTCTCCTTCAAGAATGGGGTTGGGCCTCTATGTTCATAGCAGGACTATTTACAACAGCCAAGATACAGGAACAACCTAAATGTCCACTGACAGAAGGGTAGATTTTAAAAATGTGGAATATATACACAGTGGAATACTACTCAGCCATAAAGAAAAATATAATCATACCATTTGCAGCAACATGGATGGACATAGAGATTATCATACTAAGTAAGTCAGAAAGAGAAAGGCAAATACCATATATCACTTATATGTAAAATCTACAATATGACACAAATGAACTCATCTATGAAGCAGAAACAGATGCACAGATACAGAGAATGGACTTGTGGGATTGGGGCGCTGTAGGACAGAAGGATGAATTGGAAGTTTGGGACTGGCAAATGCAAACTATTATACATAGGATGAATAAGCAACAGGTCCTACTGTATGGCACAGGGAACTATATTCAATATCCTGTAATTAACCATAAAGGAAAAGAATATATAATATGGCTAACTGAATCACTTTGCTGTACAGCAGAACTTAACACAACATCATAAAGTAACCATACTTTGATAAAATAAATTTTTAAAAAAGAAATGGGCTTGGGGGAAAATGATTTGACTACCAACCTATGTGCCAAACATAACAACGTTGAGGATGAAGATAACTGAAGACCCCAGCTTAAAAAAGATGGCGAAACTGAGGCCAGAGAGGGGAAAGGAGTCTTTCAAGGTCAGGTGGGAAGATCTGGCACAAGAATTGATTGGCTACATCATGCCAACAATGGTCCCTTCTCTTGTTCATCATCGTAGACCTCCTGCCTACCTCAGTGTCTGGCACATGGTAAGTGCTTAATAAATACTGTCCAAATAAGTTAATGAATAATCTTTATTTACTCATAACAAATCCTGTTACAGTATACTGTTTGAGCAGCCTCAAGTCAGGGCCCAAGTTTTGTTTATCTTTCTATTCTATGCCCAGCTCAATGCCAGGCATACAGTCAATACTCAGCAATTATTTGCTGGATGCAAAGCCTGTCTGATCCCCAGGCCCTCCATCGCAGTATGCCACTTGCTGCCCACCACTCAGAGAAACAAATCCAAAACGAGGCAGGAAACCAAAAGTGGTTATTCAGGGCATGCCGAGGAGTGGGCCATATTAAGGGAGAGCTGGCCAGAAGGACAAAAGTGTATCATTCCTCTTGAGGTAGAGGACAGGGCATTTTAAAAGCTCTGCCCCAAGTCCTGAACAAAGAAGGCCCTCAGGAGAGAGCACACTTACACACACACACACACACACACACACACACACACACACACACTGATGCACAAAACTAGTCTGATTTGCTCCTTGCACTGAACAGATAATCCCCAAACCACCTCTGAGCACTGACTGTTACTGAGCAGTCCCATCATTCCAGGGCTGGACCAGCAATCAGGATGCCCAGACAGGGATGGGGGCATGAAGGTCTTCTTTCCACCTGTGTTCCTTACTGTCTGATTGTCCTCTGCCCACCCATCCACCTACAGCTCCAGGCAGTAAGACAGAGATGGATGCCCTCTTGTCTTTGATGCTGGTCCATGGCTTTATTTTTCATTTCTGACACTTGCCTCAACATCATCACTCACCATCCTTAAGCTTCCAGGATGGGGTGCTTTCAGCAGGGTGGTCATTTCAAGACCTGCCTTTCAACAGGACAGAGTGAGGTACCAGGACAGGGCAGGACACCTGGCATGTCTCCATGTGAGTTTGCCCACTGAGAGGGCTTGCTTAAGCCCCTGTCCATCTCCTTCCCTCACAGGGTCCAGGCAGGGTCGGCTCTGGATAAACAGCCCTTCCTAGCGTGGTTTGATGTGGATGACGGTGGTGGTGCTGCTGGTGCTGATGCTGGTGATGATGGTGGTGATGACGTTGATGATAACGGCGATGCTGATGACCCTGATGATGTGGTGGTGGTGGTGGTGGAGGCAGAGGTAGGTGATGACCCTAGCAGCAGTTTCAATGCATTGAGCACTTATTGTTTCACAGAGTTTAGCTCAGTCCTATTAACAGTTCCCTGTTAGAACTGAGGATGCCAAGACCTTGGTGAAGGTCATACAACTCGTAAGTGGTAGTTAATATCGGTACTAGTTTCCTGAAAGTGAAAGTGTTAGTTGCTCAATCGTGTCCAACTCTTTGCAACCCCACGGATTATAGCCCACCAGGTTCCTCCATCCATGGAATTCTCCAGGCAAGAATACTGGAGTGGGCTGCCATTCCCTTCTTCAGGGGGTCTTTCCAATCCAGGGATCAAACCCAGGTCTCCTGCATTGCAGGCACATTCTTTACCATCTGAGACCCCGGGAAAGCCCCACTAGTTTCCTGGGGTCACGATTAATACAATAAAATGTCACAAACTTGGTGACTTAAACAACCGAAGTGTATTCTCCCACATTCCTGGAGACTAGGAGTCCAAAAACAAGGTGTCAGCAGCCCGTGCTTTCTCTGAAGGCCCTTGAGGAGAATCTGCCCCTTGCCGCCTTCCTCTTCACATGCCCTGGAACCAGCAGTCCTTGGTGCTCCCTGACCTGTAGGCACAGCTTCACTCCAGTTCTGCCTCCATTGTCCAGGGCCTCCTCCTTGTGCCTCTTTTCTCCTTATAAGGACACCAGCCGCATTGGATTAAGGGCTCACTCTACTGCTGCATGACTTCATCTTGACTAATTACATCTTCAATTATCCTGTTTCCAAAAAAGGTCACATTTTGAGGTTTTAGGAAGGACAAGAATTCTGTGAGGACTGCTAGAATGATGTCCCAATCCACATAATTGGCTCCAAAGCCACCTAATTGGCTCTACCGTCTCCCAGAATGATGGTAACGATGATGATAAGGAGAGCTACCATTGTTTTGATATTTATTAAGCACCCAATTCTGTTCTAGGCACTTAATATACATTTGCTGAGAAAAAAAAATCATATTGCTACCTATAGCCTCCTATTTATTATCTCTGTTTTATACGTGAGAACTGGAGGACTTAGAAGGGTAAAGCAAACTGCCCAAGGTCTTACAACAAGGAAACCGCAGAGATGCTTCCCACCTCCTTGAAAGCAGGGCTTAGATCCTGGGGTCACTCCAGATGTGCATATGGCCCCTCTTCCGACTGCAGGGGCCCCACGCAGGGTCCCACCATCTGCCACCACGGTGGGCAAATTGTGTCCCCTCTCCGGGACTCAGTCCTCCCATATCTAAAAGGCAGGGGCTGGAGAAAAGGAAGTCTGGCCTGCTAGGATTACAACAGTTCCTGAGCCCAGGGCTGGTGGAATGGACTCCTTTGAAGACACTGCTGAAGGCAGACAAGGCGGGACAGGAAGCGACTGGGCAGGTGGTTCTGTACAAAGAGCTAAAATAGCCCCAGAACCTCAGAACCTTCCTCAGCTTCCTCCTTGGCATCCATGAGTCCAGAATCCATGTCTCCTGAGAGTCTCCTGAGAGTCTCCTGGGGCCCTGATCACATGATGGATTCAGACTCTGCCTTGAGCGTCCACATCTGCCAGTCCCCCCATCTTCAGGGAGATGTTCGGCTCTATACTCCTGCCTGCCTCAGAGCCATCTTTATGATGTTCCTTCTGCCCACTGTGCTACCCCGGTCCTATATGGACCCCCCCTGCCACCTACACCCAGGGCTTCCCTGGTGGTTCAGTTGGTAAAGAATCCACCTGCAAAGCAGCAGACCTGGGTTTGACCCCTGGGTCGGGAAGATTCCCTGGAGAAGAAAATGACAACCCACTCCAGTATTCTTGCCTTGGAAATCCCATGGACAGAGGAGCCTGGCGGGCTACAGTCCATGGGGTCACAAAGAGCCAGACATGACTTAGAGACTAAACCACTAGCATCGCCCCCACACCCAGCCCTTCCTCATCTCAACTCAAAGGTCACTCCTCTCTCCCCACCTCTCAGAGCAGCCCAGGCCTCTTTGTTACAGGGACCACCAGTGGTTAATGGACTTCGGCCCTTCTCTGGGGGTCTGGCAAGACTGACTGAAGGTGCCACAGCACAAGCTGGGATCCTGCCCGGCGCATCCTTCCGGGCAATCCCCTGGGAATCACATACAGAGTGAGTGAATTGTGAGTCTGTCAGGGATCCCTGGGGACCGGGTGGACCGAATGTACTCAGCCTCTCCAGGCCTGCTGGATAGGTGGCCCCCCACTCTGACTCACCACGTCCTCATCCTCCTGCTTCTCCTCTCGGAGCCATGCCCAGCCCAGTCCTCTCCCCACACCCCTGCCCTGCACAGCCATGCTGGAAAGCCCAGGCAGGAACACGGCACTTTGGTGAGGGGCCCTCCGTGACAGGGACAAGCCTGTCCAAGGAGAGACACACCGGTTGGCAGTTCAAAGGGCTGGATTTTCTGCTCAGAGCAAAGACTGATTGATCTGTTTCATGATGAGAAGTTTGTTAACAGCATCGTCACTCCAGGGTGACAGTACATACCGGTACACACACACACGTATACACACACATTACAGCATGCAGCAAGAAGCCAAGCCGCCCCACCTCCCGGGTAATTCTGCCTACTGAACACGTTCACTTTGCCCTCCTGCATCCTGGTGCTGCCCTGGTGGCTCAGTGGTAAAGAGTCCACCTGCCTATGCAGGAGACACAGGTTCGATCCCTGGGTTGGGAAGATTCCCTGGAGAAAGAATCGGCAACCCACTCCAGTATTCTTGCCTGGGAAATCCCATGGATGGAGAGGAGCCTGGTGGGCCACAGTCCACAGGGTTGCAAAAGAGTCAGACACAACTGAGCGACTAAACAACGACAAGAATCCTGGCTGCTGACTGACTAAAACCACCTCTTCCCTGAGGAAGGTACACCTGGCAACCCAGGGAAGATGCTCAAACTCACCCCCCAATCAGCCATAAGCAAATTAAAACAGGCCACCATTTCTCACCTATCAGATCAGCAAAAACAGGAAGAGTGATGTCCCTGGATACCAACAAGGTTGGGGAAGGCAGTATCATACTCTCTAGGTAAGAGGGCAAGATGGTACAGTGTTTATTTTGGGAGGACAGTTTGCTGATATCTATTAAAAGAAAAAAATGCTCACATGCTTTAACAACAGCAGTTGCAGTCTGAGAACCTATCCTATAGCTACATTATTGCAAATGTGTGTGTGTACTGTAAATAAGCTCAGATAATCTATATTCTACAGTATGAGAGAGGCTGGATAGGTCGAGAGAAGGTACACAAAGATCCCTGCGTGTGGCCACGGTGTGGGGAGGAGGGGTGGACTGAACTGGGAGACGGGTTGTAAAACAGACGGCTGGTGGGGACCTCCTGCCCAGAGCGAGGGGCCTGGCTCGGTGCTCTGCGGAGGCCGAGAGGGCTGGGATGGGGCACAGGTGTGGGAGGGAGGTCTAGAGGGAGAGGATATATCTATGCAAATAGCTTGTTCACTTCATGGTGCAGCGGAAACTAACACAGCGTGGAAGGCAACTATACCCCGATTTTAAAATAATGAATTATTAGTTTAAAAAATTTCTTAATTTAAAATTTCTTAATCTAAAAAATTTCCCTGTAACACCTTCTGTAGTCATGAAAACAATGGGGTGGATTGATAGTTTCTAACATGAAAAGATAACCATGATATATTACATGGGGCAGAAAAGCAGGTTGCAAAACAGTATGCATAATATCATCCTATTTTTATGTAATAAAAAAATGAAGAGTACATATGTATACAAGTGAATGCCACACACACACAGAGTCTGGAAGCATACGAAATCATGAAAAGTGTGTGCATCTCTTGAAAGTAGTGTTATTAGAACATTTGACAAGCATGTGTTAAATTTGTATGTTTTTGAGGAACCAATAATTTTAGTTATTCACTGAAAGAGCTAAGCCTCGATGCCAAATTTTGACAAAGAGCACAAAGAAAGAACACGACTTACTGATCACACATATTGAAATAAGTGAAAAAGTCCCAAACCAGACACTGGCAAATAGAATCCAGCTGTATACTAAAGAATAATCCTTGCTCGGTCATGGTGGATTATTATGCAAGGAATGTGGAAATGGTTAAAAAGGAAAGAATCACATCAAGAGGGCAACAGGACAAAGATCTCACAAACATCTCAGCAAAGCCAGAAAGTCACTGGCTAATACTGAGCACTCATCCTCATTTGGCTTTTTTTGTTTGTTTGTCAGATTTCAGTTCAGTGCTCAGCTGTGTCTGACTCTTTGTGACCCTTTGAATTGTAGCCCACCAGGCTCCTCCGTCCATGGAGGAGGTAAGAGGTAAGAATACCGGAGTGGTTGCCATTTCCTCCTCCAGGGATCTTTCCGACCCAGGGGTCAAACCCACATGTCCTGTGTCTCGTGCACTGCAGACAGATTTTTTACCTGCTGAGCCATCAGGGTTTATTTGTTTGGGGGGTGTTTCTTCTACCCTTGGTAAATTAAGAATGAGAGTATCTTCCTCCATCTGATGAAGAAAACTTCAAATCAAGAACTAACAAGAAAGACAATACAGTAAAGACAAGACCCACTTCAGCCATCACTGTTACTTAACACTGTTCTGAAAGCTCTAGCTGCTAAATACTGCCAAATATTCCAAATGAGTGAAAACTTTGATTGGAAAAAGGAAACAATATAATTTGGACAGGCTGTGGTTGTCAACCTAGAAAACTCAAGACATTACTCCCTCAAAAAAAAAGTTAGAACTGGTGTTTAAATAACCCTTCAGTAAGAAAGTTGGAAACAAAATAAATATATGAAAATAAATTGCTTTCCAACATACTAGCAATACTCATTTGCAAAAAATGTAATGAAAAAAAGTCCTGGTCAAAATAGTCATACAAAACCCCAAATATTTACAGATGATCTTAAAAAGATACGGGTGGAACCTGTAAGGGAAAAAGACTACAAGTTTTCAACGAAGGAAATAAATATGTAAAAGAAAAAAAAAGGAAGAGATCTCCAACACAGTGGAGCAGAGGTAAAGAATCCATCTGCCAGTGCAGGAGACACAAGAGTTGTGGACTTAATCCCTGGGTGGGGAAGATCCCCTGGAGAAGGAAATAGCAACCCACTCCGGCATTCTTGCCTGGGAAATCCCATGGACGGAGGAGCCGGGCGGGCTGCAGTCCGTGGAGTCATAAAGAGTCAGACTTGACTGAGCGACCTAACACAGCACACACACAGCACTCCTACATGGAAAAAATTGAATTTTTTTAATGATAATTCTTCCCCAAATCAAAATTTAATACAGTTCTGAACAAAATCACAGCAGGAAATTTTGGGGGGAAGTTGACTAAGTTCTTTTACTTTTCATCTGAAAAGAATCATGTTCAAGGATATTTTGAAAATGAAGTTGAGTAAAAAAGAACATGAAGAAGGTGCCGGGCCAAGTAACTCTGGAAATGAATGGCATCTACAAGACTAAAGGCAAAAGAACGGTACTCTTGTTAATAAAGTCGTTGTCCGTGGGGTGCAAGTGAGCAATGCTAAAAGCACCACAAATGCGCACTGACGCTGAACAATTATGTCCATGAGAGTGGGTGGGGGATGAAGACAGCCAGGCTAGTCACTGTTGGCCAGGGAGGTTATAGGTAAGGAAGAGTAGGAGGTTAGAGGGATCCGCGTGGTAATGAGAAAGACTTGGAGGCAGCAGAATGAACTCACTCAGCTTAATCTAGAGACAAATGGTGAATACAGAAATAGTTATAGATATAGGTACACACACAAGCTACAGATACAACATGTATCTCCTGCTCTGTCAGTTAAAGATACAGAAGCAGTGACTAACCAGTAAAGAAGCACGCCTCACACTCAGAGAAGCGAGAGGTGTGTGCTCAGTCGTGTCCAACTCTGTGCGACCCCGTGGACTGCAGCCCACGAGGCTCCTCTGTCCATGGAATTCTCCAGGCAAGAATACTGGAGTAGGTTACCATCTTCTACTCCAGGGAATTTTCCCAATCCAGGGATTGAAACTACATTTCCTGTGTCTCCTGCATTGGCAGGCGAATTCTTTACCACTGTGCCACCTGGGAAGCACTCGGGCGCTGGTGTCTAATGCTGGCATCAAATACCATCTTTTAATAAATGGAACCAGGGCTCCTTGGAGAAACTGCTAATTCTAAAATTGGGACAGGAAATACATGAGTCTGGAATAGCTCATTGTGCCAGAAAGTAAGAAAGTGCTTTAAAAAATAGCTCACAACAGTAAGCGTATGTCAAAGGTACACAGAGGCGAAATGAAAGTGCTTCCAATGATTAAAGTTGGAAAAATTTGAGCAACAAAATAAACCCAGCAGTATTGGATTACAACCCAAAGAAAAAAACAGTGAGTCCATACTGATACATACAAACGATCAAATAAACAAATAAATGGAGAGGAGTCAACTCTGATGCAGAAGATTTCCAAACAATTTTTGTAAATACTCCACATTCACAGACATGGATAACAACTCTCTACTTCTTAAGTGTGGGCTGCATGTAGTGACTTTCTTCCAAAGAGGACAGAACAGAAAGGGAGAAAGGAAAGAGTACGCTTTCGTGAAGACGCCTGACAACCTCGGCCAGGTGGTCAAGGTCAGCGTCAACAGTGATAAGTCACACCGATGTCATGTACCCTTGGCATGATAAGATGAGAACATATCATATCTTGTTCCTCTGTGATCTTCCTCCCACTACCCAGTCTAACTGGGGAAAAACACCCCACAAATTACGATGGAGGGACAAAACATCTGGGCAGCACGCATCGAAACTGTCAAGGTCATCAAAAACAAAGGTTGAAAAACCATTACAACCAAAAGAAGCCTAAGGGACATGGCAGGTACATGTAACACAGGATCCTGGATGGGATCCTGAAATAGACTTTAGGGGAAATTTGAAGGAATCCGAATAAAGAATGGACTTTAGTTAATAATAATATTTCAATATTGGGTTGTTCAGTTCAGTTCAGTCGCTCAGTCGTGTCCGACTCTCTGCGACCCCATGGACTGCAGCACACCAGGCCTCCCTGTCCATCTCCGACTCCTGGAGGTTACTCAAACTCATGTCCATTGAGTCGGTGATGCCATCCAACCAGTTCATCCTCCATCATCCCCTTCTCCCCCCACCTTCAATTTTTCCCAGCATCAGCTGCAATAAATGGACCATCATGATGGAAGATGGTGATTACAGACACAAGTGGATGTTGGATATATGGGAACTGCTGGACTGTCTCTGCAATAATTCTGTAAATTTAAAACGGTTCTAAAATTAAGAGTTCATTAAAGATTGTAAACTGTCGGGACTTCCCTGGTGGTCTACTGGTTAAGACTCTGCCCTTCCATTGCAGGGGTCACTGGTTTCATCCCTGGTCAGGGAACTAAGATCCTCCTGCACACTGTGGCAAAAAAGATAGAAATTAAACTGGTCAACTGCGAATGGATAAAGATGATACAGCATACATACACAAGGGAAAATATTCGACCACAAGAAAGAAAGAAATCCTGCTGTTGGGGACAGCTTGGATGGACCTTGAGGGCATTATGCTAAGTAAAATGAGTCAGATAGAGAGAGACAAATACTGTATTATCTCACTTATATTTGGAATCTAAAAAAAAAACACCAAAATTCACAGAAACAGAGTAGAGTGGTGGTTTCCAGGAGTCAGGGAGTGGGAAAAATGAGATGTTAGTCAAAGGGTACAAACTTCCAGTTATGAGATGAATAAGTTCTGGGAATTGAATGCAGAACATAGCAATTATCACAAATAATACTGTATTATGTACTTGAATATTGCCAAGAAAGTAGATCACAAATGTTCTCACCACAAAAAAGAAATGGCAATTATGTGACAAGATGGAAGCATTAGCCAATGCTACGGTGGCAATCATTTCGCAATATATAAATGTATCAAATTAACACACTGGACATTTTATTTATTTATTACATTTTAAACTAACACAATATTATGCATCAACTGTATTTCAATAAGGCCGGGGGTAAAGACTAGGAGGAAGGATTTGCCCCATTATAAACCCAAATAATAAATTCAGTGTGCCCCTGGCACAAGAACTGTCATAAAATAGGACAGAATGGAAAGATAAATTAATTGATATAAAGTAATTTTGGATAAAGGCAGGATCCAAATGAATGAAAAAGAAAGGAATATCTGATAAAATGTACCCTAATCATTCATTATCCTGTTTTAGAAGAATCACATCAAGTTATTTTTAATACCATATGCCAATTTTTTCCAATCCCAGATTTTAAAAGTAAATATAAAGAGAAAAAAAGAGAACAAATGAAAAAACCTAGAACACATACCTAACTGATTTTGTGATAAGAAAACAACATATCTTTCTAAGAATGAAAGTGAAGAAATTTACAAAGAGAAAAAGTCACTAGATTTGCTACATAAACATTTAAAACTTCAGAACATTAAGAACCACAAATATTAAAAGGCAAACAGTCAGGAAAAATGCTACAACATACAAAACCTTACAACAAAAAACATATCATCAATATAAAGTCCTCGTACTGACTGAAAAGAAAACCACTAAAAATCTCAAATGGAAAAATGAGTAAAGGAAATGACAATTTACAAAAGAAGAAATTCACACACACATAAAAAAAACCTAGTGAACACTTGAGAACTTACTGAAACTCACTAGCAATTGAAATCAGTATAAATCATTTTCCATCTTTTGAATTAGGGGGGAAAATATTATAATCCTAATCCCTGGGGCTGGGGGATTCCCAGGTGGTGCTAGAGGTAAAGAATCTGCCTGTCAATGAAGGAAATGCAAGAGACTTGGGTTCAATCTCTGGGTTTGGAAGATGCCCTGGAATAGGAAACGGCAACCCATCCTAGTGTTCTTGCCTAGAAAATTTAATGAGGAGCCTGGTGGGTAGAGGAGCCTGGCAGGCTTCAGTCCATGGGGCCAAAAAGAGTCAGATGCGACCGAAAACACAAAAAAACAAATACACAATGCCCCTTCCCAGCTTATTAGCTGTTCGGGCTTCCCCATGGGCACAGCGGTAAAGAATGTGCTTGCCAATGCTGGAGACACAGGTTTGACCCCTGGGTCAGGAAGATCCCCTGGAGAAGGAAATAGCAACCCACTCCAGTGTTCTTGCCTGGGAAATCCCATGGACAGAGGAGCCTGGCAGGTTACATTCCACTGGGTTGCAAAGAGTCAGACACGACTGAGCATCTGAGCACACACACAGCACACTAGGGCTGAGGGTAGCTGCTCTGAAACGGTCCCCTCAGATGCTTCTGGTAGAAGTTTAAACTTCCAAAACATTTTGGAAAACAATTTGAAGAGCTGCCCCCCAACTCGGTGTGTTTATATAATGACCTAAGAATTCTGCTTCCAAAACTTTAATCCAACGAAAAAACCAATCAAAGATGTGGACAAAGATTTACACACCAGAGTGCTTTTTGTGACATTTTAATAGAGAAAAACTGAAAACAGACTAAATTTCAGCTAAAATAAAGCCATTAGCAAAATTCTAACTCTGCCATTTGGGAACATACCATTTTTTTTATTATTAAAAAACATTTCCAAAGCACAGGTTCTGATTTATCTTGAAGCCCGTGCCACCCAGAACCACTTGAAACTTGCCTTGCAAGGTGTGGTCTCTGGGGTTTAATGTAGGGGTTTCCTTTAGGAAGAGCCTCCCAGTACACAGCCCTGGGAGACCTGAGTGAGTGAGGGAGAGTCGCTCAGTCGCTTCTGACTCTTTGCAACCCCATGGGCTCTAGCCTGTCAAGCTCCTCCATCCAAGGAATCCTCCAGGCCAGAATACTGGAGTGGGTAGCCATTCCCTTCTCCAAGGGAATCTTCCCAGCCTAGGGATTGAACCCAGGTCTCCCACACTGCAGGCGGATTCTTTACCATTTGAGCTAGCAGGGAAGCCCTGAACTGTCAGCTAAAACCCCAATCTCTCAGCCCCATTTCCACCAAAGGGAATTCCACTGGCCAAGCCAAAAGACACAGCTTAACCTAAACCACAGCTCCAATCCTTGCTCAGTGTCTGCTCAAAGCCCATAGAAGGAAATCTAAGAGTCCTCAGTTCCGCGGTCATAGTGAAGTGGAGCAGGACACTGTGGTCCTTCCCCGCCCCACCACCACCCATGTCCTCTGCCTGCCTTTTGTTTGTGGAAAAACTTTCATAAAGAATAAGTTTAATCAGAGAAGTGTGAAAATCCAGAAATAAGGGGAAACAGTCAAAGGAGACCAAATAATAATAATGTACTCATTAAGCATATTCAAAGATCTTTGGTTCCTTCTCAAGGGCTATAGATAATATTCTGAGCCACATCCTATGAGCTGTCTTGCAGATACTGAAACCCCTACCAGGTGGAGAAGTTAACTACATGATGAGCAAACTGTGACCATGACCCAAGCTGGCACAATTCCGAGAATGTGCCTCAAAGAAATGGAAACAGACTGACCCTGGAACCGAAGATTAACCACACCCAAAACAACCACAATGATGCTGATCAGACCACTGATGATCAGTTTCAAGGTGACTGTCAGAGCCGACTGTGCTGTTTCTGCATGTAGCCCCCTCCCTCCGTCTACAAAAGCTCTTCCCCAGGGACTGTCAGTGGTGGTGGTTGGGGGTTTTGGGCAGACGTGCATCATCCCCTGCCCAGTTGCCGGCATCTGAAATAAAGCAAACTTTCTTTTCCACCAACCCAGCCTGTTTATTGGCTTTTGAGCAGCAAGCAGCCAACACCTTTCGCTAACAACAGCCTGGACAAATTTCACCTCTCCTGGCTGCTCCATCTCACCCCTCTGGCACCCAGGATCCACACCCACAGATGCCGGCCCCGTGTCAGCCACCACTCGGTGAGCTCCATGTGTTTAGAAAGACCTCTGCCCCTCTGTACCCTTGGCACCTAGCATCCCCCAGCAGGTGGATGTCAAAAGCTGATTAATTTCCCTTCATTGTCCTCAAGTCCTGCTCCAGTGCTGCTTCCTCAGAGAGCCTTTGATGAGTCCCTTCCCTCACTAACCCACAGTCAGGAGCTGTCAGGAGGGATACCTGCTACCCTCTGCCCGGCTTGTCACCAGCAGGCTGCCGGCTCCTTGGCGTGAACCCTGCCTGCTTGACATTGAGAGCCTCACAAGGCTGTGCACACAGCAAGGGCTCAATAAACACTGAGGTTCCCCCTCCACTGGACCTGGGTGTCTGTAGGGAGCATGGTGTGGGAAGCAGAGACAGGAAAGGGGGATGGGATTTTTTTGTTTTGCAGAAGATGGAGTGAAGGCTAGAGGGTCACGCATGCACTCAGCATCCTCTCTGGAAGAGAGGTTGGGGGTGGAACAAGGGCTTCAAGAAGATGATGGCCAGAGAGGGGACAGTGAGGACACTATGGGGCCCGGGACACTATGCTTCCAACAGGCTGCTCTCCTGCCCGCCAACAGAGCCAAGCACTTTAGAGACAAATATGAGATGTTGTTGCTGTTGTTTGGTGGCTCAGTCGTGCCCGACTCCTTGCGACCCCATGGAACTGCAGCACACCAGGCTTCCTTGTCCCTCACCATCTCCCGGAGTCTGCTCAAACTCATGTTCACTGCATCAGTCAGAAATTATGTCAGCCTGGCAGGTGGCCTTGGGGAAGTCTCGTCTGTGTCCTGAGCCTCAGTCTCTCCAATTGTAAGAGTAGGGGTGGATTAAATGATCTCTAAGCCTTTTCAGTGCATGATCTTTGGAAGCCCGAGAATGACCTAGAAAGGGAGTGATAAAGTTAGAGAGATAGAGGATGAGCTGTGTTTGAGCTGAAGTCCCCAGGACATACCACACACCCCACGATGTCACAATTCCCCTAACCTCACTGTTTCCTGACCTCCAGGTGGGAGCCAAGCTTCTGCTAGTCCCAGAAATCTTTCTAGACCCCTGGCTCCTGGGCTGTCAGCTGCAGAGTCTTACAGAGTCCAGAGCTCCTGGAAGCGGAGGGACTCCACACTCAGCCTGAGGGCTGTAAAGGATTATGTCACACCCACCTTTACCTGGCTTTTCAAAAATCTCTAATGATGCTGTGATTAATCAAGGAAAACACTTCTAAAAGGGCTTCCTAGCTCATCTAGCCTTGGGTGCATTTCCTCCGCACAAGAACATTTTGCAGAACAATTCTACAAAAAACTCTGCCATTTTTAGTTTAGTTTTTGGCTTTAGAAAGCTATCCTTCTGGACAGGCAGGTGCCTAATGGAGAGACATGACAAGATGTTGCAAAATTAATCATAGGATCTGAATGGTGGGCAGACAGGTGTTGGTGTATTCTTTTTTTCTCCCTATGTCGCTCTAAGTCTGAAGTTTTTCACTAAAAATATTGGAGAACAAGCAGTCCTGCCACTCACAAGTTTGGGAGTCCGAGCCCATAGATCCTCAGCTGTTTTCCTTGAAACTCCCCACAGTGGGGTCTCCCTGGAGACCTTTTCAAGGGCATGGACTTAACACTGAGCTGAAAGGTAGGGAGTGGGGTGGGGGTGCTGTAGGGAGCGAGGTGCTGCCCGCAGGGGAGAGAGGGTTAGGTGAGGGCCTGGCAGTGAGAATAAGATGGGTGGAGGCCACCTGGCTGCTGTTTTTCTCTCGAGAACAGATGAGGGGCAATATGCAGCATTTGGCCCCCGAATCCCAGGAGGCGAACAAAGTCTAAGAACTAACACAGGGCAAACCCTCAAACCCAGCGGAGGCTCGCGTGAGCCAGGCTCTGGACACCAAGGCCCCAGTTCAACATCTCGGGGAGCCTGGGAGGCAGGTCTCACCCTGTGATGCTCCGGGAGGGCAAGGCGGGGAAGGTGATGCTCCGGGAGGCTCCCGGAGGCGGGTCATTTGCTGAACTCACACAGCCGGGAGGTGACCGCGCGGCTTTTGAAGGCAGTGCGCCAGCCTCTCCGTCACCCGCCTGACGACGCGAACCGGGAGGCGCGGGAGAAGGGCAGCGCAGGTTTGGGGTTGCGCAGCGGGGGAGGACGGAGCGGCTGCGAGGCTTGCCCCAGGTGCCAGGGCTCGCGCAGAGCGGGCCGCGGTGCCACCGGCTGGCGTTCAGTGCACCCCGGGCGCAGAGCGGGCGGGTGAGCACACGGCGCCAGGGCACCAGGCCGGGGGCGCGGGGGGGAGCTACCTGGGTCGTGGAAGGGCACCAGCGCGTAGTTGGCGATGACCCGGCTGCCGTGGCTCAGGCTGCGCTCCAGGATGCGCGAGGCGCCGTCCAGCACCTGCATCAGGTCGTCCCACATGGAGCCGGTGACATCGAAGACGATGGCCAGGGTGGCGCCCCCCGAGGTAGGGGACAGCGCCGTCCCGGGCTCGCCGACCACCGCCGTGGCGGCAGCGGAGACCGCCAGCAGCAGCCGCAGGAGCGGCGCCTGGGGCCTCATGCTGAGCGCGGCCGAGGGGCTGCGGCTGCCGCGGTGGAGGCGCGCGGGTCCTGGGGAGCGCGGCCGCCCTGGTGCACCCAGCGGCCACCCGACGAGCGCTGCAGCCGGGCCTCGCTCCGTCGCGCCGCGGCCGGTGCGCTCGGGACCTGGGTTTGCGGCGGGGTCCCCCTGCTGGGAGCCCGAGGCGGGTCCTAGAGCCCACCCCGTTCAGGGTCACGGCCCGCCTCCTCCACTCCCCCCACCGTGACTCAAACTTTCCCGGCCCCACTGCTCGGCCGTCCAGACCCGAGGTTAGAGGAGGACGCGGGGCGGACGGCAGAACGGAGCTGGGGCGCCAGCCAAGGCGGCGAGGGATGGGGACGCGCGGGACCCACTGGACACCTGCGCCTCCCGCCGCCCGTGCGCCCCGCTGCGGGGCCAGGAGAAGGGGGGACCGCCCTCCCCTGCCCTGGAGGTCTGCCCACGGCCCTAGCTTTTGTGGCTCCCTGCACCCAACCCCCTAAAAACTCTCCGACAGGCAAACACGCGCAAACACACACACTCACAAAATGCAACTCCCCTTCTTTCCACAGGGATGTGTGCTTCCCAGTTATTGTCTATTAGGACGGTTCATACACTCAAGCTACAGAAGCTGAGCAGCTCCTAGGCTGCTAAGCCTTATCACATACTTACTATTTCCTCAGGGACCGACTGCAACCCTAGAGGGAGGCATTAACACAACCCATTTTACAGGTGGGTAAACGGAGGCTCAGTCGTTTGCCCGAAAATCACTCAGCTCTCAAATAGCAGAGACTCAACTAGAAGCCAGGTCTAGAGGGATCCCAAACACCCTGGGCTCTGCTGCCTCTGCTAAGAGTTATAAGACATTGTGTGTAGGTCATCCAATGACTCCAAGCGGTGGGGCTATCCCTCCACCCACCGGTCTTGCTGGATCCCACGTGAGGGTTCTGGGACACAGGTGAGACACTCGTGGTGCTGTCTGGGTCTCTGTGGCCATCCTTTCCCAGACAGGGCTTCCCCCGACCAGCTAGAGAGAGCTGGGGCCCCACCACTGCTAACCCCATGCTGTGCTCTCATACCTTGTTTCTATGCCTCTCTCCTGACTGGCCCATGAGTCCTTTGAGGGCAGGAATGCATCTTGGTTCCCCAGATCAGACCCCCCCACCCCGGTTCCCAGCCAAGTCCCTGGCACATGGTGGGGACTCACTCAATATCGACTGAATAAATAAAGAAGAGGGACTTCCTGGGTGGCTCAGTGGTAGAGAATCTGCCTGCCAATGCAGGAGATGCGGATTCCATCCCTGGGGTCGGGAAGATTCCCTGGAGAAGGAAATAGCCACCCACTCCAGTATCCTTCCCTGGGAAATTTCATGGACAGAGGACCCCAGTGGGCTACCATCCATGGGGTTGAAAAAGAGTCAAACCCCACATAGCAGCTAAACAACAAAGTACAGAAGAAACGGCTTCCGTGGGCCCGTCTGGTTTGGAGCACCATGGGAGGGAGCCCCAGTTCTCTCCCTTTTCAGCCCCTCCCCTGAGAACATCTTGCTCCCAGGACAGGGACAGGCAGCCCCACAGACATGATGGAAGGTTCTGGTCTGTATGCGGGGCGAGGTAGTAGATTTCTCCAGAACCTGCCCTTCCAGAGCCCTCAACCAGGAGGAAGTACCCACTCCCAGCTTCTCCTCATAACGTCTCCTTGCCCTCTCCATCTCAGCTCAGACCCTACCTCAAGGTTACTTCAGCACCTTCGCCTGTGACCCCAGAGCCCCCATCTGACCTCTTGTCCTAGCACTGCCCACCTGGTATCACCAGTGTCATCTCTGCTCCTTCCACCCCCACTGTGAGCCCAGTGGCAGCAGAGACCCTGTACCCACACATGCTAGGCACCCAGGAAAGGTTTGCCACCTAAATGGGTCAGTGGGTGTCAGAGAGTCCCAGTGACTGGGTGCTGGCCATGGGGAGGGAAGTGACACATATCCTCAGGAACTCAGTTCTAGACTAAGACTAGACCAGGAGGACTCAGTTCTAGACTCTTTCATAAGAAGGACTAAGATCTGGGGGAAATGGTCTCTGGGGAGCTGCCTGTCTCACAGGATGTGGTAGGAACCAGGAGTCTAGACCCAGGTGACAACAGAACTCACGGTCAAGCTCATGGGCGGTTGAATCACCTGCACTTCTGAACACAGGCTCTTTAAATCCCCCTGGGCTAGGCTGTGGCTGGCCCCCAAGTGTGGGCAGGACTGGGCCAGCTGTTGGAGGGAGAAGAGAGGCCCCAGCTGTGGGAAGGCAGAGGGGAACAGGAGCCAGGAGCCAGGCCCTGCTCACAGGCGCTGACATTCCAGGCCGCATGCAGGGGGACCTTTGAGGACACTCACGTCCCTTGGCCATTCACTCCACATTCACTGGCTGAGCCCAGGGTGGGTTTCCGGCACTCTGCTAGGCACTGCTGGGGGAGGGAGGACATACAGATGTGGAAGGCATGCCTCCTACCCTGGGGAGAAGAGACATGTAAACAAATCATTCTGAGTCAATGACATAAGTGCTAATGAAGGAATGATCGAGAGCTCTGGGAGCTCAGAGGAAGGAGTGGCTGAGCCTAGGGGGTCAGAGGAGGCCACGGGGTGAGCCTGAGAAGCCTTCAAGAACAAGAGGGAAGGGCATTCAAGGAGCAGGAACAGCATGTGCAAAGGCAGGAAGACTCGAGAGACCCACCGCTAGCCCATGCGACTGGAGGGCAATGGCAGAGGAGAGGACAGAGGCTGGCTCTTGAAGGGCCTCACGTGTCTTACGAAGGGCACACGTGGGGGTCTCTGCAGAGGCCCTGAGAGCTGTTGTGGATGGCCCTTTGGGAAGCAACCTGCTCCAGTCTGCCTTTCAGAGACGTAGCAGCGGCACAAGTTCAGAGCGTCAAGCTTGCAGAGGCCAAGAAGCCATAAGCCTTCTCCCCAGAGGAGCTGAGAGCAGACAGGACACACAGAAAGCAAGATGCTTCTCAGGCAGATTGCCAGAACCGTGGGGCCGTGGATCTGAGTCCCTAAATAGTCCAGTGACCTCAAGCGGGGCCGCTGCCTTCTCTGGCTCTTGTTTCCACATTTGTAGGATTCTTGGAGGTGGAAGGGGACCAACAAGATGACCTCCAGTGGTTCTTGCAGCCCCCGAACTCTAGAACCACTTCTGGGGTCCTTTGGAGATGTAGGAAGGAGGCAAGGGAACTTGACTACGATCATCACAGCAAAGCCTTTCTCTCCCTTCCTCTTACCATGGAAAGGAGACTTTGGCAGGCACCCAGCATCCAGGATGGCCCCACTGAGCCCCTCCAGGTGCTCAGTGCTCCCCAAGAATGTAACCGTGGTCACCCAAGTGAAAAGGCCTTACAGCACCGAGTGTGAGCCCAGGAGGCCAGAGAAAACATAGCCACACTCATCAATCGGCTTCTATCCCACTACCTTGAGTTTATTGGCCGCCTGGGAGCCCACATTTTTGAACTCAAGATAATCCACATTTTCCCCCTGTTTCCAGAAGGAGTGGTCTCAGTGGGGTTATTTGTTTCCTAGCATACCACATGTTTGCTGTGGAGAGCATCGTGGGTCTGGCCTGTCCACTTAGAGAAGGCATGCACTGTTGGGGCTCCTCCCACCACTCTCAGCCTTGGCTCGGGAATCCAGGCCCGTCTACTGTGTCTACATTGGGATCCAAGACCAGCTGAGGGGCTGGATCAAAACCTGGGGCTCTAGACACTTGGCTGGTCCAAGAAAAGTGGCCCCTTCCCCACCCAAGGGCTTTCCTTACCCTTCCTCACATCCCACTGCCTAAATGCATCCTAGTCTCAGCCATATTAGAGTCTCCCTGATTCTTTTTTTTTTTTTAATGTGGATCATTTTTAAAGTTTTTATCAAATTTGTTACAATATTGCTTCTGTTTTGCGTTTTGGGGTTTTTTGGCCAGGAGGCATGTGGATCTTAGCTCCCTGACCAGGGATCAAACCCACACCCCCCTGTGTTGGAAGATGAAGTCTTAACCACTGGACTGCTAGGGAAGTCTCAAGCCTCTGTGATTCTAACACCCACTTCTCACCTTGCCCCACCCCAGTCTTCTCCCTGAAGGAAACTGCTCTTTTCCTCTGAAACAGTTAATATACTATTGATGGAGAGCATTTGCTGCATCCTTATTGAGTGTAGACAGTCAGCATCACACCTCCTTAGCTCTTCTGTAACAACCATGAAAGTCAATACCTACCCTTCATGTGACAGATGGGGAAACTGAGGCTCCAAGAGGCAAAGTCACAGGTCCAGGCTGGACTTGGCAGCCACGCCCACCTTTCTCTAAGACCTGTGATCAGCTGCTCCACTCCATGCCACATCAGAAACACAGGGGGATGACTTGTACAGGAGTCCCAACAAGCAGAACTTCTAGAGCTACAGTGGACCCTGGCGAGCAGCCCTTGGGCTGGATGCAGACTTATGTTTCAGACCCTCAGCACCTTTGAAGTGTTATAAAGTCATAGCCTACCATGCTTCACCAACTGCCTGGGGAAAATGAGAGGAGAGAGAGGAGCAATCACGTAGATAAGTCTGCCCATCCTTGTAAGATCATACACCCTGGGCCGGAGAGGTAGGAACCATCTCAAAGCCTTGCTTCTCTCTTCTAGAAGGAACTGAAGAATTGAGTGGGGGCCCTGGAGGCCAGGACTAGCGAGGAGCTGAAGGAACTGACAAATAAGTCTGGAAGATGGAGCTACTGAGGATAAGAAGGAGGAACCAGGGAGCCAGAATCATCACAGCAGGGTGTGGGCTCCAGGCAGCCAGGCACTTGAGTGATTTACTGCCGAATCCAACTCTCTATGGGACCAGCTTCCAAGTCACATGTGCCCTAAGGAATGGTTTGAGATGGTCCCAAGAAATATTTGAGTGGCTTAAGAGTTATAGGAACTGTTGTTACTCATCCCCATGCCTCCAAGAATGAACAATGAAAGGAGCTAAACCACAGCCAAGAGCTCCAGGACCTGCTCCCCACCACCCAGACCCGACCATCATCCCCCAGACGGAGCTCAAGCATCTCCAAGCCCCGGATGCTGTCATCAGGGGGGAAGGAGCCCACCTCATTGGCAAGGGGTCCTTGCTCACTGTGCTGTATGCTAAGCCTTGTCACTTATGGCCATGGTGTGCCCTTTGTCATTGTCATCAGTGGCTGGGAGGAGTATCCAGGGTGAGCTGAGCTTTCCTGCCTGTCCCTTTTATTCTTTTGTTCTCTCTCTCTCTCATAATTAAAAATCTCGCTGAACTGCTTTGTGCATTTGGGCAGAAACTCTTGACTTCTTAGCCTTAAGTTTTCCCCACTTCTTCCTGGAAAGCTTGGCTTTCACCTGTGACTTTTGGGGCTCAGGTGTCGACTCTTCATTCCCCTCTCCAAGTGAGATTCTGGTGGGCCAGCTCACTCATGACTTCCCAGTTCAACCCTGGCCAGTGGCTGAGCTGGGAATGGGAGTTGATGTGGTTCTGGCCAGTGGGATGTGAAGGTTATCTCCTGCTAGGGTGTTTCCAGAAGAGACACACAAAAGAACAAGGTCACTATCTGATTTGAAGGCTTATTCTAAAGCAACGGTAGTTAAAGACAGAGTGATGTGGGCAAAAGGAAAGGTGATATCCTTCTGGCCGAGTCACGCTGCTCTGTGACAGAATCCAACCCAACCTTGTAAAGAGGTTATCCTCCTATTTATCAAAAAGAAAAGTGAATCAGCCAATAGAACAGAAAGAGAGTCCTAAGATAGATCTGCACATCCATGGGCAACTGACTTTTCTTCAGACTTGAAACTTCTTAGTTTGTATTGGGGTGTAGCTGATTAACAGTGTTGTGGAAGTTTCAGGTGAACAGCGAAGGGACTCAGCCATACATATACATGTATCTCTTCTCCCCCAAGCCCAGCAATTGATTTTTGACAGACGTGCCAAAGGGAAAAGGAAGTCTTCCTGAACGAACAGCGTTGAAACAACTAGATATCCGATATCTGTGTGGAAAAAAATAATGAACCTGGATCCCAACCTCATACCATACACAAAAATGAGGATGATTATTAGGCCAAAGTGTAAAAGTTAAATGATAAAACTTCTAGAAAAAGAGGCACAAGGAAGAAAGAGCCCCTCTTCTTCCATGCAGTGATGTCGTGCCTGCTTAGGCCCCCTGTAGCTCTGCAGCCTGAAACCATGAGGAAAGCCAGCCTGTGGGGAAGAAAAGAGCAAAGAGAAGAGCCCTTTGGCGCTGCCCTGGGTGGGCCTTTGCATCCCAGGCACTGATGCATTTCCCTTCAGAGTTAAGCCAATCACATTGCGTTCTCTTTACCTGCAGCCAAAATCTTCTCCCTGAGACATGCCTGTCCTCCAGCGTGGACACTCATAGCAGCATTATTCACATGAGCCAAAGGGAGAAAACAACCCAAATGTCCATCGCAGACCAATGGATAAGCAAAAGATGGCGTGTTCTGTGCTCAGTCGTGTCCGACTCTGTGCGACCCCAGGGACTGTAGCCCGCCAGGCTCCTCTGTCCATGGGGATTCTCCAGGCAACAATACTGGAGTGGGTATCCATGCCCTCCTCCAAGGGATCTTCCCAACCCAGGAATAAAACCCAGGTCTCCTGCATTGCAGGCAGATTCTTTACTGTCTGAGCCACCAGGGAAGCCCAAGAATACTGAAGTGGGTAGCCTATCCCTTCTCCAGGGAAACTTCCGAACACAGAAATCAAACCCGGGTTTCCTGCATTGTGGTGGATTCTTTACCAGCTGAGCTACCAGGGGAGCCCAAAATATGGCATGTCGTTCAACATGAGAAGGAAAGGAGTTCTGACACATGCTACAATGTGGGTGAACCTCAAAAACATTGTGAAAGAGGCCAGACACAGAAGGCCATATGATGGTATGATTCCACTTATCTGGAACACGTCTGTGGAATCTGGAAACATCCAGAATGTAAAATAGGCAAATCCATGGAGACGGAAAGCAGACTGGTAGCCCAGGGCTGGGGGTGGGGGCCTGCGGGAGCCACTGCTTAGTGGCTATGGGGGTTTCCTTCTGGGGTGATGAAAATGTTCTGCAGCTGGGTAGCAGTGATGGTTGTACAACACTATGAATATATGAACTGTCACTGAACTGTATACTTTCAAGTAACTAACATGATGAATTTTATGATATGTGTATTTCACCACAATAAAAAAGTTTTTTTAAAGGCAGGGCAAGGCTGTCTGAGGAGGGTGAGTGGAAAACCAGAGTAAAGCATTCTCCAGTGGCTTAATTGGTAAAGAATCCACCTGCCAATGCAGGAGACGCAAGAGATGCAGGTTTGATCCCTGGGTCAGGAAGATCTCCTAAAGAAAGAAATGGCAAACCCGCTCCAGTATTCTTGCCTGGAAAATTCCGTGGACAGAGGAGCCTGGCGGGCTACAGTCCGTGGGGTTGTGAAGAGTTGATCACAGCTGAGTGCACACGCACGCACGCACACACAAGGATTAGAGGATCTAGGGAGGGCAGCGGGGCCTTCCTCTGCCTCTGGGTGAAGCTAAGCTCAACCTCTGGGAGAGGATGATGGATTCACCCACCACCCAGCACCCCTGTCCCCCGAGTCTCCTTTCACTTCCTGCCAATTCAGTTTGCCCTCAAGAGATCTCCAGCAAAAGATCCACAGTGTCAGGAAGATGCTGTCCATCAAGGAAACAGATTCATCCTAACAACTGAGCTGAGACAGCTGACCTTTGATTAAAGCAGGGAATTGCAAAAGAAATCAGATTAAAGATGTTTAAATTAATGGCGTCTGGAACTGCCTCCTAAGAAACCCCACTTGGAAAATCTGAAAGAGAGAAATGATGCTCGCCAGCCCAGACATCGAGTCATGACCTTCTCAGCATGAAGAGGAGCTGCGTGCCAAGCACCAAGATTTATGGGGTGGACTCCACTACACAAGGCGATCTGGTGACCTCTCATTTGACATTTAGTAGATGCAGGCTTACGTTGCAGGAGCAGAAGCTTTGGGAATAAAGTGGTTAGTGGCTGTTGCATGAATGCTCAATATATACTCAGTGGTGGACATTTGTTTTGAGTTTTGGCCAGCCACGATATTAAAATGCAGTTACCTAATCTCCTGCCCTCCCCTGCAGCTGAAGCACAGGTGCTACAGGCTGTGCCCATCAGATACCCTCTGCTGGCCTTTGAGTCCAGAGCCAGACACAAAAAAGCTGCTGGCCCCTTGGTGACAGAGGCAGCAAGATCAAGTTCCTGGGGTGGCGGGGGCAGTGGTACTAGCCACAGCCGTTAGTCATCTGACTGGGACCTGGAGGGCCTCTTTCTACCAGATTAGCACCAAGTATGAGCCCCTGGCTCATGTGTGAGGGCCCAACTGCACTCCTGAGGTCAGCAAAAGTCCGCCTCAGTTGCCTACAACTGACAACAGGGCTCCATTGCCTCAGGAAATGGATTTCAGCCAACTTCCCCCAGCAAAGGTCACATGACCCAGGCTGAACGAATCATATTGTCCCATCTCTCCAGCTAGAGAGATTGGTCTAGAGATGGTCATGTGAGCCAAGCGGAGCCAATAAAAATACTTTTCTAGGTCTAGAGATGGGCATGTGACCCAAGGGCAGCCAATCAACATCCTTCCCTGGGATATTTCTACTGGGGAAGAATCTTGCTTCTGGGCTGGCAGAGCTCAAAGGCTGTAAATAGGAGGGAAACCAGTAGTCATGGTCTGCACTTCCAGGTGGGGAGAGACCATCTGTAGTAGGAGAGAGAAGCCAGCAGAGACAAGAAGCAGAGAGAAGAAGAGAGGGAAGTGTATCACCCTTTGAGTCCTTGCTCCCCAACCCCTACTTTCTGTGGTGTGATCATAGGAATTGGTAAATTCTCTTTTCTTGTTTAGGCTTGTTTGGGCTGGGTTTCCACCATTTATAACAAAAGTCTGAAATACTGAAGGTGGAGAAATGTTGCTTTATTCAGGAGATGGCTTCATGAGCTTGTCTTTCTCTTGAGATGGCAGGTAACTTATTGTTAAAAGGAGCAAAATACCTGAGCACTGAAGTAGCTTTGGCAGACCTGGCTAGGGTTAGTCAGTCAGCAAACAGGTTTTGAGCATCTTCCTAAGGTCAGGTCTTGGCCTAGGCACTTTCACTGCATGTGAAATGATCTGGCATTCAGCAAGCACTCAATAATTGCTAGGTACAATAAGCTATAATTATCATTGGTTCTAATTCTCCCCTTCCCATTTACAATTCAGAGAGCTGGTGGGGAGGGACGGGAGGAGGTGGGTTCAGGATTTGGGATGGGTAGTTTCCCCTCTTTTTCCCTCAAACATTTCTAATTAAAGCCCTCCCCCCACCAAGTGATTTTTCCTAGTTCTGTGAACTTGACAAAGGGGAAAGTATATTTTTTGATGTAACCAGACAACTGTGCGCTGAGGGAGTTGATGACCTGCTTTTGGAGGAAGTGATCCACTTTAAATACAGTACTTTCAAAATTAAGGAGTTCTCTGAATTCCAACGTGTAACCTTGCCAAGTCTCCCCTGCTGGCGTAGGGAGCATAGTTCTGTGCCTTCTGGGCCTGGAAAGAAAGAAACTCGACTCTCCCAAACTCCTGTACGGTGTCCCCTAACTTAGCACCTTGAATGACAGCTTGGCCTCTGGCTGACCGTCAGGTCCAACTCAGCAAGGTGTCACAGCCCAGAGAAATACAAGTGTCACTTACAGGCATCAAGGAGGCAAGCCAGCCTTTACTGAAGGCTCTCGGAGTATTGACAGAAGGGGAATTACACCTCCTGACATCTTGCCTAACTCTCTAAAAGTCCGCCTTCAACACATCTCCCCTGAAGTCATTTCATCCTCACAGCTGCACCTCTAAATTTCTCCTCTCCACGCCCTTCCAAATCTAGTATTTTCTCCTTCATAGCAATGAACTCTTTTTAAAGCGCAACTTAATTTAGCCCATTTGGCTTATCTCAGCTTCTCTACCCACTACCTTTTATCAGCCCAAAGTCTCAGAGAAAACAGCAAAATGTTCCTTAAAAGGTCAAGGGGGGAAGAAAGGGAAGACCCAAACTCTTTCAAGTTTCCTCCTCAAAAATGTCATGAGAGGAGCTCCTTGGTGGTCCAGGGGTTAAGAATGCACCTGCCAGTGCAGGGGACAGAGGTTCGATCCCTGGTCTGGGGAGAGTCCACACGCCATGGACATTAAGCCTTTGTGCCGCAAATACTGAGCCACACACCCTAGAGCCTGTTCTCTGCAATGAGAGAAGCCACCACAATGAGAAGTCTGTGCACCGAAATTGGGAAATAACCTCTGCTCACTGTCCCTAGACCCAGCGCAGCTGTGAATAAATAAATAGATTTTTTTAAATGTCATGAGAGATGAAAAATAAGATTTTAGGCATATATTGTGTTTGGATGTCCATAGGTGACATCTGAAACTCAGCTGTTAGCCATGAACTCCCCTTTAGGAAGCAGGAGGACTGAGGTGATTCAAAAAAATATGCGTCTGCCTCCCAAGACAGTGCAATGAACAACACCAAAGCAGCCGTGAGGACTCAGTCTCTTGATGACCAAGGCGCCTTGTCCCTCGACTTTGTCCCCTGTTTGAACAAATCCTCTGTGTGGTCACTCAGCGTATCTCAGTGATTCATAGAACCGGCAAGGATACAGAAAAACTGAACATCACCAAGAACCACCTGGATCTAATTGACATTTACAGAACACTCCACCCAACAATATCAGAACACATTGTCTTTTGATTGCAGCTCAGACAGTCACCAAGAGAGACCAAATCCTGGGTCATAACAAACCTGAAAATATATAAAGTATGATCTCTGACCATAGGGGTATTAAACTAGAAACCATAACAAAAATGAAAAGACAATGTATCGGAATATTTGGGATGCAGGTAAAGAAGTGTTTAGGAGAAAGTTTATAGCATTAAATTTCATATTGGAAAAAGAAAGCTCAGATCAATAATCTGGGCTTCCATTTTAAGAAACTAGAAAAAGGCTTAAGATAAATCTAAAGCATAAGGAAAGAAATAAAGACAAGAGCTGACATTCGTAAAGTTGAAATCAGAAAAAGGATAGAGATAATCGGTGAAACTTAAGGTTGTTTCCAACTGAAGGTTGGAAAAAGATCAATAAAACTGATAAACTGCAAGCAAAACTGACAAAGGAAAAAAATTATCAATATCAGGAATGAGAGATAAGAGATCACTACAGGCACACAGATATTAAAAGAATAACAAATAATAGAACAATTCCGTGCACATAAGCCAAATAATTTAGATGAAATGGACAAATTCCTCAAAAAACAGTTTTTACAAAAGCTCACTCCCAAGTTGAAATAGATAACCTGACTCATCCTATAACTAATAAAGAAACTGAATTTATAATTTAAAACCCTTCCAAAAAGGAAGCCTCCTTGCCCAGATAATTTACTGGTAAGTCATACCAAATATTCAAAGAAATTCTACAATAAAAGAGAAAGGAACACTTTGTAACTCATTTTATGACACCACCTGATGCCAAAACTGGATAAAGAGATACTATCAAAGACCAATATTTCTCATGGGCAGAGATGCAAAATTCCTCAACAAAATATCAGCAAACAAATTCAGAAATACATAAAAAGAATAATATTCCAAGATCAAGTTGGGTTTATCCCAGGAATGTAAGCCTAGTTCAGTGTTCCAAAGCAATCAGAGTAACCCACCATATGGTCAGCCTGAAAAAGAAAAGCCACGTGGTTGTATCAATTGATTCAGAGAAAGCACTTGAGAAAATGTGGTATCCATTCTTGAAAAAGCTCTCCACAATACAAATAGAAATAAATTGACCCACCCTGATAAATGGAATCTACAAAAAAAAAAAAAAAAAAAAAAACACCCTACAGTCAACATCAGAGTTACTGCTGAGAGACTGAACACCCTCCCCCTCTGACTAGGAGCAGGGAAAGTGCCCATTCTTACCACTCTTTATCAATATCATGTTAGAAGTCCTAGTCAGCATAATAAGGCAAGCAAAGTGGGAGAGGCTGCTGGCTATAGACTGGAAAGCAAGACATAAAACTGTTCTTCCTTTGAGATGACATGATTGTCAAAATAGAAAATTCCGATGAATTTTTTAAGCTCCACTCCCAACCCTCGAAATCCAGAACTAAGAAGTAAGTTTACCTAGGTGGCAGGGTCAAGATCAATACAGAAAAATTCATCTTATTTATATATACTGCTGCTGCTGCTGCTGCTGCTAAGTCGCTTCAGTCGTGTCTGACTCTGTGCGACCCCATAGACGGCAGCCCACCAGGCTCCGCCGTCCCCGGGATTCTCCAGGCAAGAACACTGGAGTGGGGTGCCATTTCCAGTGCATGAAAGAGAAAAGTGAAAGTGAAGCCGCTCAGTCATGTCTGACTCTTCGCGACCCCATGGACTGCAGCCTACCAGGCTCCTCTGTCCATGGGATTTTCCAGGCAAGAGTACTGGATTGGGGTGCCATTGCCTTCTCCATTATATATACTAGTAATGAACCATTGGAAATTAAAAAAAAATTAAATGCTATTTTACAATAGTGCCTCAAAATGAGATAATTAGATATAAATCTGACAAAACATCTATAGGATCCATACACTGAAAACTACAAAGTGTGGATGAAAGGAAGCAAAGAAAATCTAAAGACATGAAAGGACAGGGGCTTCCCTGGTGCTCCATTGATTAAGGATCTGCCTTGCAATGCAAGGGACACTGGTTCAAGCTCTGGTGCAGGAAGATCCCACATGCTGCAGTGCAGCTAAGCCCATGGGCCACAACTACTAAGTGTGGGCCACAACTACTAAAGCCCGTGTGCCTAGAGCTGGTGCTCCACAAGAGGGGAAGCCCCTGCAATGCGAAGCCCACACACCACGAACCAGTAACCCCTGCTCTCTGCAACTAGAGAAAGCCCGTGCAGCAATGAAGATCCAGCACAGTCAAAAATAAATAAATGTTTAAAAAAACAATAGAAATGAAAAGACAGATTATGTTTATGGATTAGAAGACTCAGTATAGCCATGATATCAATTCTGCACAAATTGATCTGTAAACCTAGTGCTATTCCAATACAGATCCTAGCAGTCTTTAACATAGAAACAAACCAACTCTAAAATGTATACTGAAAGACAGGGAAGTAAGAGCCAAAACTATTTTGAAAAAGAAGGCTACCATGGAAAGACTTGTGATAGTCAGTTTTAAGACTTACTACACAGAAGTTATCGATCAAGTCAGTGTGGTACAGATAAAGGAACAGCTACATACATCAATGGTGCAGAATAGAAGGTCCAGACATAGACACAATCATGGCCAGTTGATTTTTGACAAAGGTGAAAAGGCAATTCAATGGACTGGCTTGGAACAATTGGATATCCATATGCAAAACTCAACAACAATAAAAAAGATCCTTGACCTAAACTTCACACCTTATACAGAAATTAACTCAAATGAGTTGTAGATCTAAACATTAAAAAAAAGCATAAAACTATAAAAAAAATTTTAAAACATAGAAGATAATATATTCATGATCTAGGGCTTCTTCTGTGTTGAAGAAGAGATGAACAGATGGAAAGCTACTCCATGTTCCTGGATTGGAAGAATCAATATTGTCAAAATGACTATACTCCCCAAGACAATAGACAGATGATTCAATGCAATCCCTATCAAATTATCAATGGCATTTTTTTACAGAACTAGCACAAAAAATCTTAAAATTTGACAAAGCTATAGTCATCAAGACAGTATGGTTGATCCTGGCACAAAAACAGAAATATAGATTAATGTAACAGGATAGAAGGCCCAGAAATAAACCCAAGCACCTCTGGTCAATTAATCTGCAACAAAGGAAGCAAAATTGCACAATGGTGGAAAGATAGTCTCTTCAACAAATGGTTCTGGGAATTCTAAACAGCTATATATAAAAAAATTAAATCGGATCATTTTTAAACACCACACATAAAAAATAAGCTCAAGATGGGTTAGAGACCTAAATACAAGACCAGACACTATAAAACTTCTAGAGTAAAACATGGGCAGAACACATTCTGACAAAAATTGTGCAGTATCTTTTTCGATCCGTCTCCCAGAGTAATGGAAATAAAAACAAAAATAAACAAATGGGGACCTAATTAAACTCAAAAGCTTTTGCACAGCAAAGGAAACCATAAACAAAACGAAAAGACAACCCACAGACAGAAAGAAAATATTTATAGATGATGTGACTGACAAGGGATTAGCCTCCAAAATCTACAAACAGCTCATGAAGCTTAATATCATCAAAATAAACAATCCAGCCAAAAAATGGGCAGAAGACCTAGATAGACATTTCTCCAAAGAAAACATACAGATGGCCAAGAGGCACACAAAAAGACGTGCAACATCCCTTACTATGAGAGAAATGCAAATCAAAGCTACAATGAGACATCACCTCACACCAGTCAGGATGGCTTTGAACAGAATGGAGCGTCCTTAAAAAGCTAAAAATAGAGTTACTTAGGATCCTATAAAACATTCAGTTGTGGTGCTGGAGAAGACTCCTGAGAGTCCGTTGGAAAACAAGAAGATCAAACCAGTCATTCCTAAAGGAAATCGATCTTTTAATATTCATTGGAAGGACTAATGTTGAAGCTGAAGAACAGACCCTGATACTGGGAAGAGACATTGATGCTGGAAAAGACTGAAGGCAGGAGAAGGGGACGACAGAGGATGAGATGGTTGGATGGCCTCATTGACTCAATGGACATGAGTTTGAGCAAGCTCCAGGAGATAGTGAAGGACAGGGAAGCCTGGTGTGCTGCAGTCCATGGGGGTCACAAGGAGTCGGACATGACTTAGCAACCAAACAACAAATGCCCCTATAATCCCACTCCTGGACATATATCCAGAGGGGAAAAAATGCCTGAAAGGATACAGACACCCCCGTGTTCACTGCAGCACTGCTTACAATAGCCAAGACATGGAAGCAACCTAAATGTCCATAGTCAGAAGAATGGATAAAGATATCGTACTAATATATAACGAAATCATGCTCAGCCATTAAAAAGAATGATATAATGTCATTTGCAGCACCATGGATAGACCTAGCGACTGTCATCCTGAGTGAAGTAAGTCAGACAGAGAAAGGGAAATGTCATACGACGTTGCTTACATACAGAATCTGAAAAAGAAACTATACAAATGACCTCATTTACAAAATAGGAACAGACGTCCATACTTGGAGAATGAACTCACTGTTACTAGTGGGGAAAGGTGGAGGGAAAGGATAGTTAGGGAGTTTGGAACAGACATGGGCACACTGCTATGTTTAAAACAGATAACCAACAAGGACTTACTGAACAGCACAGGGAACTCCGCCCAATGTCATGTGGCAGTCTGGGTGGGAGGGGAGTTTGGGGGAGAATGGATACATGTATATATATGGCTGAGTCCCTTCGCTGTACACCTGAAGCTATCACAACATTGTTAACCGGATATACTCCAATACAAAATAAGTGTTAGTAGCTCAGTTGTGTCTGACTCTGCAACTCCATGGACTGTAGACCACCAGGCTCTTTTGTCCATGGAATTTTCCCGGTAGGAATACTGGAGTGGGTTGCCATTCCCTTCTCCAGGGGATCTTCCCAACCCAGGGATACAACCTGGGTCTCCTGCACTGCAGGCAGATTCTTTACCATCTGAGCTACCAGGGAAGCCCTCTTTTTATACAAAATAAAAAGTTTCTAAGACATCAGAAATGTTCGTTCTGTGAAAGACAGTTAAGAGAATGAAAAGACAGGAATTTTCCTGGTGGTCTGGTGGTTAAAAATCTGCCTTGCAATGCAGGGTATGCGGGTTCAATCCCTGGTCTGGGAGCTAAGATCCTATCTGTCACAGAGCAGCTAAGCCCACATCAAGCTAGAGAATCAATGCGCCTGATGAAAGGTCCCACATGACACAATGAAGATCCCTTGTGCTGCAACTAAGACCCGAGGCAGCCAAATAAATAAATTTGTTTTTGAATGAGAGAGAATGAAAAGACAAGCTACAGACTGGGAGAAAGCAATGGCAAATTGCACACCCAGCAAAGGACTGATATCCAGCAGGTACAGAGCGCTATCAGGGCGTATAGCTTGATGGTAGAGCATTTGACTGCAGAATGTATAAAGAATTCTCACATCTCAGCAGTAAAAGAACAAACAACCCCAGGAGGGCATACGAAAGGCATATGTTCAATACATTCAATGTCATTAGACATCAGGGAAAGGCACGTCAAAGCCATTGTGAGATGAACTACATACCTACTAGAACAGTGCTTGTGTGCTCAGTCCTGTCCGACTCTGCAACCCCAAGGACTGTACCCCCTAGGCTCCTCTGTCCATGGGATTTCCCAGGCAAGTATCTTGGAGTGGGTTGCTATTTCCTTCTCCGGAGGATCTTCCCAACCCAGGGATCGAACCTGTGTCTCTTGTGTATCCTGCATTGCAGGTGGATTCTTTACCAACTGTACTATCTGGGAAGCCCAGTAGAACAGCAAAACTTAAAAGAAAAAAACAAAAAACAAACAAAACGGAAACCAACAACCCTAAATGCTAGTGAGGATGTGGAGGAACTGGAACTCTCACTCATTGCAGGTGGAAAAGCAAAATGGCGCAAGCACTCCGGAAAACAGTTTTAACAGTTTTCATAAAATTAAACAGCCACTTGCTGTGTGACCCAGCTGTCCCACTCTGAGGTATTGACTCTAGAGAAATGAAAGTTTATCTTCATACAAAAACATGCATGAATGCTTATAGCAGCTCTATTCATAAACACCAAATCTCAGAAATGACCCAAATATTCTTCAGTGGGTGAATAGATAAATTAGCCCCACATATTCATCCATACCATTCTAAAGTGAAGAGGGATAATACAAATAAGCAACAACTTGCCTGGATCTTAAGGCCAATAGGCTGAGAGAATGGAGGCAGCAAGATTACATGCAGCATCTTGGTTCATGCCCTCCAGAGCTTCCCAGGCGAAGTCGGAAACTGACTTCTACGTGGAGGGCAGGAGAGACCTGAGAGGCAGGTCATTCCAGATTGGTAGGTGGCAAGGTTAATAAGTGGCTTCTTTGGTGGCTCAGATGGTAAAGAATCCACCTGCAATGCAGGAGACTTGAGTTTGATCCCTGGGTTTGGAAGATCCCCTGGAAAATGGAACAGCTACTCACTCCATTATTCTGGCCTGGAGAATTCCATGGACAGAGAAGCCTGGCAGGCTACAGTCTGTGGTGTTGGAGAAGATTCTTGAGAGTCCCTGGGGCTGCAAGGAAATCAAACCAGTCCAGCCTAAGGACTGATGCTGAAGCTGAAGCTCCAATACTTTGGCCACCTGATGTGATGAACTGACTTATTGGAAAGGACCTTGATGCTGGGAAAGATTGAAGGTGGGAGGAGAAGGGGACGACAGAGGATGAGATGGTTGGATGGCATCACCTACTCGATGGATGTGTTTGAATAAGCTCTGGGAGTTGGTGATGGACAGGGAAGCCTGGAGTGTTGCAGTCCATGGGGTCAAAAAGAGTCAGACATGACTGAGCAACTGAGCTGAACTGAACTGAGGGTTAATAAGCAAGGGATGGGACTTCCCTGGTGGTCCAGTGGCTAAGACTCCGAGTTCCCAATGCAGGGGGCCTGAGATCAATCCTTGGTCAGATCAATCCTTGGTCAGGGAACTAGATCCCCCATGCTGAAACTAAGCCTCAGCACAGCCAAATAAATAAATTTTTTAAATAAGGAAGGGAATGGGCTTCCCAAGTAGCTCAGTGGTAAAGAATCCAGCTGCCAATATAGGAGATGTAGGTTCAATCCCTGGGTCTGGAAGATTCCCTGGAGAAGGAAATGGCAACCCATTCCAGCATCCTTGCATGGAAAATCCCATGGACAGAGGAGCCTGGTGGGCTATAGTCCTAGGGGTGGCAAAGAGTCAGACACTGCTTAGCGACTAAACCGCAACAACCAAACGAGCAAGAGGGCTGACTTACCAGACTAGTCTCGGGCTGCTGCAGGACAAGAAGACCTCCCCACCCACCTGCCAGAAGCTTAAATTCTATTTAGAGAACAACCCTGGGTTCAGTCACTTTTACTGTCCAGGTGGTAACAATTACACCTTACTCTCTCTAGCTCATGTCCTGGAGAACAGCTTCCACTGTGGGAAAGGTGGACAGAACTACACTCCAAGGGCAGGGAGGGGGCGAGGTGCCTCTGATTGCCTGGATCCAGCTCTTGGGTGGACCAGCCATCACATCCTCTTGACGATTCTCTCCAACACTGTTTGTTTCCATTTACATGACATTCACAAAAAAGACAAAACTATTGTAGTGGTACAGTGATGAGAACAGGTCAATGGTTGCTGTGGGTTAGGAGAGGTGAGGGTGTGACTACAAAGGGATAGAACAAAGGAATGTGTCTGTTTTTTGTTTTGTTTATTTGTTTGTTTGTTTGGTCACACCCCACAGCGTGCAGAAGTCTTAGTTCCCTGACCAGGCATTGAGCCTGGGCCTCCAGCAGTACATGTGGAATCTTAACCACTGGACTGTCAGGACATTTGCATAAAGGAGCTTTTTCAGTGATAGAACTGTTTTGGATCCTGGTGGTGGCCGTGGCTACACAAATTCATACGTGCATCAGGGAAAGACTGACGGCAGCAGGGGAAGGGGATAACAGAACGAGATGGTTGGGTGGCATCACCAACTCAATAGACCTGAGTTTGAGCAAGCTTCAGGAGTTGCTGAAGGACAGGGAAGCCTGGCGTGCTGCAGTCCATGGGGTCGCAAAGAGTCAGGCATCACTGAGTGACTGAACAACAACAACAAAAATGCATATAAATTATACACCAAAAAAAAATGACAATTTTACTGCATTTCAATCCAAAAAATTAAATTTAAAAATACAGAAGCCTCAAAAGGTTAATGTAGATTAATAAGAGCTATCAATATATAGCTACAAGTAGAACATTAAATGGTGTTTTAAATAAAAATATCTTATGATTTAAAAAGGGCATGCTCATTACAGAAAATTAGAAAAATGGAAGACACGATGAAGTTTTAAACACTCCCTAAACCAGTTTCCCAGGAATAAGCAATGTTATTATCTTGATGACTACACCCTGGACCTCTGTCTGTGCCTTGCGTCTCAGTCTGTTTGGGCTGCTATAACAAAAACACCGTAAACTGGGTGGCTGTAAAAAACAAAAATTTATTTTTTACAGTTCTGGATTCTGGGAAATCCAAGGCCATGGCACCAGTGGATTTTGGTGACTGGTGAGGGCCACTTCCTGGTTCAAGGACAGCCTTCTTTTCTCTGGGTCTTCACGTGGCTGAAGGGGCAAGGGAGCCCTCTGGGGCCTCTTATAAGGGCACAAATCCCATTCATGAGGGCTCCACCCTCATGGCCTAATCCCCTCCCAAAGGCCCCACCTCCTAATGCCATCACCTTGAGGGTTAGCATCTCAACATATGAATTGTGGGGACACAGATATTCAGTCAATAGCACGTGGGGTTTTCTTTGGGGGAGGTGTTAAATATTTATTTTATTTTTTATTTATTTATTTGGCTGCTCTGGGTCTTAACTGCAACAGGAGAGATCTAGTTCCTTGGCCAGGAATCAAACCTGGGCCCTGTGCATTGCGAGCTCACTGTCTTAGCCACTGGACCACCAGGGAAGAAGTCCCCACAATGCTTTTAACAAGAATTACATCATTCTGTATCTATCTATATATATATATAGATTTTTTTTTTTACTGACAATATGTCATTAAAGGGTCTTCTACCATCTGATTTTTAGTGGCCATTTAGTAATCCATTGGACACTGAGTATACCATAACCTATTTAGCCAGTGCCCTACAATTAAACATGTATGCTGTGTTCTGTCTTTAATACTCCATATGTGAAGGCAAATTTTTCAAACTTATGAAAATTCTCATACAAATAAATCGTGTTTCACGGGCAACTTCATTAGCAAAGGAATCGGCAGGATGAAAAGTTTGGAGTTGAGAATGTGAATATAGATTGCTAAATTAGATACAGCCATATCCCGAAGATACAGGGACCATCTTTGAGGTTATTTTCTAAATAACAGAAAAGAAAACCTATGTACCTCATCAGCTGTCTACAAATTAGCCTCTAACCTCACAGAGCTGTCAAATGTCTGATCCTTGATTGACGGCAACTAGAAAGTCAAAGGAAATTACAACTCCAGAGAGAATTAGTTGACCCTCAGGTGGGCTTGTTAGAAAATGCCTTTCCATGACACTAAAAGGATGCCTAGCCCTCTTTTTGCCTTATTTCCATTTTTTAATTGTTTTTCTCAACACAAGGCAGTTGTAATAATTGCTATCACTTTTATTCACACTCAGTAAGCACATTGCACCTGAATTTTTACAAAATTTTCAATGGAAAATTTTCCACAAGAGGTTTCTGAGTTGCAGAGTGTATGTATTTATGGCTTCTGATACGAATTGTAAATTGTCTGATACATCCTTCCATCTGCAGCGGGAGGAAGTCTTTACTCTCCTCTGCCCTCCCCAATATTGAAAGTTATTCTTAAAATCTGTACCAATATGGTAGATGAAAATGTATCAGACTTATTTTTATCTATACTTCTTGACTTACTAATAAAGTTGAACATTTTCAATATGCATATTGGCCAAGAAAATAGTGCTTTTAAGAAAATACAACTTGGGACTTCCCTGGTAGTTTAGGGGTTAAGGTCCCGTGCTCAGAGTGCAGAGGGCCAGGGTTCAATCCCTGGTCAGGGAACTAGATCCTCCTTGCTGCACCTAAGACCTGGCTCAGTTAAATACATAAATATCTTTTTTAAAAAAATACAGTTTAAAAATCCAATTATTATAATGTTAATATGCTTTTACTCAGCCTCTCTGAGCCTCTGTTTTCTCATCTTTAAAGTGGTGATAGGAACGCTGACCTCCAAGTCTGTTGCCATCGGTTGCCTAGAATCATCTCCCCTAAAACTCCTTGCCCTCAAATTCTTAACTCACAACTTTTTTTCTGGGGCGTCTGAAATTAAGGCAGAGACTAAAGCACAAGTCAGCAGTGACACCCAGCACAGTGCAGAGAGAAAATTTCACCTTTAGATCTTTAGAATTCCTGGACCCTGAAGGCAAAGTCCCCTGGACAGGACTTTAGCCTCTGGCTCTTAGAGTTTATCTTAACAAAGGCCCTCCTGACCACAGTGAAGCTTCCTATGGAGGTCTGCCTGGAGGAGGAATGGCAATGAAGATCATCTGTTGAGTGTTTTCTCTTTTTTTCCTCCAGTTTTATTGAGGTGTAATTGACATACAGCACTGTGTAAGTTTAAGGTGACAGCTTCATGATTTGACTAACACATATCCTGAAACGATGACCACAGTAAGTTCAGCGAACATTCATCATCTCATATAGATACAGAAGTGAAGAGTGTTGGGGGACTTCCCTGGTGGTCCCGTGGTTAAGGCTCTGCCTCTCACTGTAAGGGATACAGGTTCGATCCCCGGTCAAAGAACTGAGATCCCACATGCCACAGGACAACTCAGCCCTTGGGCTGCAGCTAGAGAAAGCCCACGTGTCACAACTGCCGAGCCCGCATGCTCTACAGCCCATATGCCAAGAGAGAAGCCGTGTGCCCCGCAACGAGAGAAAGCCCACGGGCTGCAAGAAAGACCCCGGGCGGCCAAAATAAAATATAACAGGAAGAAAGAAAGAATGCTGGGTGCTCTCCACGTGCAAAGTTTCTGCACATCACCGTGTAGGTCTCACGCTGACCCCAGGAGGCAGATCCCAGGAGCCACTTGGAGGGTCTGTCCTTCATCACACCCATTCTGGAGCAGAGGTTCCCTCCTTCCTAGGGATCTCTATGGGCTTGAAAGAAGTGAAGTCACTCAGTCGTGTCCGACTCTTTGAGACCCCATGGACTGTAGGCCACCAGGCTCCTCCATCCATGGAATTTTCCAGGCAAGAGTACTGGAGCCGGTTGCCATCTCCTTCTCCAGGGGATCTTCCCGACCCAGGGATTGAACCCAGGTCTCCCGCATTGTAGGCAGACGCTTTAACATCTGACCCACCAGGGAAGCCCTCTATGGGCTTGGTGAACCGCATCTCAAAGATTAGGGAGCACTTAAACAGGAAGGACGTCCTGAGACCTGCTGCAGCGTGCATGAGCCTCAAAAGCATCCTGCTGAGCGGAAGGAGCCAGACCCAAGGGAGCAACTACGGCCCGACTCGGTTTACGTGAGACACCCAGAGCGGCAAATGCAAACAGCCAGAAAGCAGGCTGGTGGCTGCCAAGGACTGGGGACCGGGGACAGTGAGAGTGACTGCGTAATAGGAACAGGCCTTCTTCCTAGGGTGATGTAAACATCTTGGAACAAGAGAAGAGGTGATGGCTACACAACATCATGGAGGTACTAAATGCCACCTAATAGTATGCATTAAAATGGTTCATGATCAACTGTATGTGACAGAATTCTACCTCCATAAAAGAAGGTGATTCAGGGGACTCCCTGGTGATCCAGTGGTTAAGATTCCATGCTCCCGTGCAGGGGGCCCTGGTTCCATCTCCGGTCAGGGAACTAAACTCCATCTACCGCAACTAAGACCCTGCACAGCCAGATAAACAAATAGTACTTTAATGGCTCAGGAGAGGAACAACTTTGCTGCCTAATGTCTAACTCGGAGTTTATACTCTCAGTTAACGACTGCAGATGGGAAGTCAGTAATACATAATATCAGGAAGTAACGCTCAGACTTCTTGGGAATAAAATGATATTTTGTCCTGAGTTTTTGGTATGGATCTGTAAGACCTTTGAAGCCCATGCAGTCCATCGATATCACTTAGTTCGGTCTTCTGCCTTTGTAGCGCCTTCACTGCAACAGTGTTAAATACATGATTTTTTTCGATTGTAAAACAAACACAACACACACACAAAGATGTGCTCCTGCTGCATCTGAACCCCGTCTGGCTGACACGAGGCCAGGGCGTGGTTATGAGGACACCCCACCTGCGGTGGACCACAGGAACCAGGGCTCCGGAAGTAAGAGGCTGTGTGTCCTCCTGGCTGGCATTCCCTGGAGAAGCTCCTTCCACTTGTAAAGAAATAGAGATGTGTTACAAATCATTTCATTTCACTCTATGGGAAGCATTTTATCATCCTTCTTCCATCCCCTTCAGTCTTTCAAAGCTTTCAGGTTTCCCTCTGGTCCGAGTGACGTTCAGCCCTCTTTGCAGTGGGTATTGATCTGGGGGATTTCCAAGAATCAATTCTCCTAACAGAGGCTGCCAGACAGCAGGGCTGAATCTGAGGCAAGCTCAACACAGGCCCTGGAGCCAGCTTCCCCTCTGAATCCTTCGGGCTCCAGAAAAGTGGGGGTGGGGTGCGGGAAGCCACAAGGGCAAGGTCAAGTCTAAATCCCTCCTTAGATGGGCAAGGAAGCTTTGCCCGCCAGGCAGAGACTGTGGGCACCTGGGCCCCACCTGCTGTTTTCACAAAGCGCCCCTTTTGCACATCAAGGATTTTCAGGTTCTGGAATGCTCCCTGGGAAAGTATGGGGACACCTGGAAGCAAGGCAGATGTTAGCACAGAAGGAGCCTGCCTCTGCTACTGCTTGCCTCAGCCGGGGCTCCTGACTCAAGGTATTTTCCTCGCAGACTCAGACCTGGGTAGAGATCTGGACTGCGGTTTCTCCAGGGGTTGTGGCAGCCAGAAATGGAAGCTAGGAGCCATATTTCTGGACCCAAACTGGACTAAACGAAAGGGCAGCAACTTTGGAGCAGGGAGAACTGGATAATAATAACAACAATATTAACTGCTTCCATTTACAAAGGGATTCAGATGCATCATTTTTATTGATTCTCACCCACGGCCCTTTGAGAAATGGACTCCTAACTTCTATCAACCCCATTTGACAGATGAGGAAACTAAGGCTTGGCCAGGTTCATGATTCCATATTAGCCAAGATCCCACAGCTGGTCGGGGTGTAGCCAGGACTGGAACACAGGGAAAGAAACATAGCTATATTATGAGATTGGAAACTTTGGGAGACGAGAGTAATCGTCCCTCACCCTTCGCCTCCCCGCAGTGTTTAATTTACAGCCAGATGGTACAGCAAGTGGAGTGGCTCAGAAATGTCTTGAGACCAGCCAAAAAAATGCTGAAGACAGCAGGCTTTCTCAGGCCCCACCCTGCCCCTGGAATCCCAGGCCTCCCCGAGCCACACGATGGTCCATCCGACCCTTCCTTGTGGAAGAAATCCTTCGCCTGCCTTGTCCCAAGACCAGCCAGGAGGCTGAGGGTGAGGGTCATGGGAGTGGCTGGCTTGTCGCCTACTTTTCTTCTTAGAGCGTCCAGGGCAAGGAGTGGCCAGCCAAGGACGCCCGGTTGGGGGCTGGCAGCTCCAGGGAGCCCAGGGTCAGGTTTGCCTTTGTGTCAAGAAAGGGAGATCGCTCCACATTCAGACTTAGTCTGTTGCCTGGTGGAAAATTCCAGACTCTGGGAAGTGCTGGTTCCAGGCACTCTGAGAGAGAGGACACCAGGCCAAAACCAATGGAGCACAGCAGTGGCTCTGGCTTTGCATTAGGAAGGCCTGGCCTCAAATCTCT
The DNA here is from genome assembly GCA_007570785.1 of Antilocapra americana. Classification (NCBI taxonomy): domain Eukaryota; kingdom Metazoa; phylum Chordata; class Mammalia; order Artiodactyla; family Antilocapridae; genus Antilocapra; species Antilocapra americana. The sequence continues at coordinate 6,530,392 of ML660779.1, read as the reverse complement.
GCCTTTCCACATATTTGCTGTGTGACTCTAGGGAAGTCACTGGCCCTCTCTGAGACTCAGTTTCCTCCTCTGAAAATGGGGATGAGGACAGTAGCTGCGGAGTGGCTGGAGTGGGGGAGGGGGCAGCAGCTGTATGTGGGCACTTCCTGATTGCCCAGCCCCACCTAAGCCCTCCCTGCTCCGGCCACATGATGCTAACGACAGCACCCTGCAAGCTGAGTCCCGTGATCAACCCCATTTGACAGCTCCAGGCCTGTCCAGGTGGCACCTGGGGACCCTATCGGCTGACCCCATCATTCCTACAGCCGGTCCCAACCCCTTCCACCTGCTCCTGCAGATCGTGCCTGACTGGATTCCCCGGGCAGGAATGGGCTCTCAGGCTCGGATTTTCTCAGGGTCCACTGTCCCCAGCAACCAGCAGGTTGTGAGTAGGACCTTCCTCTCTACGTCCAGCCCCTGCCTCCCTCCCCTTGTCTCCCTCAACCTGCCTCTGAGCTGCTTCTCCCTCCAGGCGTGAGGTCCTCACCCCACCTCCATGGACCCCAGCTGGACAAGGCCCCTTCCCTTGCACACCTCACCTCCCCAAGCAGCAGCATCTGGGAGAGACTAGAGACTAGAGACATCCACTGCCCAGATCGGTACCTAACAGAAACTACCTCCCCCCACACCCGGCGTCTGGCCAAAGGCAGTTTTATTGGAGCCTGGAAGCCCTTTACAGACTAAGACGGACCTGCCGCTTCTCTCTGGGCCTCCATCTAATGTTGTTCAGTTGCTGAGTTGTGTCTGACTCTTTGCAGTCTCATAGACTGCAGCACGCCAGGCTTCCCTGTCTTTTACCACCTCCCAGAGGTTGTGCAAACTCATGTCCATTGAGTCACTGATGCTATCCAGCCATCTCATCCTCTGTCACCCCCTTCTCCTCCTGCCCTCAGTCTTTCCCAGCATCAGGGTCTTTTTCCAATGAGTTTGATCTTCAAATTAGGCGGCCAAAGTACTGGAGCTTCAGCTTCAGCATCAGTCCTTCCAGTGAATATTCAGAGTTGATTTCCTTTAATATTGACTAGTTTGATCTCCTTGCCAGTATTCTTGCCTGGAGAATCCGATGGACAGAGGAGCCTGGCAGGCTACAGTTCATGGGATAGCAAGAGTCGGAGACGACTTAGCGCTATCTTTCATTTATTTCTTTCCTTTGATATTGACTGCTTTTTATCTCCTTGCAGTCCAAGGGACTCTGAAGAGTCATCTCCAGTACCAGTTTGAAAGCATCAATTGGGATGTAATGCTAGGATTGGCCTCAAGGGGGCACTGCCGCAAGGAGTAAACAAGACAATGGCTGAGAACCTAGCACAGTTCAGCTTGGCTATTAGCTTTACCATGCTCTGTTGTGTTAGGGTTACTTTCTTGATAGAATGGGTGAGTTACAAATGAGAGCCATGAGGCCAGGCTTCCCAAGAAGCACAGAAAGAGGGCTATAAGCTCAGACTGCCCAGGTCTGGGCTGGTAGCGACTCCTGGAAGGTGGCCTGTGTCCCTTCTCTCTGCAGAGATTCATATCCTGGAAAAATCTGACATTTCACTGACATGGAAGCAGTGGCCACTAGGTCCTCGTGCATTCCTCCCTCCCTGCGTGTGGCTGTCTCCTATAATCCTACCTCTGCCTCTTTGCACCTTCTGCTTCCTGCCTGGGGCACTCCTCCCTCACCTCCTCCCCATCTCAGTTCAGCCGCTCAGTTATGTCCGACTCTTTGCGACCCCATGAACTGTAGAATGCCAGGCCTCCCTGTCCGTCACCTACTCCCAGAGCTTGCTCAAACTCATGTCCATCAAGTCGGTGATGCCACCCAACCATCTCATCCTCTCTCATCCCCTTCTCCTCTTACTGTCAATCTTTCCCAGCATCAGGGTCTTTTCCAATGAGTCAGTTCTCTGTGTCAGGTGGCAAAAGCATCAGAGCTTCAGCTTCAGCATCAGTCCTTCCAATGAATATTCAGGACTGATTTCCTTTAGGAGGGACTGGTTGGATCTTCTTGCAGTTTCCCCATCTAGATCCTGCCATTCCTCCTGCAGGGCCAGCCCTGTCCCCCCTCCTGCAGGAGGGCCCTGGGTAACTGCAAGTGGGGAGACGGGCTCAGCCCCACCCCATGGTGAGGTCCTCGGCTGACGTCACCCATCTGCAGCTGAAGTTCATGACCCTCTGGGGTGTGTCCTGCTTTTGAGGCCTGATCTTGTGGCTGGACAGTATACACATATGAGTCTTGGTTCATCCCTGCAGAAGCCAGACAAGGACTTCAGTTAGCCTGAGGCTGCTGCCTAGAAATCGCTCAGAAAATAGCCAGCACTGGGTGAGTTGGTTTGAGACATGTGCTTTGGTGTAGATTTCAGATCTCAGAGTGGACTGGAGGTTTTTCCTGACGATGAAGATGGTTCCTGCCTGGTGATGGAGCCTCTCCCTTCTCCTCCCAGGCTAGTCCATTGCCCCTTCACCTCAGGTCCTGGCTCTGGCCTCTGACATTGCACAAATCTCCTTCTAAAGCAAGAAGAATTTTGGATGCTTAACATATTAATTGAGTCCTCAGGATCCTCAAAAATTAAAGCATTCTTTCCACAGTATGGCAGAGACCTCCCCTCACCTCTGGGGCAACCAACATTCCAAAGATTAAAAGGAGACACCCTCGGCCAGATGGCAATTCTCCACTATTCCTCCATGGTCTCTAAAGAAAGCTGTTTTATTTATTTATTTTTTGGCTGCACCTCACTGGCTTTTGGAATCTTAGTTCCCTGGCAGGGTATTAAACCCAGGCCCTGGCTTTGAAAGGGCAGAATCCTAACCACTGGACTGCCAGGGAATTCCCTAAAGCTGTTTTCATCACATCTGTTACCTCTAAGATCTGCTTATGTAATGGCTTTATTTCAGGTCTCTAGGGAAGGGGAGGTGGGGGTTTAAATGGACTGTGAAGAGCTCTAGTGACCCCCACCCCTGGCAAGGTCTTTCAAATGCCCAGTGTGGGGCCAGCCTGCATAGTACCCACCCTCACTGAGGTTTCCCAGGGGAAACCCAACTAACGAGGTCTTACTGGGCCTCCTGGCCCCGGTGGGGCTCTGCCCCACCCTCAAACTCCCTAATCCTTCAGCAAAAGAAGGCCCTCCCCCCAAGAGTCCTTCCCACTGGGTCCCCCAGTCCGCTGAACTTATGGAGGGAGGCACAGCAGGAAAGGAAGAAGAAAAAGGAAGAGGGGGCTGGGAAGGTGCGAGTAAGAAGAGGCCACGTGGGAACACACTGCACTGTTGGTTTCTTACTAAATCACTTTGGCAAACATTGCGAGGTTAAATGCAAACATTTGTAGGTGGCGTCAGTTCATTTAAAATGACCCAGAGAATCACTCAGTGTATGAAGGTTGAATTAAAATGTTAAAATGTGGTTGTTGACACAAAGACCCCAATGGCTTAATCATGTTGGAAGTGTGTTTATTTTGCTCCGAACAATCCCAGTGTAAATGATCCAGGGCTGGTGCAGCCCCTCCACGGGGTCAGGGGCCCAGGCACCAGGAAATCTGTTTCGGAATTCAAGGTCCAGCCAGAGGTAAGGGGGGAAAAGGAAGAGAAGTTGTAGTCATTGCTTTCTTTCCATTGGACAGAATTGAGTCACATGGTCACATTCAGCTCCAAGGGAGGCTGGGAAATGTAGTTCTTTTATCCATGCAGCCCAGGGAACAGCTAAACAAAGGTGGCGGGTGAGGGGGAGGCAACGTGGGGGTCAAGGCTATGGGAATAAGCAGAAGTCTCTATTGTACCTACCTATGCGAGCTCACTTTTCCTAAACTCAGGAGGCCTTCAAAGCCCTTTTCCCTACCACTTCCTTGACCAGGCTCCCCTAGATCAGGAGACTAGAAGATATACAATTTCTATTCCTGGATGTGAGACACTCACAGGCAAGTCTGGCTCAGTCTCTCATGGGGTCATTGCTCCTTTCTCCTGAGTCTTGATTTGTTTGTGCCCTCCAAGAGTCTGTTTCCCCAGTCCTGTGGAAGTTCCTATCTGGTCCACCTGGTTTACCAGGATGGGTCAGACGCCAGGCTAGAATACTGGAGTGGGTTGCCCTGCCCTTCTCCAGGGGATCTTCCTGATGCAGGGATTGAACCCAGGTCTCCCGCATTGCAGGAGGGTTCTATACTGGCTGAGCCAACAGGGAAGCCCAGATGTGAGGCAGGCGCTGTCAGAGTGGGATGTGCACCAGTGACAGGCAGACTGCAGGGGGCACCCCCAAGGAGGGTGGCAGGGAGGGGGTGGCCACATCAAGGCAGGGGTCTGCATTGCATCCCCCACCCTCCATCCCACTACCCACTCTTTTTCTCTCTTCTTCATGCCTAGTGATGACCTGAGCTCGGCTCTGGGAAGTAAGATTTAGGCAGATGACTCATTTCTGTCATGCAAACATGAGTTTGGGGTTTGGGGAGGGCATGGGGGATTGGGTGGGCAAAATTAGCCCATCTTGGGGGGTTCACCTATGCTAGTCTGAGCCAGCAGCTAGTCTGAGCCATCCTGGTAAACCAGGTGGCCCATATAGGAAAGAATTGGCCAGATCTGGGCCTCTATTGGGCCTCAACCCACAGGAAGTTTCCCAAGGTAGGCTGAGCCAGGGGAGGTCAGTGCAGACTTCCACCTGATCAGAACAATAGATTATGACCCACCACGTGTCTTCAGAAGCAGAGGCTCTGAACCTTGTCCCTGTAGACACTTCCTAAGGTTACCTGGAAAAGACCAGAGTCACCTCCAGGGACAGCTTACACCCACTGAGGGCTCACCATACTTTGGCATCATTGCCCCAGCTGCTTTCACACCAGGACTTTGAACTGGGTCCCGGGCTTCCCTGAGAGCGGGTGCGCTCGTGCACACCCTTACTTTCAGTGCTTTGGTGGAATCGTGGAATTGGAGCATGTGTGCAGGTGTCAATTGCCTCCAGTCCCCACCTCAAAGACAGTCCCTTAGGATTTGAAACACCCCACTTAGGAATCTGCTCTCCAGAAGGGGTCGGATTAGCATTTTAAATATGTATTACTATTAAAACCTACCCCTGAGAGTTGATTCACTAACAAAAGGATGCTAGAGATCATTTTTTGTAGAGTGTGAGGTGATAGAAATTAATGATTGATAGAAAGATGCCCTGAACTCAGCATCTTTGTACCGGCTGGGAAGAGAACCCAAAGTCAGAGACTGTGCTCTGGGGTCACTGGGGTCCTGAGTCCCCCCAGTCCCTGGACAGAAGAATGTTTTTAACCTTTCACACCTGCTTGCTAGTAAATATTTGGACATTTGGCAGACTTTGACCTAAGACTTGTTTTTGTTGTAACATTTCATCTGGTGGGAAGATTGTGGGAAACAGCTGTGGAGTCATCACCTGCCTCTAATTAGAGCCCACAATTTTACCAGAAAACCCTGTCAGTTACAACTTGTGCCCAGTGTCAAGTGGTGGAGGCTGGCTAAGACCAGGTCTAATTCTAGAACCAATGCCCCTAGCCAGCGTCCCACACTGCCTTCACATGTTGCCTTGGATTCACTCTCCTAGATCTGGAGGAGGGCTCCCCAGGTGGTGCTAGTGGTCAAGAACCCAGCTGCCAATGCAGGAGACATAAGAGATAGGGGTTCAATCCCTGGGTTGGGAAAGATGCCCTGGAGGAGGGCATGGCAACCCGCTCCAGTATTCTCTACCTGGAGAATCCCATGGACAGAGGAGCCTGGTGGGCTATAGTCCGTGCGGTTGCAAAGAGTTGGACAGGACTGAAGAGACTTAGTATGTACCTAGAGTGAGGCTAGATGCTGGGTGCTTGGTGTGGCCATGGACAGCCCCATCTTTGTACCCTCTTCTCTGCGGCTGCTTCAGCTGAAGAGGGAGTTATTTTGGGCCCTCCTCCAGCTTTGTCTCCCAGGTAGTATTGGTCTGACAATTCCTTTCACACAACTAACTCTGAACCACACCCTGTTTCTACAGGTGGTGGCTTATTCTAATGCCGGCAGGTAGCTTGATCTCATCAGCCTACACATGGGCCTGCCTTTCAGGAGCCATGGGCCCAGAGCAATAACTATTTCTAGCCAGCAGTCACACTCTTAATGTGACATTGCCTTTTATTGTCTTCCTAATTAACGCTTCTGCGGCAAACTCCAGAAGGCAAAGACCGTCCCCTCCTCTGATCCCTCCTCCCCCAAACACCTGGCACATGAGAGACCATGCCAAGCGTGTCCAGCAAACATTTGGTCACTTAACTAGAGGGGAAAGACGGGGTCCCTCCAAGATCCCAGGTTCCGGGCAGAGGGCAACCATGCCGACTGCCAAAGCCTGCGGTGCCTTTCTGAGAGCCCCCATCAGGGCTACTTAGCTACCCACCTCCCCTCCCAAAACACTCCTCCACTCAATAAGTGACAAGTCTCTGGGCCCTGGTGCAGCTGCAAAAGTTATGTGCAGGTGACTATTTTGCCCGAATCCCCAGCAAACGGAGGGTGGATGCCTCTTTAGAACCCAGCTGGGGAATTCCCTGGTGGTCCACTGGTTAGGACTCAGCGCTTGCACCATCGAGAGGCTGCGTTCAATCCCTGGTCGGAGAACCAGGATCCCACGAGCCACATAACATGGCCAAAAAAAAAAATGAGGACCCAGCTGGTTGTCTCCCAGTGTCAACAGCTCCCCCAGGGGTTCCAGCGTGATCCCAGACTAGCAGCATCAGTAGGGCCTGGGAACTTGCTAGAAATGTACATTCCTAAGCCCCAGCTCAGACTCAGTTAATCAGACACTCTGGCAGTGAGGCTGGCATCCTGGGTTTCCACAAGCTCTAGGGTGATTCTGACAACACTCAGTCCTGAGCACCACCTGTCCGGCCCACGTTTTCAAACATCATTAAACCCTGTAGAGCCCCCCCAAGAGATGAATCAGGCGGGAATGGAGATGCTGGGAGTGAGTCGTGGGGTGGGCTCAGGGTTCACCCTGCTGAACCCATGGCTTCCACAGAAACTCTCCCAGAAATGCTCTGGTTTGCTCACTGCACCCAAGGTTCTCACTCTGCACTCTGGGCGAACCACACCCAAAGCAAGAGAAAGGGGGTCACAGGAGGAAGAGGAAACCTACAATGAAACGACAAAGAAACAGACAAAGCAACAGGTCCACACAGGGCAGCAAAGACAGTCAGGAAGCACGTTTAATCGGCGTGACATGACGATGTACACGGGAGCACGAGAGGAGGCTGCGCAGGCTACGTGTCTTCTGTCGGCCCCGGGAGCCGCCCCAGCCCCGCCAACCCCGGCCACTCCACCAGGGCAAGGGCCTGCCCCTCCCCCAGAGACACCACTGGCAGACTCAGACAGGACAGCACCCCAAAAGAAGTCCAGAGGGACTGGGAAGGCAAACAAAGGAAATCACCACCCACCAAATATTGGGGTTTTTTTCCTTTTTTTTTTTTTAGGTAAGAGTTGCCCAAATTCTTTTCCAAAGTCCCAGGCTCTGGGTGCGGGGTGCCATGACCACTCACGTTCCGCCTGGCCTTTCACCTTGACCAAGAGCTCTAAAGCTTCCGCTCATGGCTGCACCCCACAATGGCCCTGTGATAAGAGTTGAGCAGAAATTCACTCCCATGTGACAGATGGAGAAACTGAGTCCCAGTGAACAGCAGTGACTTTCCCAGAGTCCTGGAGCAAGCCGGTCACCGAGTCAGACTGGTACGGGCTGTGACAACGACACAGGGAACACAGAAATGCACAGCCTGGGCGGAGGGTGGGGGTTGAGTGTGGGAGGGTGGAAGGGATTCTGAGTTTGCCCCAGTCTGGGGGAGCAGACAAAGCCTGAGATGCCTAGATGCCAAGACAGAAGCTGGGACCAGCTGTTTATTCAACAAAAGCCTTTTTATTCATTCAAAAATCAACCATTGGGTTTATTCCGCAGATATCAAAAAAGAGGGGGGTGGGGGGGCAAGGCTTCCCATCACAGTGCCCTTATGCTAATTCACTTGCTATCCCTGGGGTGGACCTAGAGGAGGGGCGTGTGGGAGACATGCTGCCAATGAGGTGGGGCTGGAAGCCCAGGGCCTGGGTGAGATCTTGGCCCCCCTTCCTCAAACCGACATCTGCAGCCTCCTTCTCAAACCATCTCTTCGGCTGACCAAGTCCCCCAAATGTCTTTACCGCCCATCACCACCAGGGGGCGCTCCCTGCCTTCCCCTCAACACTTAGAAGCTGAAACCACTGGGAACCCGGCAGCTTTCACCTCGACGAACAGTGAAGCCACCCCTTCCCAGGAGACCCAGGACTCCCACTCACACACACATTCCCCCCCACCCGACGCCAAACCCCGAGAGAAGAGACAATGTCCCCGAAAGGCCGGGTGCATCTGTCATCTAGGAAGTGTCTGTCAACATGAAAAGCATTTCAGGGGATGGAGAGGACACACGTTTGCCTTGACGTCACTCTGAACATTGCTTGGTTGGACACTGGAAACGCGTGACATTCTCCTGAGTCCCATCAGCGCGGAATGGGGAGCGGACCCCGTGAGCAAGGAGCCAAGGCTGCTGCACGCGCAGTGCCCGAGGCTGATTCCTGCTCCTGGGCCCGGGAGCGAGGGGGGGGGGGCTAAGAGCCGGCTTCCAGCTGGTCCGGAAGCCCCAGAGAGCAGCAGCTGATGGGGTTGGGCCTCGGTTGGGAAACGGTGGCAGGGAGAGAGGCCCGTGGCTCAGGGTTCCAGGGTGCCGAGGCTGGAGGCCTGGTGAGAGGAGGGGACAGGCTTGTCGCTGCCCACAGCCTCCAGCAAAAATGGCCAGTGTCCAGCCCGCTCTGGACGGTCTCCAGGCAAGGACCCAAGGGGTCCCTGGGGCCCGGGGCCGCAGTATCTCCTGCTAAGCCACACCTGTGGCTCCAAACCAGAAGGCCAAAGGGGAGAAGGTGGGAGGAAAACCTGGCACTCAGATCTCCCCGGACACCTGGGAATCAGTGCCTCAGCTGGTGGGACCCACATGCTGAACCTGGAGAATTCTCAGCCACAAGCCCTTTCTGTGACGCCCCCGGGACGGCTGTACAACAGCTCCTGACCCCGGACCAGAGACACAGATCGACTCTCAGGAGTTGTCTGGCCTCCAGTCCCAAAGTCACAAGTTCACCTCCCACCCTAGGCCCCCAGATCAGAGCCAGGATGAGGGACTGCAGGACTTGGTGACGGGTCCCGGGGTCTCCTGGGCCAGTGGCCTGAGCAGGAAGGGGACTGCAGGGGCCCCAAAGAGCCCGGGTTTCAAAGTCCCCCATGAAAATGGAACTACGGATCCCACTCATGCAGGGTCTGTCTGGGGGGGCTTCCAGGAGGGACAGAGGGTCCGCGAACATCAGGAGGGCGAGGTGGGAGCTGGCTGGGTGGTCCAGCCTAAGGAGTGGACGCACAAGGCCCACGCTGGCAGAGCTGCTCTCTGGCAGAGCATCTGGTGGCTGAGGGCTAAGGAGCGAGCGAATCTCTGGCCTCCTGGGAAAGTGCAAAGTAGACGGCGAGGGCGATTCCCAGTGAAGGCTGAGAGCCAGCTCCTCGTCTCCTAGGGCTGGGGTGAGCAAGGAGGGGGTCGGCTGCTGACCATGCGAAAAAGAAGCTGGGATTCTAGACTCCAGCTTGGCCCTACCACAAGCTGGGGGGCTGCTTCTGGCCCCCGAAGCCTTCCCTGGGGGAGGACAAGTTCTGAGCCTGGAACCTGGCCCAAGAGCCCAGGAGGGACCAGGAAACTCTGCGGGGAGGGACAAAGTGTGTCGTCTGATCCCACGCAACGCCACCAGGGGCTGCCGTGTCCCTGAAGACATGTGCCAAGAGATACGATGGTGGCTCAGATGGTCCCCGTGTCTGCTGGGGTCTGGAAACCTACCACAGACCACAGAGTCACCAGCGGCAGAAGACTCGAGCTTAGAATTAGACAGCATGGCAGGGATGGAGAAAAGCCTTCAGATCCTCCAGCCCAGGCCCCCCCGGGTCTGCAGCGGTGGCGGAAGCTGGGGCCCAGAGAAGGCAAGGGGGTGCCCACAATCACAGGGCAAGGGCCAGCCTTGGGCTCCCAGCCTCTGCTCCAAGGTCATCTGACGCTGGGGCTGCTATGTCTCGGTGGCAGGCAGAGCTAGAAACTTCCGTGAGCATAGGCAGGTCACAGCCAGAGATGCCACCTGAATGGGACTGCCTGCAGCTCATCTCTCCCAACCCTCCTCCACCCTTCCTGGCTTCTCCCTTCTCTCCCTGCCCCCCTCCACCCTTCCTGGCTTTTGAGCTAAAGGAGGGAAGGGTACCGTGGTCCTCTGGACAAGGCAGGCAGGAAGGCAAGAAAGCAGAGTGATGAGCAATTCTCAAAGCCCACCAAGGAGACAAAGGAGCAGCCCTTAAATGTTCACTCACTCCCTCTTCATCTCTCCTAGCTTCTCGGTCCGTCCCTCCCGCCCGCCTTCCCGGCTCCCAGTCTCAGCACAAACCTTGCAGCTGCAAACACCAAAGTGAGAACTGAGACACTCAAAGCTGTTCCCTGTCTGTCCTCAGAAAAGATGGGATGGACCCCCAGGAGGATACAGGACAGAGAGAGGTGTGAACTGGGAGCAGAGAATAGAGCTCCAGAGAGGAGGCATTAGGGCAGAGGGGACAGTGCATTAGCCACTGAAGAGGCCCACCTTTCCCCTCTCCAAACATCAAGCAAGCACAGTATCTAAAATTTAAAATTAAAAAAAAAAAAAAGATATTTGGCTTCTTGGCCGCTGCAGGCCACCATCCTCCCAAGCCTGTGGGCAGGTGGGCGAGGGGCGTGCACATGTAAACAGTGGGCCCCGCATCCCTGGGGCCGTTGGACACACGGAGGCAGCAGCAACAGTTAACAACCAATAAATAAAAGATATCAATTATATATGTATATATATATATAAAAAAAAAAAACCCTCACTTTCCCCACCAAAAGCACAATACTGTTATCACAGAAAATCAGCATCATCGTAATGAATCAATCCTAGCCAAGCGGGCAGTTTTGCTGCCCGAGGAAGCGGGGGCGACAGCGTCACATTACCCCTCACGCCCCAAGCCCAGCGGACTCCCAGGGCCTCTCTGGCTACGAAGGTCAAAGTAGGAGGCAGGGTTCTCCGACGTCCCCAAGGCCTTCTCTCCATCTGTCAGTTGGAATCTTCTAGAACAGAAGGTAGTTTTGTTTTTTTCTTTTTCGATGTCTGTTTGAAATAAAAAAACAAAAACAAAAAGCACACACACGAGGAGAGCAAGAGAGACGAGAGGCCCCGCCTGAGAAGCAGACAAGTCCTGGGTTCCGCAGAGGGCCGGAGCCCTTCCCATCTGTGTGGTCGTTTTCTGGACAAGCAGAGGGTGTCGGCAATCCGAGCCGGTGGCTTCAGGCGGCGAGGGGGTGCGGGGCGGGGGGAGCCGGCCTTGCGATTCCAGGGCAGATGGCTGGGCGTGGATGCGGAGGAAGGCTCGGGGGACACGGGAGTCGGGGCGGGGGAGTCAGGGCGGAGGCCTCATGGCGCAGGAGGAGGTGAGTGATTGCCAGGCATCTGGAAGACAAGGGGTGAGGGGCGGGTTCAGCGCTGGCTGCCAGGGACACAGAGCCGGCACGAGTCACCCCTGCTGGCACCAGGGACTGGGTTCCTGGAAACTAACTGCTCACTACAGGCTGTGCAGCCTGGTTCCTAACAGGCCACCAACCAGTACCAGTCCATGGCCCGGGGACTGGGGACCCTGGAACCAGAGGACAAGGTGACAAGTCCTAAAAATGTGTATGCCCTCCAGTCCGCACATTTGGTGCTTAGTATGTATGCTTACGAAGTAAAGGCAATGCTTATGACAGTATCATCTGTGACAGCAAAATCAAACAGGAGAGAACAAACTGAGTGTCCACGAGAGAGGGACGGGTCAGATCACTAAGGGCAGAACCATGCGGTAAGAGTGTGCGGCCGCTAAGAACAAAGCGAGCAGGGGCCAATACGCGCAGGAGAAGATGCTCTGCAGAATCAGTCATCAGGGAAAAGCAAATCAAAACCACAAGGAGAAATTTCCCTGGTGGGCCAGTGGTTTAGACTTTATGTTTCCAATGCAGGGGGCCACAGGTTTCATCCCTTATCAGGGACCTAAGATCCCCATGCCTTGAGGCGAGGCAAAAAAAAAAAAGAGAGAGAGAGAGAGAGAGAAAGAAACATCACTTCACAAATACTAGGATAAAACCTAAAACTAACAAGCGTTGGTGAGGGTGTGGAGAAATTGGAACCCTTGATCATCACTGGCAGGAACATAAAATGATGCAGATACTGTGGAAAAGTTTGGCAGTTCCTCCCCACCCCAAATTAAACTCATCAAATGCATTTAAATCCCTAAACTCATAATTATACATATTGCTTTTATAAAGCATCATTGGTCACTTCTAAAGGATGTGAGAAATCCAACTTGTTTTGAAAACTGATAAAAGAATCAAGTATCCATCCATCCTGCCCTCCCTGTGAACACTATGCCCTGGGGATAACCCGTGAGTGGACGAGGGAATGTCTCCCTTTATAAAAGTGATGCACCCAGCCATGAGGGAAAGACAACTTTAGGACGTCACCATTTTGCAAGACCTGATGGAAGGATGGGGATGGCAATCAGCAAGAGCTCCTGATGTCACCGACATCACGTGTGTCTGCCGGACACACACAACCCCAGCCATGAGACGGTCTCACCAAAAGTGGACCAAGTCCAGTGGCAAGCCAGCCTGCAGATCAACTGCCATTTCCAGGAAGAACAGGAAACAGGAGTCTGTAAACAGCACCCCGGGGCACTGTTAGCAAACCCCAGACTGTAGGCAACCCTACAAAATACGCTTCTCAACAAAAAGTGAGATGGAAAGGGAAAGGGGAAAACTTAGATATAAAATTAACTTAAGCGGAGACTTCCCTGGTGGTCCAGTGGTTGAGACTCTGTGCTTCCAGTGTAGGGGGTGCAGGTTCAATCCCTGGTCAGGGAACTAAGATCTCACATGCTGCACAGCACAGCCAAAAAAAAAAAGACTTTGCCTTACAAGGCAGGGGGCGGGGCGCAGGTCCGATCCCTGGTCAGGGAGCAAAGCTCCCACGTGCCTCTCAGCCAAAAAAGCAATAACAAAAGCAAAACCCATAAAACAGAAACAATATTGTAACAAATTCAATAAAGAATTTTTAAATGGTTCACATAAAAAAGATAGATAAAACAGAGACCTACCAACCACCTGCCATCTGTGGCTTTTATTCCAATTCTGATTCCAATAATCAAAGTGAGAAAAAAACTGAGATAATGGTAAACTGGAATTTAAATGCCAATGGGAGTGTATTAAGGAATTACTTTTTTCTTGGTATTATGGATTTTTTTAAAGAATCACTATGTTTTAGAAATACATTTTGAAATATTTATGTATGAAATGATATGATGTCTTGAGTTTTCTTCAAAACACCCAGCATGAGTGGTGTGGGGGGGAGGGTATAGATGGTACAAGATTGCTACACATAGGTGATTCTGAAGCTGGGTGATAGGTACATGGAGCTACATAGTCTCTACTATTGCTTGAGAATGTTTCCATAATTAAAATGGTTTTAATCCATCCTCAAATTTCCAACAGCCTAAGTGTCCCATACCACAAGGCTGGTTAAAGTATGGTCCAGCCATAAATGGAATACTATGCAGCTCTTATAAAGGATGATATCAAGCAAGATTTAGTGATGCAGAGAATATGCATGATCTCAGTTCCTGAATAATTCAATGAATTATATAACAGTAATTTGTCTAAGAACTATGATACATCAGGAATCTCAGAAGGTGAATAAATCACAAAAACGATGGAATACAGGTTGGATGTAATTATGATCAGACAGGCTCTAGGAAAGCCTGAGAAAAAAATGGGAAGGGCAATTTTCGGGAAGAGCTTTAGAAAAGTGAATCTTGTCACCCTGAAAAGCTTGTCTTGGAAATAAAATTACACCAACTTGGCCGATGCATGAGGGTGAGGGTAAGATATATGGCTACATAAATTGTGTTAAGGAAAGCCAGTGCAGACACAAGGAATGTGAAGCCAAGTTGGATAAAACGCGTTATAAACCTCTTAGTGCTGAGTCTCCAAAAGAAAAAATAAGTGTTTCCTACCAGTTGTTCTTTGAAAAAACAAAACAAAAAGAGAAAAATAGCCAACCGCATATGGGTATGAACTCGTTGTTGAGGAAATATGTATACATGTATATTCATAAAAAACTGAGACAAAAACAAATAAGGCAATTCAAAAATAATCACATGCTTTTAAGAAATGAATTACACTGTACAGCTTTTCCCCGGTGGGGAATACATCAAAAACCAGGTTTGCACCACTTTTCCGTGGCCTGGAGGAAATGAAGCAGCTGTTAGGTGAAAGTTGCCAAGGAAGTCGCTGGTGGTAACTCACAGAAAGGGGACCCCGAAAATCAGACAACAGATCAGCATGTGCTGCAGGCCCAGAGCTGTATACCGAGCATCTCTAGGGTCACAGAAATATCTGTCGCAATTCCCTTACAAATTGGCTTGATTATTATGTTCCTATGTGACCTAGTTACTGAGTATTAAGTTTCCATAAGTATTCAATTCTTTCTGAATCATTCTAGACCCAAAATGTTCCCAGTGGTCATTTCTGGGCTATATGTGTGTGTGTTCAGTCACTCAGTCATGTACGACTTTCTGCGACACTTTGGACTGTAACCCGCCAGGCTCCACTGTCCATGGGATTTTTCAGGCAAGAATACTGGAGTGGGCTGCCATTTCCTCCTGCAGGGGAATCTTCCCAACCTGGAGATCAAACCTGCATCTCCTATGTCTTCTGCATTGCAGGTGGAGCCCCCACCCACCGAGCCATCGGGGTTATACATGAAGGGTTTTATTTTTAATAATAGTTTTTAATAGAGGTTTTCTTTTTAAACATATCTTCTAATGTCCCTTCAGTGAGAAAGGATTTAGTGTGCAAGATAACATTAGCAGCTTCAAAACAGGCCTCCTAAAAAAAAATCAGCAAATCAAATCTGATGATATGTTAAAGCTCATCATGAGTGGCTTAGTGTTCAAAAATCGATTGGTGTAAGACAGAAGGGCCGTCGTCACAAAATCCACAAACGATAAACGCTGGGGAGGGCACGGACAGCAGGGAACCCTCCTACACTGTTGGTGGGAATGTAAACTGGTACAGCTGCCATGCAGGACAGCGCGGAGGTTCCGTAAAAAACTAAAAATAGAGCTAGCATATGATCGTGCAATCCCACTCCTGGGCAGATATCCAGAGAAAAACATGGTTCAGAGGGATATATGCACCCCAGGGTTCACTGCAGCTCTGTTCACAGCAGCCAAGACAGGGGAGCAGCCTAAATGTCCATCGACAGATGAATGGATAAAGGAGATGTGGCACATACAGACAGCAGAACATGACTCAGCCATTAAAAAGAATGAAATAACGCCATTTGCAGCAACAAGGATGAACCTAGAGATTAACTGAGTGAAGAAAGTCAGACAGACAAAGACAAATATCATGTGACATCACTTATATGTAAAATTGAAAAAAAGTTACACAAATGCATTTATTTACAAAACGGAAGCAGACTTAGAGAATGAACTTCCAGTTTACCTGGGGGAGGGTGGCAGGGAGGGACAGTTAGGGGGTTTGGGGTTGATGTGTGCACACTGCTATATTTAAAACAGGAAACCAAAAAAAGACCTACTGTACAGCACAGGGAACTCTGCTCAATATTATGTAGCAACCTAAATGGTAAAAGAATTTGAAAAAGAACAACAAAAAAGAATATTTAAATGGGCAGGACTCCATGGATGAGCCATAAAATGCATTCCCACACACACACAAATCAACTGGTGTAATTCATCATATTAACAACAAAGAAAAAGAGAAAAGTCATATAAGCATATTGATAAATGCAGAAAATTTTGATAAAATTCAACACCACTAATGATTTTAAAAAAACAAATGACTCCTAGAAAACTAGAAAAGAAGAAAACTTTCTAAATCTGATCAAACCTATCTAAAAACCTAACTAATACAAACCTAATACAACCTAACTAATGACAAACAACCTAACCAGTGGGAAATTATTGAAAGCTTTCCCCCAAGAGTAAGACCTCCATCACTCCTGTGTGACTGGAGAGCCTAACCAGCAAGGAAGCAGGAGAAAGGAACACAGGCAGAGAGACAGGAAAGGAAGCAACAAAATGTAGACAATCCAAAAGAATCTAAGACAGACTCTTAGATTTTATAAATGAAGTTAGCAGGGCCATGGTTATTGGATCAGTTTTTTAAAAAAATCACCTGAATTTCTATAAACCAGAAACAAACGAAAAACACAATTTTAAAATTACTACTTAAAACACCATCAAAAACATCAAATACCTAGGAATAAATCTACTAAAAGATGTGAAAGACGTTTTAGCTAAAAATGGCAAAATGATACCAAGACAAAAATTCAAAGGATGATATCAACAACTCAATGGACATGAGTTTGGGTAAACTCCAGGAGTCGGTGACGGACAGGGAGGCCTGGTGTGCTGCAGTCCATGGGGTCACAAAGAGTTGGACATAACTGAGCTACTGAACTGAACTGAACTGAAACAGAGAGATACACTGTCTTCATGGATTGGAACACCCATCATTATAAAGTTGCCAATCTTCCCCCAAGTTGAACAGTAGATTTGACTCTTGTATGCATGCTAAGTAGCTTCAGTCGTGCCCAACTCTTTGCAACCCTATGTACTGTAGCCCACCAGGCTCCTCTGTCCATGGGATTCTACAGGCAAGAATATTAGAGTGGGTTACCATATCTTCCTTCAGGGGATCTTCCCAACCCAGGGATCGAACCCAAGTCTCTTATACCTCCTGCATTGGCCAGCAGGTTCTTTACGACCAGCACCACCTGGGAAGCCGAGATTCAACTCAGTCCCAATCAAAATCCAAGCGTGTGTGTGTGTGTGTGTCTGTGTGTGCACATAGGCATTTATAAGTTGATCCTAAAATTTATATAGATATTCAAACAGCTTAAAGTAGTGAAGGCATTCTTGAGAAAGACGTGGTGGGACCTTGCTTGTTAAGATCGGGTTATAAAAAGGCTGTGCTTTCACCCTGGGTTCTCTCCCTCCCAGAAATCTCACCCTCAGGGAAGCCAGTCACCATGCTGTTAGGCAGCCTGGTGCAGAGGGGCACGTGGTGAGGCTGCCAAGCCAAATGAGTGAGCTTAGCAGTGGGTCACCCCCAGCCACACCTTCAGATGAGACCCCAGCCCTGGCCAAGAGTGAGTAATCACGCCGGTTTATCTGACACAGAGGGGTTTCCCAGGACATAGGACTCTCAGCGCTAAATCCGGGATAGTCTTGGGCCAACTGGGATGGTTTATCACCCTCCTGACAGCTTGGCTGTACCCTCATGAGACGATTTGAGCCAAAGGCACCATAAAAAGCTGTATCCAAATTCCTGATGTTTGTTCTTTCTGGCTGCTGTTTTGCAGGATTTCAGTATGCAGCAACAGACAATTCAGACAGCACTGCACATAAGGTGACGGTAAAATGGAGGTGCACACATGAGCTTCCCAAGGAGCTCAGCTGGTAAAGCATCACCTGCAATGCAGGAGACCCCGCCTCGATCTCTGAGTCGGGAAGATCCCCTGGAGAAGGGATAAGCTACCCACTCCAGTATTCTTGGGCTTCCATGCTCAGATGGTAAAGAAACTGCCTGCAATGCGGGAGACCTGGGTTCGATCCCTGGGTTGGGAAGATCCCTTGGAGAAGGGAAAGGGAACCCACCCAGTACTCTTGCCTGGAGAACTCCATGGACAGGGGAGCCTGGCAGGCCCAGTCCATGGGATCACAAGGAGTTAGACACAACTGAGTGATTTTCACATATGCCAGTGTGCCCAACTTCATCAGAGACGTGCAGATAAAGATTACACCAAGCTATCACTCCAGGCTCACCAAAACTGCTGAAATTTAAGAAGACAGAGAAGATCCAACGTTGGCCAGGAAGTGGAGCACTGGGAGCACCCATACATCACGAGTGGGAGTAGGAGATGGTACAACCACATTGGAAAACTGTCCGGTAGTACCAACTAAAGCTAAATATACTACACACATTCCATGTTCCAGCAGTTCTACTCTTGGGTCTATACCGACAGAATGCATCATCCAGGAGACACGTACAAGAGTGTTAACAGCTGGACAGGACCGTGGGGGTCAGTTCTCTGCCAGCAACAGAAGCCTCTGTTGTAGGCTACCATCCTGTACTAAGAGAAACAAACCAAAAGCTTATGGATTAAAAACAAATGAGAAACCATGTTTGAGCTATTGATCAAGAGAGTCAGAAGCTGAGGTCTTCAGTCACCCTGACCGAGAAAGGATGAGAAACTTCTATTCTCCCAGTCCCCTGGCCCTGACTGAGAACTGGGCCGTTCTTTCAAAGTGTTTTCAACCCAGGGAAACTTCTATTCAAGTCAAGTCTCTGGCTGAATCTAGATATATAAAAACGACAAAAACAGGAGCCCTGGCTGTTCTAAAGGCCCTGCCTCCGGGGCCTTCTCCCACTAGCTGTGCTTCACCTGGGCAGACCCCAAGGGCCCCTGGGAAACCAGGTACTTATCTGCCAAATCTAGGTGTCCTCTGTTTGGGTGTGCCCCCTTGCCCCCACCCCATCCCAGGCTCCCTCCACTCACCCCAGCTCTGGGCCTTGGACTATACCAGCCCATCATAGAGGGACAGCGCCTGCACGATGGACGGGTCTGCCTTGGATCCTTCCTGGAACTCCTGCAGCGTCAGCTTCCCATCGGCATTCTATAAGCAGAGAGGCGGGTAGAGGGGAGGGGGTGGCCAGCCTCCTAGGACAGGGGCCTCTGGCCTGGACCCTGGCCACGCCCTCCCCAAGCCCAGCCCAGGGCTGGTCCCCAGAGAGCTTCCAAAGGTAGGTCAGGAGGGAGGCAACGCCCCGCTCATTAGGTGGGAGGGGCCAGGCACAGGCAGACCGGGCACTTCCTGGCTGGCTCACCTTGAGTGGGCGACCCATCTCTCGGAGCTCCTGTTTTTGCATCTGAGGACTGGAGAGACCTGCCCAGCTTCTTCGGGGTACTGGGTGAGCCGTCCTTGAGCTCAAGCTGCTGTAAAGGGCTTGGCCGACCAGCAGCACCCCTTAGGGCCATAGTTAGCATCCTCACTGCTGCCCGTCCCCACAAAGAGTATTAATCCCACAAGGCTGAGGGCCTGATGCGTGTCTCTGGGGTCACCCTTGGAAGGGTGTTTAAGCCATTTCTGGGGCAGTGTACACGGCACCCCAGAGATCGGCGAGGAGGCTGGGTGGAATCCAGGTAAGAGGGCTTTGGTGGATCTCTTGTGGGAGGAAATGATTCGGGCCAGAATCCCTTCCCCTGGACTATCTTTCAGGGAAACCCATAAGACCAAAAGAAAAAGGCCTTGGAGGCCAGCCCCCGCCACATCCCACACCTGGAGAGGGACGGCGTGATGAGGGTCCACAAGCTCAGCAGGCAGACCTCGAGGGGTGTCCACTGCAGGCCCCACTCATGCTACACGGCTGCTTGGTCTAAGAAGAGGGGCTGGTCTTGCCACCGTTTCACTGGTGAAGCTGCCAAAGCTCAGTCACCTGCCCAGGGCCCCCTGGCTGCTAACTGGGGCAGCCAGGTTTGCACTCAATCTGACCCCAGTGTGCGCTTTGCTTCCCAAAATAAGGGACGTCTGAATGGGGGCAGGGGAGGGGGATTTAACACCTTGCTGTTGAATAACATTGAACCTCTCCGCAAGATACTGGGATTCTCAGCCCACACTCTTGGATGCACCTTTTGGTTGTCACCAGGAGCCCAGTGCCGACTGAGCCTCGGTGTCTGCGCCTCTCTGACATGAGCTGATCTCACTTTTTTAATTAAGGAAGTCAGGCCTCAGGCTCAAAGCTTTCAGGACATAATAATAAGCCCAAGGTCACTCTCATTTGGATTCTTTTTTGAAGGTAAGCAATACTGGGTTTCCGTACCATCCTGCTACCCAATGCCGATTTTAAAACAATGTTATTTCCCGTTTTAAAACTTTGGTATAAAGAAGGGTTTCTTATATGATATTGCTTATATCCAGAAGCTTAAAAAATTGATACAAATGAACTTATTTACAAAACAGACTCATAGACTTAGAAAATTTATGGTTACCAGCAGGGGAAGGGTCCCGGAGTGATAGATGGGAGTTTGGAATTGACACATATACACTGCTCCACTTCAAACGGATAACCAGCAAGGACCTGCTGTGTAGCACAGGGAACTCTGCTCAGTGTTATGTGGCAGCCTGGATGGGAGGGGAGTTTGGGGGAGAATGGACACATGTGTATGTATGACTGAGTCCCTTTACTGTCCACCTGAAACTATCACAACACTGTTTGTCAATCGGCTATACCCCAATACAAAATAAAAAGTTTTAAAAAATGATAAGAATGAACTTATTTGCAAAACAGACTCACAGACTGAGAAAATGAATTTATTCCCCTGGTTAGCAGTGTGGGGGCAGGGGGAGGGCTAGACTGGGAGTTTGGGATTGCCATGGACACACTGCCAAATTTAAAATAGATAAGCAACAAGGGCCTACTTTAAAAATAATAATAAAAATAATGAACTTATTTTAAAAAGTAGGGTTTCTTAAACTGGGGTCTGTGGATAGAATTCAGCAGGTCTGTGAACTAAAATGGGAAAAAATGAGGTCGTTCTTTTTGCTAACTTCTAACTGAAATTTAGCCCTTCCTTCCATAGTGAATCTAGGTGATGATCCCCCACGGGACAGCGGTACCTGTGACTTTGTCAGCCGTGGGGATCTCGGCATCTTCAGTGCATCACAGCTGCTGTGGGACCACCGTACATAATGCCCCGCTTCGGTATTACGGGATGGTTAAACCCACCTCTATATCTTGTTATCCAACGTATTCATAAAGAAGCTCACATCACAGATTCTTTTTAAAAAATGTCTTGCCGGTTGTATTCCAAACAGCTCCCTTCTTAACCCTGTGGATTTTATCTGATGCACCTTAAAAATCATTATTCTGAGGAGTCCACAGCCAACTTCTCCAGAATGCCAACATCTCTTGTCCATGGCAAAAAATTTACAAGGTTAAGAATCTTAGTGGATCAAAGAGAAAGAGCTGGACAAATTTACTTAAAACCTTGATGTTCAAAGGGGATGGCTGCCAGCCAGACCAGTGGACATCACACCAGTCATGATGCCTACATGGAGCTAGACCCCTAGGTGGTCAGTGGAGCCTATGCGAGGGGTCTCACCTTGTCCATCATGGCGAAGATCCGGTCCACCCTCTTCTCTGGGGTGTTCTCCTCCTCAGGGAGCTCCACGGTGTTCCCCTGCCAGGGACAGATGAGGTGGGGCTCTTGCCACTCCTGACTTGGGGCCCTTTGCTCAAAAATATGCCCCCTTCTCCACCCCGGGACTTCCCTCATGGTCCAGTGGTTAAAATTCCACACTTCCAATGCAAAGGGTAAGGGTTCAATCCCTAGTCAGGGAACTAAGATCCCACATGACCTGGGGCACAGCCAAGAAAAAAATATGCCCCCCAAACTGGGGCAGTTCCAGATGAGGCCTGCCTCTCCCTCCCTCCGACTCCCCACAATGTCCCCACCATCTGTAATTCTGCTCCAGAACATCCCACCCACCCCAGCCCCCACCTCCACAGAGCAACCCCGGGCAGTGACCCTCATCTGGCCATCTCTTACCCCAGGCAGAGAGCCGCCCCAGGCGGTGCTTCCTCTGGGCCAGGCCCAGTCACTAAATTTCAGGTCCCTACGGCCTCCCCCCGCCCCATACGACCCAAGTGTCTCACCACCATCTGGTAAATGGCGTCCACAATGTCCAGCATCTCGTTCCTGGTGATGTAGCCGTCGTTGTCCAAGTCGTAGAGCTTGAAGGCCCCTGCAATCAGCCAGCCAGGACAGAGTCACCCCTGGCCGGGGGCCGGGGAGGCGCCCATCCTGCATCTCAGCAGGCAGTCGAGCCAAGCGCCCCATCACTCATCCAGGTAACAAATATCTGTTATTGTCTAGTCCCTCAGCCGTCTCAGCCTCTGTGCGACCCCACGGCCTGTAGCCCACCAGGCTCCTCTGCCCATGCGATTTCCCAAGCATACTGAAGAGGCTTGCCATTTCCTACTCCAGGAGCAGACACTCAGGGATCAATCTCATATCTCCTGCATTAGCAGGCCAATGCTTTACCACTGAGCCATGTGGGAAGCCCAGTGAATACTCACATCAACACAGATGGGAGGAGACAGACAGACACACACACAAAAGGGACACAGGCACCACTTCAACTAGAGCTATTCAAGATATATATATGCAAAGGAGACACCAGGTCTGCAAGAGCTGAGGCCTCAGAGGCTGGAGCTGAGCGGGGAGGGGGCCCCAGGAGGGTCTCCCAAGCCACCCCTCTCTCTCCCAACCCACCAGCCTCTGCCTGCTTTCAGTCACTCCCTTTCCACACTGATGCTATACCCTGCTAGGGTCACCTTAGAAAATAAAATTATATGCCTGGGAAAGGGGGAGGAGCTTCCGCATAAATAAAATCCTCTTTTGTTCCTAAAAGAAACCGCTGCGCTTTCTTGGTGCCGATGCAAAGCGGTGAAGATGTCTCAGTGAGAAGTCGTGCTGTTCACTCAGTCGTGTCCAACCCTTTGCAACCCCATGGACTGCAGCATGCCAGGCTTCTCTGTCCTTTATCATCTCCTGGAGCTTGCTCAAACTCATGCCCATCAAGTTGGTGATGCCATCCAACCATCTTCTGTCATCCCCTTCTCCTCTTGCCCTCAATCCTTCCCAGCCTCAGGGTATTTTCTAATGAGTCAGCTCTTCTCATTAGGTGGCCAAAGTATTGGAGCTTCAGCTTCAGCATCAGTTTTACCAATGAATATTCAGGACTGATGCCCTTTAGGATAGAGTGGTTGGATCTCCTTGCAGTAAAAGGGACTCTCAAGAGTCTTCTCCAACACCACAGTTCAAAAGCATCAATTCTTCGGCGCTCAGCTTTCTTTATAGTCCAACTCTTACATCCATACATGACTACTGGTAAAACCATAGCTTTGACTAGATGGACCTTTGTCGGTAAAGTAATGTCTCTACTTTTTTAATATGCTGTCTAGGTTTGTCATAGCTTTTCTTTCAACTAGCTAGCATCTTAATTTCATGGCTGCAGTCACCATCTGTAGTGATTTTGGAGCCCAAGAAAATAAAGTCTCTCATTGTTTTATCGTTTCCCCATCTATTTGCCATGAAGTGATGGGACCTGATGCCATAATCTTAGTTTTTTGAATGTTGAGTTTTAAGCCAGCTTTTTCACCTTCCTCTTTCACTTTCATCAAGAGGTTCTTTATTCCTCTTCATAAGAGTCGTGTCATAAGGGTGGTGTCATCTGCATATCTGAAGTTATTGGCATTTCTCCCAACAATCTTGATTCCAGCTTGTGCTTCATCCAGCCCGGGATTTTGCATGATGTACTCTGCATAAAAGTTAAATAAGTAGGGTGACAATAGACAGCCTTGACATACTCTTTTCCCAATTTGGAACCAGTCTGCTGTTCCAAGTCTGATTCTAACTCTTGCTTCTTGACCTGCATATAGGTTTCTCAGGAGGCAGGTCAGGTGGTCTGGTATTTCCATTTCTTTAAGAATTTTCTGCAGTTTGTTGTGATCCACACAATCAAAGGCTTTAGTGTAGTCAATGAAGCAGAAGTGGATGTTTTTCTGGAATTCTCTTGCTTTTTTCTATGATCCAATGAATACTAGCAATTTGATCTCTGGTTCCTCTGCCTTTTCTAAATCCAGCTAAATCTAATAACATCTGGAGGTTCTTGGTTCACGTACTGTTGAAGCCTGGCTTGGAGAATTTTGAGCATTACTTTACTAGCGTGTAAGATGAGTGCAAATGTGTAGTAGTTTGAGCATTCTTTGGCATTGCCTTTCTTTGGGACTGGAATGAATACTGACCTTTTCCAGTCCTGTGGCCACTGCTGAGTTTTCCACATGTGCTGGCATACTGAGTACAGCACTTTCATAGCATCATCTTTTAGGATTTGAAATACCTCAGCTGGAATTCCATCACCTCCACCAGCTTTGTTCATAGTGATGCTTCCTAAGGCCCACTTGACTTCACACTCCAGGATGTCTGGTTCTAAGTGAGTGATCACACCATTGTGGTTATCTAGATCATGAAGACCTTTTTTGTATAGTTCTTCTGTGTATTCCTGCCACCTCTTCTTAATACCTTCTGCTTCTGTTAGGTCCCTACCATTTCTGTCCTAATTGTGCCCATCTTTGCATGAAATATCCCCTTGGGATCTCTAATTTTCGTGAAGAGCTCTCTAGTCTTTCCCATTCTACTGTTTTCCTCTATTTCTTTGCATTGATCACTGAGGAAGGCTTTCTTATCTCTTCTTGCTATTCTTTGGAACTCTGCATTCAGGGAGAAGTGAGTTCTAGTCCACGGTCTTCATCTTCTCTCCAGATTCCCTCACTGTCCCCTCTGAATCCTTCTCTTGACCCTCTTCAGAGCCTTGCACAGCTGTTCCCCTGTGAGAAGCGCTCCTCCCTCCTCCCTCTCCCAGCAGCTTCCCCCTTCCCAGCCCAGCTCCAGCACACAACAGGGTCAGCTCCTGTCTGGTCGGCTCACATCTCCCACTTCCTGCCTTGGCTGCGGTTCTCCGGGACCCTATGGATGAAGCCCCCATGCTAGACCCACAGCCACAAAGGAGGTGCCTGTCCATCTGATGCTTCAGGGGGTCCCGGCCTCTGTCCAGCACTGGCGTGCGGCCATGTTTGGTCAGTATCTGGTGGCTGAACCAGTACATAAGCGAATGAACGAGATCAGTCATCAAAACAGCCTCCGAAGCAGTGAGTCCAACCCTGAAAGCAGAGCTTTTAGCTCTACACTGTCCTGCCTGAGGTCCCATGTCTGTGTGTGTTAGCCGCTCCTCGTGTCCGTCTCTTTGCAACCCCATGGACTATAGCCTGCCAGGCTCCTCTGTCCATGGAATTCTCCAGGCAAGAACACTGGAGTGGGTTGCCATTTCCTCCTCCAGGGGATCTTCCCGGCCCAGGGATCAAACCCAGGTCAGGTTGCAGGCAGATCCCTTTACCACTGAGCCTCCCACGTCTGCACCTGTTCAAATGTCCCTTTGCCCCTGTGCCATCTGTCCACCCACCTAAAGAAGCCACGTTCCTCCTGCCTGGGCACCCCCGGGAAACCGCCTCTGACCTGGAAGGACAGGACATCTGTGCCACCGTCAGCCCTGGGCCTCCCTCCAGCCTGGGACCGCCAGGGCATGGGACTTACACCGCAGCTTCTCATCCAGGGTTCCCCTCGAGGTCACCGACAGCGCCTGGATGAACTCGGAGAACTCGATCCGCCCGTCCTGCAGGAGAGAGACGGGCGGGCATGGCCTTGGTCAACGCCCAAGTGCAGAGCAAGGGAGGGAAGGGATGAGGTTCGGAGAAGATGGGGAGGGGAGGGGAGGACTAGAAATGGGACAGGCCAGTAGGAGGGACAGCGACAGGGTGGACCAGGGAGAGAGCCCGACTCCACAGCTGGTGGAAGGAATAGCCAGCGGCTCCATCAGCACAGCACAGGGGCCGCCAGAACCCCCTTCTCCTCGGCCTAGAGCCACAGCCGCAGAAGCTTGAGAAGAAGGCGGGGCCCTGGACTGTTCGATCCTGTTTGGTTTGCAGCTGAGGACACTGAGACCCCAGAGAGGCCACTGGAGCTCTTCCCAGGGTCAGGCAGCATCTTGGCTGCCGCCACCTGCGGAGAAAGCCAGGGCATGAAAGAGCAGAAGCAAGCCTGAGCGCCCAACAGCGTGGAGCGTGGCGACAAGTAACAGGACATCCACGGAACACGGGGGAAGCCAGGCACGGGACAGAGTCTGGAGGACTGCAGACGCCCTGATGGTGGGTATATGCCTACTGTCCGGGTGGCCATCGCTGGTGGGGGGTGGCAGGGGTAGACACGCTACAACGTGGATAAGCCTTGAAAACATCATGCTCAGTGAAAGAAGCCAGGCACAAAAGATCTCATAGTATATGATTGTCAGTTTCCTCATCTGCAAAATGGGGGTAATTAAAAGGCATCCTTTACTGGTAGTCGACTGTAAGGTCTCAGTAAAAATAATCCACATAAAGGGCTTCGTACCTAGTAAATGTTCAGTAAATGTCTGTTATGATTACAAATCCTATTATCCTCCCTGGAGGCATTTGCCTTTTGTCCTTGTAAGAAAAGGGTCAAGGTGGACATATACGCATGCACGTGTGTATACACGCATGTCTGTGTGGATGGTATGCGTGTACGTACATGGATCTCTGTGGGTGCCTTGAGCACATGTGAGCTCACACAGCGTATACACGTGCACACATGTGTGTGCAATACGAATGCGTGTGTTTGTGTGTGTGTGCGAGCATTTGTGTGCATCTGTGCATATGCGTGTGTGGGTTGCATGCATGTGCGTGTATTTGTGTATTTGTGTGTGTGTGTTCCTTCTCCGAACATCCGCAGTTGAGTGTGGGTGTGGAGACGCCTCAGGAAGGAGGGGACTCCGGGCTGGTTTTGGGGGGTTGGGGCGGGGGGGACTCCGTGCTGGTGCAGGACCCATCAATCCTCAGCTCACCTTGTTCTCATCAAAGACATTGAAAACAAACGTGGCGAACTTGGTGGGGTCCCCAAATGGGAAGAACTGCTTGTAGATCTTCTGGAAGCCTGCCGCGTCCAGCTGCCCACTGGGGCAGTCCTTGATGAAGCCCTTGTACCTGGAGGTAGAGACCAGGCGAGAAACGGTGAAGGAGACTCCAGCATCACCAGTGCTGGGAGCTCCTGCCCAGCGCCCCGGAAGCCGGAGGCCCTGTC
The DNA here is from genome assembly GCA_007570785.1 of Antilocapra americana. Classification (NCBI taxonomy): domain Eukaryota; kingdom Metazoa; phylum Chordata; class Mammalia; order Artiodactyla; family Antilocapridae; genus Antilocapra; species Antilocapra americana. The sequence continues at coordinate 6,503,474 of ML660779.1, read as the reverse complement.
CTGGGACACGGTGCCACAAGGATTTGTGAGCACAGAGCTGGACATCGCAGGCCTGGGCTCATCCCAGCCCTGCCTCTCGTTAGCTGTGTGACTGGCCTAAGGTGGCCACATCTCTCTGAGCCTCATCTCTCCCAGGGGGTAAGAGTCACGTGGCCGGCCGCTCAGCCCCCGGCTCCACACAGGCGCCTAACCCAAAACTCACACAAACAACCTCCCCAAAGCCTTGCTCTTGCGCAAGAGACTCCTGCCTCCCCCACCTTCTCCACTGAGCCCCTCCTGGAGCCAGGCAGGCTGGTGGCGCTGGTGGGCAGAGCCACCATATGGGGCCTGGCAGCTGGCTCCTCCCACATGCCTGCACCCCCCAGTGTGCACACACTCGCTCCCCTGCCTCTGTTCCCAGGGAACTGGGTAAACAACGCAGGAGGAGCCCAGCGATCTCTCAGGGCACCTCGGGGGGAGGGGGTCCAACCAGACCTGTCCAGCCTGCATTCCCAGGGCCCAGCACAGGCCCCTCCAGACAGCGGGCCAGCTGATGGCAACATGGCTTCGCAGCCCAAATCCCGGTTCTACCATTTGCAGGCTGTGCATCCTCGGGCAAGCACCTTCTCTCTGAGCCTGACTCGCCTCCTCTACGAACAGGGACAGCTGTCACATCCGTCATGTGGGGACTGTGCAAGATGCTGACGTAGCATCCTTGGCACAGGGCTGGACATAGAAAATAATCGATGGCATGGTCTTTAGTATCATGACCTCAGTGCTCTTTGAAATCAGCTCACCAACTGGCTCCTGCATGAAGCTTGGCAACTCCAGCCAGGACATCCCTTCTTCCTCTGAAAAGGATTCCCAGCACAAATGGGGGTAGAGAGATGGATCAGCTTTATTGGCTACCAGCTGTTACCTCTGCTCAGCCACTGTCTTCTGGGAGCTTTGCAAACCTGACTCTCTTGGGACACCCAAACAGGCCCATGAGCAAGGGATTAGGAGGATGGCTCTCCCACCATTTTTTGTTTGTTTGTTTTATGGTGTGGCTTGTGGGATTTCAGTTCCCTGACCAGAGATTGAACCTGGGCCCTTGGAGGTGAAAGTGCAGAGTCTTAACCCCTGGACTGAAAAGGAGTTCCCAAGCCCATTTTAAAGATGAAGAAACTGAGGCTCCATCATGGAGAGATTTGCAAGTCCTCGCAGCCCAGACTGGAGCTGAGGCAGGGTATGAAGTATCCACTGAGGGGGTCAGACGCTCGGAGACACCAGCCCCGAAGATGTCCCCAGCTGCCCCACTGTTCTCCAGTCTACCCCGGGTCACTCTCCGGTCAGGTCCTGGGAAAGTTACTGGAGCTGTGTGACTGGGGGCCACCTCACAGGGACCCTGTGGGGAAGCCACAGTGCCCCCACCCTTGGAGAACAATCTGAGGGGCCTGGGCTCGGGGAAGGGACGTGCAAGGCACAGGATGGAGGGGGCCTTGGCAATCGTGAAAGTGTTAGTCGCTCAGGTGTGTCTGACTCTCTGTGACCCCACGGACTGTAGCCCGCCAGGCTCCTCTGTCCATGGGGTTCTCCAGGCAAGAATACTGGAGTGGGTAGCCATTCCCTTCTTCAGGGGATCTTCCCCACCCAGTGACCGAACCTGGGTCTTCTGCATTGCAGGCAGATTCCTTACCATCTGAGCCACCGGGGAAGTCTGGGAAGACTAAGTGATTGAGGTCAGACATCAGAAAGAAAGCAAGAGAGACTCTTGCTAACACGTCAGTGTTCTCTTAGGGGTGAGGGAGAGGCCGAGAGGAAGCCAGGAGATGGAGCGGGGCTCAGGGTCCGGCTAATGTGAGTTCTCACTGTTGGCAATGCCCATCACAAGCAAGAGGTCATAAAGGAGGCTAGGCTTTCATATGCCCTCCTGACTACTCCCTGGGGCACCTCAAGGGGCCAAAGGCCCAGGGAGGCGGTCCAGGCTCAGTTGCCTTGTCTCTTCACCTTTGACAACAGCCCCATGCCAGGCGCTGGGCTAAGCGTTTGAGGACAGTTCCTCCTCCAATTGCCACTCAGCCCTGCACGGTGGGTTCAGTGACCCCACTTCACAGATGAAGGCACTGAGGCCTTCTCACAGCAGGGACCAGGAAGGGCCGGTCCCCAAACAAAGCATCCTTCCCAGGTGCGTGTTCCAGGCGCAAATCTCCAGGCCTGGGCCAGGATGCAGAGCCAAGGAGGAGCATTTTGGAGCCGAGACCTGGTCTGTGACCCCCAGCCCCAGGTCAGGACGGGTCCCTGGGCACGAGGAGGGGGCAGGCCTGACGCCAGGATGTGATGACCCACGTAGGGGCACAGCAGGCCCTGGAGACCCAGATGGGGGCCACACTTCCCCTGGTGTCCCCCAGAGCTTCCCATTTCCCCCCCCAGGGGGCTGTGTGTTACCCGAGTGACCCAAAGCCCTCTCCTGGCCGGGTCCCTGTGGCTGCCTGGCCCCCAGGAGGAGAAGGTGGAGCCGTGGGGGAAGCTGTCAGTGCTGTGTGCATCTGCAGGGGGGCGCTGGCAGTGGGGGCCCTGCAGCTTTCCTGGGGCATGCAGGGAGGAGGCTGGCCTCAGTGGGGAACCTCCGGCAGCGGGGGTGGCTATCTAGTTTCCCTGACAGAGACTGTCCCTGTCCAGCCCAGCCCCCTTGGTACCATTAGCAGCAGCCCCACCCGGCCCGGTGGCCCAGCCTCCCCTGCCCACTGTCCCCCCCAGGCCCATATTCCACACCCTGTGGCATCTTCCAGAGTTGGCCGTGCCAGCCACCCTCCCGGCCTTCAGACCTGCGGATCGCTGGGCCTGCCAAACACCTCCTTCTCCTCCTCTTCCCTGGCTAATGCACTCATCCCCCAGGTCCCAGCTTCCCTCCAGGAAGTCTGCCCAGGCCCCCCAGAGGCTGCACTGCCTATCTGCTCCCCCAGCCTTGGAAAGACCCCAGGGCAGCAGGAACCACACTGTATCACAGGTACCTTCATGCTGTGTCCCCACCCGACTGCTTACTCCCTGACACCACGGTGCCTGGCCCAGAGCCTGCACATAGGGGGCTCAGTAAATGTCCAGGGAGCTCAATGAATGAGCCAGATGAATGAATGAACAAACACATAGAGAGAGGGAGAGCCAGGCATTCTTCCTGAGCCCCAGAGACCCCAGTCGGAACCTGAGAACTCCAGACAGATGGCTGGAGAGCCACGGATACACTCCCACCCTGCCACCACGGATCTATGGGAACCTGGGGGCCCAGAGAGGGAGAGAGACTGGCCCTGGGTCACACAGCAGACACTGGGCTTGGTCCCGGGACGCCTGCCTCCCAGGCTCGCTCTTCATCCACCTCTCCTGCGAGCCAACCTGCATGCAAAGGCAAAGGCTTGCTCTTCAAACAGTGTAACCCCATCATCAGAAGATCCACTTCACCTCACTGAAGCAGAGAGGAGTCTGGGCCCAGATGCCCCAGTGGCTCCCTGGCCCTGAATTTGCTCTTGAAGCCCTCATGCCTCTGAAGCCAGGACTTCCTGCCAGGTCCAGTTCCGAGGTGCAGCTCAGTACCCCCTGGCTGGCAGAACTGGGACACACACCCCAAGCACACACCCACCTCCCTACCACGGGTATGCAAGGGAGCTGCTGCTTAATAACTGAGTTCCTGCCCAGGAATTCCATCCCAGGATAACAAGAGACGTACGTGACTGTGCCCCCATCCTCAGCCCTGGCTCAGGTTCCAACAGGCCCGGGGCCTCCTCCCTCTACCCCCCATCACCCCTCCCTCTCTGCTTCAGACACACAGCTGCCTGGAAACCTGCTCCAGAGCCCGCCCTGTGCTCCAGTCCTGGCTCATCATGTCTCACTGTAAGAGGGAGCCGAGGAAAGCTCTTCCCTGCAATGCCCTCCATTTTCTCTGCTGGTAAAATATATGGCTTAGACTAGATCAGGGTTTTCCACCAGCACTATTGACATCTGGAGTCAGATGATTCTTGGTCGTGGGGGCCTGTCCAGTGAGACAGAATATTTGACGGCCTCCCTGGCCTCCCCCTGCTGGATGTCAGAAGCATCCCCACCCCAAGTTATGAAAACCCAAGGTGTCTCCAGACAATGCCAATATCCCGCCTCCCCAACCCGGGGCAGAGCCATGCCAGTGGAGGACCATAGGACTAGATGGTCTCTGGGGAGCCCCACAGGGCAAAGAGAGAGTCTTCCCCAGCGTCTGCCTTCCAGTGGTCCAGGATTCCTAACAACAGGGACCTGGGCTTCCCCAGTGGCTCAGCAGTAAAAGAATTCGCCTACAATGCAGGAAGCACAGGATACGCAGGTTCAATCCCTTGGTTGGGAAGATCTCCTGGAGGAGGTCATAACAACCCACTCCAGTATTCTTGCCTGGAGAGTCCCATGGACAGAGGAGCCTGGCAGGCTATAGTCCATGGGATTGCAAAGAGTTGGATATGACTAAAGTGACTTAGCACGCACACACAGACATGGGGCTATGTGATTTCTGAGCACCATTTCACCAAATCGTCCCAACAAACCCAGGAAGTGGGGATTATTTCACCCGTTGTACAGATGGGGAAACTCAGGCGGGGAGCTGTTACGTTTCCTCTTGGCTCAGGGCCACCACATGACATTTCTTTGGCCCAGCACACTCCTTCCCCTTCTCCTTCCCCTTTTTGTTCTTGGTTTAAGGGCATCTTCCCTAGATAAGCCCCCTTTGACCACCCAAGACGGAGCCAGGCTCCAGCAAACACACTCACAGCACCCTGCCCCTGGTCTGGGCCTTGCAGTGGTGCCCATAGCCTCTGTGATGACAGGCCTGTGAGTGCATCCCAAGGTCTATCGAGGCAGGAACCCCACATCTAGTTCACCCCGAATCTGCAGGGTGTAGCGCTAAGTTGTATCCGACTCTTGCGATCCCATGAACTACAGCCCGCCAGGCTCCTCTGTCCATGGGATTCTCCAGGTAAGAATATTGGAGTGGGTTGCCATTTTCTTCTCCAGGGGATCTTTCCAACCCAGGAATTGAACCCAGGTCTCCCGCATTGCAGGCAGATGCTTTACCGACTGAGCTACATATGCAGTAAGCCCAAGATACACAGCAGGGGCTCAGTAAATGCCTAGCAAGTCACACAGTGGGCAAATGGGGGTCCAGAGGTGGAGCCCCACCACCACCTCTGTGTGCGGCCAGTCACCAGCCGTGGCCCGAAATCTCCATGGCCTGTTTTCCTGGATGCCTTCTGCCTGGTTCCAGCCCAATGATGGAAGCGACAGAAGTCCTGGTGTTGATGCTGGCGAAGGTCAGGCCGGGGAAGGGGAGAGGCACAAAGCGTCCTCACACAACCTTGTTTCAGAGCAGGGGTCTTAACTCCTTTTAGGAATCGGAGAAGAAGCCATGGAACAGAATCCGGGACACAGCCCTGCCCCGGAGCTCCGCACACGCGGTTTCCAGCCACCAGAGCACAGGCGTCTGACGTGGCTGACTGTACCTGAGCGTCAGCTCTCCATGACAGGGTGGAGATGAGAGAAGGAAAGCCTAGATTCACAACGGCGTTCTGACGCCTCTTTAAGAGGGAAAGGGAAGGAAAAGAAATCTGTCATTTCATAAAAACACTGAAGGCTGAATGCCACTTACAAAACACTCCTTCCTGTATGCCTCCCACCACGGCATCAGCCTGTGTCTGCCCCCAACTGTGCCAGCCTGGGTCCCCTGGGATACTCCAGCATCTCGTCTTCCCCAGTCTCTGCTGCCCCTGGTGCTTAGAAGGTGCCTGGCACAGAGTAGGTGCTCAGTAACGATTTACTGAATGAATGAGCCAACAAATGAACAAATGAATGAAGGAGTGAAGGAAAGAGGGAGTAGGTGAATGAATGAAGGAATAAAGGAGTAAGTGAATTAGAGTAGGGCATGAATGAGTGAATGAGAAAGTGAGCAAATGAATGAAGGTATAAGGGAATGAATGAATGAGTGGATAACAGAGTGAGTGAATGAATGAGTGACAGTGACTGAATGGGTGAATGAGGGTGTGAACAAACAAATGAATGAGTGAGTGAGGAATGAGGGAGTGAGAGAATGAATGAGTGAATAAAGAAGTGAGTGAATGAATGACAGTGAATGAATGAGTGAATGAGGGTGCGAATTATGAATGAATGAGTGGTAAGTGAATGAATGAACACCGGCCATGACCCGCAGGTCTGATTCCAGCTCAGCTTCCCGTTCTCTGCAGGCCCCAAGGCCCCAAGGTCCCAAGGCCACCAGGGCCTCATTCCCCAAGGCCTCAGCCTTCCAGGCCTTCCTGGGACCCACTGCTCTTGGATCCCACAGAGCCTTGTCCCCTGGGACCCAGCTTGAAGCGAGCCTTCCATGCCCACCCACCTGCCTGCCAAGGGTTAAGTGTGGCGGATGCTGCTTTCTGCAGTGTGAAAAGTGGGAAATAAATAGGTGGATAAAGAAGAAGGCATAACGGCCAGCTGCAATCAGCCAGACCCAGCTGGGACTGCCTGCCGCAGCGGCCCTGGCAAACTGTTCCCCATTATCTTTTCAAACACCTCCTTTCCCATGGCATTCCCCTCTCAGCTCCCTGGAGACCAGCCTTCAGACGATCCGGAGGAGGGGCTCAAACACATCCCTGAGACTGGGGCCTCTTCCCTGCGCCTTTCCCCTCCCCCTTCTCACTCCTCCCAGCCTCCCAGCCTCCGCAGCCCTGTTTTGTGGGATTTCCCAAAGCCACAGCCGGCAGGGCTGAGCCCTGGTACCCCTGACCATGGAGGCCAGCAAGCCAGACCCAGACTCCACACACACACACACAGAGCTGGGTGACCAAGGCAAGTGTCTCAGAGCCTCAGTTTCTTCATCTGTAAAATGGGCTGCTCCTAGCCTGACTTCACAGCACTGTTGTAAGCACCTGGCCTACGGGAGGCGCCTGCAGAGGTTAAGGAGAGGCAGCCTCCTGACCCAGGGCTGCGACTGCGGACTGAGGATCCAGGACTGACAGCTGGCCCTGCCAAGGCGCTGCACAACTCTTCCTGCCTCGCCCACTGTTTCTGTTACAATGCCATCGGGCTATTTGGTTATTATACACATAATCAAAAGCATTACAGAAAACTTACAAAATAGAAAACGTGAGAGAAAGAAAATACCCATAATCCATGAGGCCACCACCCCCAACACACCCACTACCAGCTTCTGGCCAGTTTCCTTCCCATCTTCTGTTCCCTCCGCACATTTTTCATCACAAAACTGTGTTGGGGGCACTATTTACGCCCTGCTGCTCCCATTCAGGATCATGTTCCCTTCACTCTCCAGGTGATCACAATGTCACAACTGCTTGTAAGGGCTTGGGACCTGCTTTGGCAGGGGTCCCCAACCTCTGGGCTGCGGATCAGTACCTCTGGTCTGATCAGCGGCAGCATCAGATTAGAAATAAAGCACACGATAAATATAATGTGCTTGAATCATCCCCAAACCATCCCCCTGCTTCCTGGTGAATGGGAAAATTGTCTCCCATGAAATCGGTCCCTGGGGCCAAAAAGGGTGGGGACCACTGTCCGTGGTTTCCTACTCAGCCCCCATTGAGGTCTTCGACCTTCTGTTGTGGTGAATGGAGCTCAGAGCAGGAAAGAAGGTGGTCAAGATGGTCAAGAGGATGGCCGTGGACCCGGACCTGACACTGGCCCCACCTCCCAAAGCCCCCAGCCTCCTCCCTCTGCGAATACAGAGCTGCGGGCAGCGGAGGAGGTGACCCGCATGAAGCCAGGTGGACGGTGGAGTCCATGTGGCCCGGCCCAGCCTCGTATCACTGGGGCCTAGTTTGTGCTCCCTGGCACCTGCCCGGCTCTGCTTCTGCTCACTGGGGAGCCCAGGACCAGTCACAGAAGACCCCTGGGCCTGGCCCCTCTTCTGTGGAGAAGCTACTGAAAGTCAGCCCCAGACAAGACCACCCGGGACTGGGCTGGAGAGACAGGGAGGGCGGTTAGTGTGACCTCTCCCACAAGCAAAGACGCCAAGATCTGGGGCCGAGGGAGCAGCAGGAACGGAGGCCCTGAGGCAGGAAGGAGCCTGGTATGGCTGGCTGGTACCTGGTGAGCCCAGAAATAAGGTGAGGCCAGAGACCTCGGGGAGCCTTGAGGGCCAGGCGAGGGGTTGGGCCTTTATTCTAAGTGCAGTAGGAAGCCATGAGGGGCTTTTTAAAATATACAGATATTCATCTGTTTGGCTACGCCGGGCCTTAATCGAGGCGTGCAGGATCTTTGCTCTTCATTGTAGCATGTGGGATCTAGTTCCTTGACCAAGGATGGAACCCCCTGCCTTGGGAGCACAAAGTCTCAGCCACTAGGCCACCAGGGACGTCCCCACAAAGGGGCTCTAAGCAAAAGAGAAACACAGCAGGGAGGTGGGGTGAAGCGCTCCAGGAGGGTGAGCCTGGGGGATAAAGACCTAGAAGCAGGAGTATTTCTGGAACGCTCACCTGGGGGAGTGTCGAAGTGGAAAATGAGGTCGGAGGTGGGTCAGGCCAAGGATGTGGGCAAGGAAGAAGGAGGAGGCACTGCTCCCACCCACCCTCCATCCCTGCAGCCAGCTCACCACCCAGGTGCTGCCCATCTGGCCGGGATCTCCGGCAAGGCGTCAGCCGAGCCGGGCAGGGCAGCCACAGCTCTCCCCCTCTGCCGCCCGGACTCCGGGTCAGGGAGGTGGAGGCAGTGATCCCTTGGGAGAGCCTGGCCCCACCCCCGCAAGGCTCCCCCAAGAGTCTCGTGGCCTGGGACCTTCCGAGGTGTGGCCTCCACGGCCTGCTGTGATGGAGTGCACATCTGAACAGTGGACGGAAGAGCACCGTCAATGGTTGTCAGCCCTGGGGCCCTGTGCTGTGACCTTCACAGGGACTGCCACTTCACTCTCTCATTATTCCTACATGGGGAAAACGAAGGCTCAGAGGCCAAAGAGATGGGAAGAGGCAAGGCTGGGGTCTAGAGTCCGTTTCTAAGCCACCAAACTTTCTAGAAGGCCTCCAAGCTTCCCTCCTTGCTCACCTATCCACCCCCAACTCATGTTCACCTAACAGTGAGCCTCCCCTGGGGGCTCCACATTCCTCAGTGACAGACAGTTCGCCACTCTCCCCTTCCCGCCCCAAGGCAAGCATCAATAATTCATTACAGACTTCTCTGATGCCTCACTGCTATACTTTCCATTTGCTCCATGACATACGGCCTCAGAATCCTCCTTAACACAGCACTCCAGGCAGCTACCATGGACTGATCAGAGCAGCTGGCATTCAAGAAGGAAACTATCTACCATCCTCGATCCAATCTATTCAATCACTTTATAGAGAGAGTGGCTGAACCCGAGAGGGGAAGAGACTTCTCAAGACCATGTGATAATCTGGTGACAAAGCTGGGCCTGGGATCCAGTCTCCTGACTTGTTTCTGGTTCAAACCCCTCCCTTGGGTGAGCAGGGTCTGAAATTAACACCGGCGGTCCTCAGAAATGCCATCCGAGGCAGGGGGTCGCCACCAACCCACCACCACCCCCAACCACAATTCAACTGGATCTACGTCAGTTCCTTGTGAACAAAGGAATCTGAACCGAAGGCTGCCTGGACCCATTTGTGGATAAGCCCCTCTCAGAGGGCCCTCCACGTGCCCCTGTCCTGGGCAGCTGGGCTGCTGGCCCATCAGCACAAAGCCAACACCCTCAACCCACCCAACAGTTTGGGGAAACCACAGCTACTCACCACTGCTGGACTTCCTTTTCGGTAACTGCAAGAGAAAAGAGAAAAGTGGCCGTTTAGCTCAGGGAGGTGTCCTAGGGGACAGATAGACACAGGGGAGCCTCCTTCCTGCCCTGCCCGCCCCCGCCCTTGGCCACTCTGCCCATGGCTGGACATTTCTGGACACCAGCCAGCTCTGTACAAGAACGTGCCTGCAATCCCCTACCCCCAGCTGGTGAGAGGTCTCAGTCTGACCACCCTGACCCCAGGGGGTGACAATGGCCCGTCCCCTGCAGATGTCCACCGTGCTGCCGGGAGGACTTCAGGATCATCCTCTTGCAGGCAGGGGCCGGCCTCTCCCTGCTGTCCTGGGCAGGGCAGGCAGGACTGTGTGCCCAGGCCAACACGGAGGATCAGTCGTCCCCATCTGGTGTCCCTGGGGACAGGATGGTCAGAGAAGTCACCAGCTTCCCCAGGCACTCAGCTGCCCGGCCAGCACATGGAGGGCCAGGACAGAAAAGCTGAACCCCCTCCCCCACCCTGCAAGCACCCAGCACCCTCCCTTCCTCCACCCTTCCCTCCAGCCCCTCAAAGCATTCAGCCCCAGGTTCTTTTTACAGGCAAGGCAAGAACAGAACCGTGAATAAAAAGCTAGAACGAGCCATATAAAGTAGCAGAACCTCCAGCCGAGCCCAAATAGTCATTCTTTACTGAACCGTGAAATAAAAAAAAAAAAAATTTTTTTTTTCTGAAAAGTACTGAATCAGTTCGGGTTGGAACAAAACCAGTAATTTCTCTAAAGTCACTGAACAAGAACATCTAACCACCTCTAAGGCCTCCCTCATTCCTGGGGTGGGGGGTTGACCTTGGGAGAGCACCCCCAGCGCTCCATGCCTCAGTTTTCCTGCTTGTAAAATGGGAATAACAGTTATAGCACCTGCCACACTAGCTGTCCTGGGAATTCAATCAGAACAGGTGTGAATACTCCTGAGTCCCCAGCACAGGGCCTGGCACTCGGATGTGCCAGACTTGGAGAATGAATGAATAAATGAATGGACAAATGAACAGACAGGAAGGTGGGTGTTGGGTGCAGGTCAGGTGAGTAAAAGAACTGCAACCCCTTCCCAACGAAGTGGGGAGGGAGGCCCAAGGGGGTCCACCTCACCATTTGTGCCTGATCAGACTTGAGGTCACTTGTCAAAAAACTATTCAGAGCAAGCTCGTAACAGCCACCAAGTCTTCAGCACCCACCAAGAGCCTCGATCTATAGCAGGGCAGGCCTCTGTGCTTCGGTTCAGCTGCCCTGACAATGCTCCCAGGGAAGCTGCCACTCTGCCCTGGTTGCAGATGGGGAAACTGAGGCACAAAGGCGGCAGGACGGGCAGTGGGAGGGTGAGGGTCTGCATTCGAGTCTGTGGCTCAGACACCCACCCACAGGCGGACCCTGGTGGTCAGACTTCTGGGGCAGGTGGCAAGGCTCCACCAAGCCCCCCTTGTCAGCACTCTCCTCCCACAAGAGGCTGGAAGAGATACCCGTCCACAAGCACAGTGCTGAGTCTGTCGTACAGAGTGAAGTAAGTCAGGAAAATGAGTGTCATATATTAACACACACATGCGGAAGCTAGAGAAATGGTGCTGGTGAACCCATTTACAGGGCAGGGATAGAGACGCAGACAATAGAACGGACTTGTGGACCCAGGGGGAAGGAAAGGGAGGGACGAAAAGAGAGGGCAGCATTAACATATATACACGACCATGTGTCAAACAGATAGCTAGTGGGAAGGTGCTGTAGATATAACACAGGGAGCTCAGCTCAAGGCTCTGTGATGACCTAGAGGGATGGGATGGGGGTGACGGGGGGAGGTTCAAGGAGGAGGGGATATATGGACACAAATAACTAATTCTCGATGTTGTACAGCAGAAACCAACACAGCATGATAAAGCAATTACTCTCCAATTTAAAGAGAGAGAGAGACAGCAAGGCAACAGAGAGAGTTGTAGGTTACCAGGAATAGCCAGACCTGGTGTAAAAGAATGCGATTTTCCAAGAGAGTTTTGGCAGAGGGTAGAGAGTCCCTTGGACAGCAAGGAGATCAAACCAGTCAATCCTAAAGGAAATCAACCTTGAATATTCATTGGAAGGACTGATGCTGAAGCTGAAGCTCCAATACTTTGGCCACCTGATGCAAAGAGCTGACTCACTGGAAAAGACCCTGATGCTGGGAAAGATTGAGGGCAGGAGGAGAAGAAGACAACAGAGGATGAGATGATTGGATGGCATCATTGACTCAATGGACATGAGGCTGAGCAAACTCCAGGATATGGTGAAGGACAGGGAAGCCTGGAGTGCTGCAGTTCATGAGGTCGCAAAGAGTCGGACATGACTGAGTGACTGAACAAGAGAGTGGGAAGGGAATCAGGCAGGAGGGTGGCGAGGGAAATTGTCCCTGGTCTAACAGAAACTGGGCAGCCCTACACTTACCACCCATACTTGGTAGAGAAGGGCAGCAGGAGCCAAGGGACTGACCCTTAAGTATCCAACCTGGAGACACAGGCAATCCATCATAACGTAGCCAGGAGCTTAGGGGCTCATACTCTGGAGCCAGAATGGACAGCCCAAGTTTAAACCTAGCTCTGCGGCTTACTAGCTGTGTGTCCCTGGGTGAGGTACTTCCCCCCTCTGAGCCTCAGTTTCCTCATCTGTCAAATGGGCTGGTTGTGAAGATTAAAGTGCTTGGTGCTCTTCACGGGCATAAAATCCCATAGATAGGGGTGATCCCATTTTCCCAATGAGGAGACTGAGGTTCAGGCAGGCCTGCTTACTCAGCTGAGTTCCCTGAGGTAGCTGGGTGGGGCCAGGGGCCAGGACTGTGCCTCTAGAGCCCAGGATGGATGCCCAAGTGGACGACCCCCACCACTTTCAGTCATCCAAAGAGCTGTGTGACCTTGTGTGACCTTGGCATCATATGATATAAACAGGAGGAGCAGGGTGGCAAGCGCTGGGTGCTGGTCCACTGCTGACCTTAGGCGAGGCCTGCCGCCAAGGTCAGAGGAGGAGGTTCACTGGAATTCCCCAGCTCAGAAATCCCAACCCTCTCCTGACCATGCCCCCTACGCCATCTCCCAGCAGCAACCCCCCGGGGCCTCTCAGCCTCCACCACCTCCCCAGTGCCCTTCACCAGCCTCCATCCCCAGTAAGCAAGCCCTCAAGACCCAGACATGGTTGGCTGCCCCTTCCCCATTACAAGGGCCCCCACAACAGAGCACGGAGTGGTCAGTAGGCGGCCAAGCTCTGCAGGTTGTGAGCTGGGAAGGGGGAGACAGGCCCTGCCCCTGATTTATGCAGCTAATTAATTAACCAGGAAACAGGTATGCCCTGGCCCCGTGCCAGGCCCGGCAGCTGCCACTGCTTCACTGCCTTTAGCCCTGGGGTCTGCTGGGGGAGGGGGCGAGCAGCAGGCAGGTCTCAGAGGGGCTCAACCACCTGCCCCCTCACTCCACAAAAGTCAGGCAGGCCTGCCTTCAAATTCCAACCCCCAGTCTAATCATGAAGATACAACCAGAAAAATGCAGGATGTGGGACACTCAAGACAACTGTCTGGGATACTTATGTCGGTGTGAAAAGGTAGAGAACAAGGCAGAAGGCAGGGTATTGTTCCAGAAAAAAAAAAAAAAAAAAACCTCTAAAGAGACAAGGCCGTCAAGTGCAGCTCGAAATGCCTGGCTGGGTCCTGAACCTGGAGTTAAAGACCAGCTACTATGGATGCGGGCGACACCACCCTGTGGCAGGAAGCAAAGAGGAGCTGAAGAGCCTCTTGATGAAGGTGAGAGAGAGAGTGGAAAGCTGGCTTAAAGCTCAATATTCAGAAAACTAAGATCATGGCATCCGGTCCCATCACTTCATGGCAAATAGATGGGGAAACAGTGGAAACTGGCAGACTTTCTTTTCTTGGGCTCCAAAATCACTGTGGACAGTGACTTGCAGCCATGAAACTAAAACATGCTTGCTCCTTGAAAGAAAAGCTATGACAAACCTAGACAGTATAATAAAAACTGGAGACAGCACTTTGCCGACTAAGGTCTATCTAGTCAAAGCTATGGTTTTTCCAGTAGTCATGTATGGATGTGAGAGTTGGACTATAAATAAAGCTGAGCGCTGAAGAATTGATGCTTTTGAACTGTGGTGTTGGAGAAGACTCTTGAGAGTCCCTTGGACTGCAAGGAGATCCAACCAGTCCATCCTAAAGAAAATCAGTCCTGAATTCATTGGAAGAACTGATGCTGAAGCTGAAGCTCCACTACTTTGGCCCCCTGATGCGAAGAGCTGACTCATTATAAGAGACCCTGATGCTGGGAAAGACTGAGGGCAAGAGGAGGAGGGGGCATCAGAGGATGAGATGGTTGGGTGGCATCACCAACTCGATGAGTTTGAGCAAACTCCAGGAGACAGTGAAGGACAAGGAACCTTGGCATGCTGAAGTCCACGAGGTCACAAAGAGTCAGACACGAGTGAGCAACTGAACCACAACAACTACGGGTGTGAGAGATACGATGGGGATGGTGGGGGAAGCTGCCCACAGGCAGGCACTCAGATGCCCGGATGGACTCACTGCTAATTTCTTTAGGAGCAGCTATAGTACAGAGGTGAGGTGGGACCATGTCCTCTTTCCTTGGGATGCACCCTGAAGTATTTAGGGGGTGACAATCAGGATGCCTTCAGCCTCTCTCAAGAGGTTCAGAAATACACACGCATATATTTAGAAAGAGGACAGGAAGCAAACGTGGCAAAATGCTGACAGCTGGCGCATCGAGATGACGGACACACAGGTGCTCACGGCCCCAGAGCTGCTCTTGAACTTTCGAGATAAAAAGTTGGGGGGAAGCTTTGTCCTCATCAGCCCACCGCCTGTGTGCACCCCGTCCCAGCGCCAGAAGAGCTGAGGGTCCTGCTGGGGGGACACACCCCCAGCAGCTCCAAGGACCCCAGGCACTAGGAGGGAGGGGGGGCAAGGGGACAGTTATGGGGTCCCTCCGTCTTCACCCCCTGCCCAGACACTAGAGTGACATTCCCAGGCTCAGGTTCCCTGCTTGGTCCCATCCCCCCATTCCTCCGAGTCTCCATTCAAGTGTGAAATTAACATGCGTCCACCACGGACTCGGCAGGTCCACGCTCAGGGCTCAGGGCCCAGGATGCATGAAGGTCATTTTCAAGGCGACCAGCCCCTGGTCCCCTGCCCACCCCAGTCCTGTGATGCCCTCAAGCTTCTTTAATCAGTCCCACCTCCAGGCCTTTGTACCGGCTGCTCCTTCTGCCCAGAACCCTTGCCCTCACCTCTGTCATCTGGGTAACCCCTACAACACTTTGCATGTCCTAGCTGGGATGTCCCTTTTCTGGAAGCCCTTCTAAGCCCCCTCTTTGGGAACCCCCTTCGTATGTGGGAAGTGCTGTTTAAATGGAGTCTTATCTTCCCATCAACTATACACCAGAGGGTCAGATAGGGCGCTGCCTGCAGAGAGAAAGGGTGACAGGACATTGGAAAAATAGGGCAGACCACAGAGAAGGCTCTGGCCGTGTGCTGTTGGGTGAATGAACTCACAGCTCTGAGCCTTGATTTGCTCATCGGTGAAAGTGAAAGTGTTAGTCGCTTAGTCGCGTCTGACTCTTTGTGACCCCAGAGACTGTAGTCTGCTAGGCTCCTCTGTCCTTAAATTTTCCAAGCAAGAATACGGGAGCGGGTAGCCATTCCCTTCTCCAGGGTGATCTTCCTGACCCAGGGATCGAACCTAGGTCTGAGCCACCAATGGGACAAACAACAGCTTCTCTCTGAGAGAAGGGGTATGAAGTTAGAGTGTTCCGTGCAATGTCTGGCACTCAGCGAGGGTTCATTAAAGCCCTTTTCCCCCTCATTTTCCCAGATGGACGCTAAGTCCCCAGTGGTCAAGCACTTCTCCTAGTATCGCCCTCAAAGCCCAGCCCCAGTGTCCCGACATGGGAGGCAGACAAGAAACCCTGTTGATGCCCACATCATCACCAAACCACTTGGCTGGGCTGCGAACATGTCCTAAAACATGTTTCTCAGAACGTGTTTACCTTCACCATTACGACTGGCTCCGGCCAGTTTTAAAAACAGGCTGCCTTTCTCCAGCTCGCTCCTGCCTCCAGGCGCCCAGGCTCATTAGGGAAACCCGTATTTAAGACCACGTGGCCCTAACGAGAGGCTCTGGGTCAACAGCCTGTCTAGACCACTGGCAGACTGGCTTGCTCCAAAACAAGTGACTTTCTGAGCCTCAGGGTCCTCATCTGAAGGATGGGTACAGACACCTAGCAGGCAGAGCCATCGGGGAGGGTTTCTTGAGGGCTGGATAGGAAATTCCAAGCTTAGAGGACAGCTGGGTGTCCACTGGACTCCCTCCCGCTGAGCTGCCCTGAGTACAGGGGGCAGCAGAGCTAGAGCGGGCCTGCTGGGGGCTCAGCATGGAGCAGGCCCTAGCCCCTGCCCCCCAACCCAGTCTTCACCCCTAGCTGAGGTGGGGGTCTGCCCAGGCGCCCTGCTCCCCTCCCACGCCTAGAGTCATGCTCCCGGGTGCTCCTCCTCCCTTGCCCACAGCTCTGTCTGCCAGGAAAGAACATGAGAACCAGTCCCTGGAGCCCAGCATAAATGTTGAGTCTGATTTTGATTTCCCTAAAGCAAAATACCTCTCTCCTGATGGCAGCTCAGCTTAAACATGGTGGGAACAGACAGCAGGGGCTGCAGCCCCCACAGAGGCACTTGGAGGACTCCCTGCGGGCGCCTCTCAGGCCGTTCCACAGGGGTCCCTTTCCATCTCCAAGGACAAAGGCTGCAAGGATGCCGATCATGCCTCCCCCGCCCCCACGTCCCCACATCAGCAAAGGGGCCTCCGGTTTGATTCACACAAAAAGAGAACATGGGGGCCGTTTGGACTTGGCCACCCACAACCCCGCATCACAGAATCCCACCCTCTAACATTACGGATTCTGCTCCTTCCACAAGTGCACCCCGCCCCAAAGCTCCCCCCCAGGCCCCAGGGCTCTCCTCTTTGCTCGGCCTCCAAATACTGGGGTTCTCCGAGTCCCCACCCAGAGCCCTCCTCATGGTCTCTCTGGCTTGGGGGAGGGGCAGCATGTGCACCCCACACCCTTTCCTCCAGACTTCTAGCTCCTCTTGACAGCTCAGGGACCCCTCATGGACCACATGGCCCAAATGTACCCCCATCCCAGACCAGACCTCTCCTCCTGGGTCCCCAACCTGTGAGCACCCCTTCTTCTCGCCTTGCCAGGCAGTCCCACCCGTCCTGACTCCCTGGAGAACACGAGAACACCCCCACCGTCCAGGGCCAGCCCGGAGCCCCCAGCCCAGCCCAGGACTGTGCCAACCTCTTCCCATCCCCCCACCTCCCATCTGGGCCCCACCCAGCAGCGGCCAGCAGCCCTAATTTGGTCACATCCCTTCCCTCCCAGCAAGGCTTCTTCAGAGAAGGGAAGGATCGTGCTTGTGGGCCAGGACACATCCAGCAGCCTAGCGCCCAGGGGCAGGGACCCCCGCCCTCCCCCAAGGGACAGCTACCCATAGGGAGGATGGTGGTCTTGGGACACCGTGGATTTCAGGGCTCTGCGGCTCCCTTCCTGTGTGACCTGTTACTTCCCAGGTCTGGGCCTCAGTTTCCCTACCCCTCCTGCTGCTCACGGCAGTGTCACCTGCTGTGCCAAGTGTGAACAGGGCACCAGGGGGATGGGAAGACAAGAAAGAGTGTTCAGTAAGGGCTCTGAGGTTTCCCACCGGTCAGGGCTGGCCACCTGAGGGCTGTGTGAGCGAGGCTCTCTCTGATTCCCCCAGGAGCCACAAGCTCCCCAAGCCCCAATCACTCCCCACCCAAGCTGTCGCAGACCCATGGGTCACACACAGCCCCTGGGGTGAGCCCACAGAGCCCCCACGGACACACACCAGTGCTCCAGGGAGAAGCAGGTGAATCCTGGCTGCCCCAACCTGTGGCCACGCAGCTTCCCCTCTGGGCGGGGCAGGGGGTTTCTGAGACCTCCACGCCCCCACCAAGTCACCTAAAAGCAGCGAGTCAACAACTACGGAAGTTCACCGGCCCCCAGGCTGGAGGCCCCAAGGGGGAACACCAGGAGGGGGCAGAGAGGAGACTGAAGCACCCTTCCTGGAGCAGACGACCTGGTGAGCTTGGCCAGGGGCAGCAGGCAGGCTCATCCAAGACACGGACCCTCCAGCAGAGCCACTGCTAGAGGAGAGGTAAGGCGTGCCACCCACTGCCACTGTCCTGCGATGAGATCAGTCCGTGCCTCCACCGGGCTGGGCACAGAGTGGACGGGCACCCTCCAGCCTGCTCCACACCTATTTTCCATAAATGCCCAGCTGCGGGGGAGCTGGGCTCCAGGGCCGGCCCGAGTTTCATCAGGATGGAGGCCACCCAGGTGCTTCGGGAGCCCCTCGCCCTCACCCAGAAAGAGCCAGTTGCTCAGAGCCCAGCCCGCTCAGGCCTCCCCAGGGGGTGGCAGCGGCCCGGCCCCCGTGGCTCGTTGGCTGAGCTCTGGCTGGTGGGGGCTCTGTGCAGGCTCGCCGTGGGGGAGGACCCAGGACCTCGGACTGCCAGCCCCGGGGAGATAAAGACCAGAGCCGTGAGCCACTATTATAGCTGCCAATCCTGCATCCCATCCTCCATGCGGGGCTCTGGACACCCTCACAAAGCCCCGGGCTCCTAGGGTTTGCAGGGAGCCACGTTTATAGTCACCCATGAGCTGACCCGGCTGGGACCATTCCTGGCCCCTCCTCCTTACGCACTCACAGCACCCCCATCCTCCACACTAAGAGGGGTCAGGGCGCTGGATGGCAGGATGACTGAGCAGTCCTGGGGCTGCTTCATCTGCTGAAGAGCCCGCTGGGGGTCTGGGGAGAGCGCGGAGCCCCCCTGACTTCAGGAACCAGGAGTGGATATCGGCTCCCTGACCACAGAGGGTGGGTTCGGGTAAGGAGGGGCCCAGCCAGGCCCCAGGCTCCCAGACCTGCTCTTCGCTACCCTGAACTCAGGCCTGGAGGACCTGGCAGTGGCCCCAAAGAAGCTGGGCTCTCTCCCACCGCGGGGACGGGCCCATCCCGTCAGTGCAGACCCCTCTGAGCCCTGGTTTCCTCCTCCATCACAGGGCCGCTGCTGCAGCCAACAAGAAGCGGCTGAAGGCGCTGAGCCCAGCAGGTGATGAGGGTGCCACACAGAGCCGTGGACTCGCATGCCAACAGTCACAGTACGGGCAGAGAACGTCAGAGGTCTCACCGCCGTTGTGGCAGGATGGGACAAGTGGCTGGCGGAGCCAGGTGCTGGGGCCCGGGCTAAGACTGGACGCAGAGGGGAGAAGCCCTCAAGGGAACCCAGGCATGAGAGGCTGCTCAGGCCACTGAGATCCCAGTTCAGAGACCCCTGATCCCATGTGGCCCCTCAGGTCCCTCCCTGAGCCCTAGACCACCCCACTGGCTGACCACCCTTGTGCTGAGAGACGAAGGGTCCCCAACAGCCCACTTCACTGGTGAAGAAACCGAGGCTTCACAAGAGGCAAAGACCCTCATCCCAGGTCACGTTCATGGTCACTAGTGGAGGAGTGGAGGTGGGAGGTCAGGTCCATGCAACTCCAGAGCCCAAAGTTAAGAAGGCTTTAGCCTGGAGATGGTCATCCCCAAGAAGGGGGCCACCCACCCCGTGTTCCCAGGCCACAGCAAGCCCTCGCCAAGCGCCTATTACAGGCCAGGCACTGGGGTGCGCGAGACTTGGGGAGCAGCTGCTCCTGTCCATCAAAGTGCCCCTTGGTGGTACCTCTCCTGGAAAGTAAGGCCCCCTGGATCCTATCTTTCTCCTGGATGCTGTGACCCTTCTGGCTTTCAGATGTCCCAAATAGAGCTTGAAATCTTTGTGATTCATTCCCCGTCCAAGCTCCAGTTTTCTCCTCTGACAAATGGAGTAGGGATGTTCGCTCTGATCCACTCACAGGTAGGCTAAAGTGCTTTGTCCCTGGAAGAGTCCAAGGTGTCCCCAAAGGTGCCCTCCCCAGACCTCCTGAGGGAATCGGGCCAGGGCCCCCCACCCCAGGAAAGAGGGGCAGAGTCCAGGAAATCACTGAAAAAAGGTGTAGTTCGAGTCATGTGTTGTAGTTCAAATTTTTCTGTAGAATTTTGCAGTCTAGTTCATCATCTAGAGATGTTTGTTTTGCTTTAAAATTAAAGTTTCAAAATGCATTGATTTTAATTTCTATGTAAGTTGAATAACTGTTCCCAAAGTGTTCTCAAGTCAAACTGCAGGAAGATGTCATTCGTCTCGTGGCTTCCAGGAATAGCAAGACGAAAGAGCTGCCATATATTAGGCATGACTGTGTGTGTCCTAGACAAGGCACGTCTCATGTCTGAAGCTCATTCAGTGCCCAGATGATGCTGTGAGGCAAGGATTTTGGTTATCCCCATTATACAGACCAGGAAACTGAGACCCCAGGGGTAAAGCCATTTGCCCAAGGACCAAAGCTAGTCTGCAGTGGAGCTGGAGCCAGAACCAGGGTCTGAGTGACAGCAGGGCTTGTCCGGAAGTGCGGTGTCTAAAACATCACACAAATGTATTCTGAGAATAACCTTGCTTAACATTCTGCCTGATTTCCGCACTTTACCATCTGTCCCCCTGAATCTTTGGCTTCTCTGAATCCCCAGAAAAGGGCCACCAGGGCTGGGAAGCAGAAGTCCATAGTATCTGCTGATCTATTAATGACTTACTTTAATGAGGGAACCAGACCAAGGCACACTGACACAGGTTCAAATCCCAGCTCTCCTACATCCCAGCTGTGTGCCCTTGGATGAGTCAGTTAACCTCTCTGAACCTCATCTGAAAACTGAGCACGCAGGCTAAAACCTACGAGAGCTATATTCATAAAGAGACTAGAAGGAACTGGCAAAAATGTTCACAACAGTGACATCAGAGAAACGGTACCAAGAATGCCTGTATTTTCCAGTTTTGTCCTTCCCCAGTGGCTGAATCTGTGGGCAGGATCTGGGTCCGCCTACATCACAACTATAGAACAGCATCCAATACACAGCAGGCACTCTGCGCGCATTTGTTCTTGTAGAATACACGTGCTATGCTTGATTTACATGGGTCAGTTGGAAAGTAGACATGCCTACCTTTATTGTCTGAAACTCAGTTACTTCTGGCTAATAAATGGACTGACCTTGGTGGCTACCCAGGTGTTTGCTCACTCTCTCACACATGCACAAACACACCAAGGTAAGACTCCGACAACTCCTTGGTTCAAGCCCTCTCTACTGACAGACTCTGAATCTTCCAGCAGAGTGGTAGGTCCTAAAGGAAGCAAACCACACCTTCTGCTTCTTTTGAGACCTTGGGGAAAGGCTGACATTCAAGATTTTCTCAGGCCTCCTGCGGGGAGAACCTCTCAAACATTTCAGAGCAGAGTGGAGTGCTCAAGGATTTGGTGCAGTCCAATTTCATGGATATTTTCCAAGCTCCTGCCGAGGTCAGGGGCTTTCCTTGTGGATCAGCTGGTACAGAATCCGCCTGCGATGTGGGAGGCCTGGGTTCGAGGTCAGAGGCTGCGGGAGGGACTGGGGCACCTGGCCAACAGGAAGGGTCTATTTCTGAGTCGAGTAATTCATTCCTTAGCCCCTATGAAACCTTGAGAAACTGAGTTCATCTCTCTGAGCCTCAGTCTCCTCACCTGTAAAATGGGGATGGTAGTGGTGGTGACAAAACCTTCCTTCCAGGGTGGTTAGAAGAAACAAACAGGATTTTTCACCCCTTTGTTCATCCAGCAATTAACTTCTGAGCACTCACATGGGCCAGGGAACACGACAGTGACCTCGAAAGCAGTCCTTGTCCTCCAAGGCCCTGATGGAAATGCAGATTCGGACCTACAGCAGGGGACCACAGGGCTAATTATCTGTCATGTGAAGCAGGAAACTGACCCAAGTAGGGGTCAGGGTGTGCTCCCTGAGGACGGGGCGCTTACACTGACCTATAAAGGCGATCAGACCTCAGCAGGCAGAGAGGAAGGGCTTGCCAGCACTGGGCGTGCTGATGTCCAAAGTTCAGAGCATGGTGGGATCTGGAGACCATCAGCAGGGGCCAGAGAACATTCAAGAGGAACAAAGCATTAAGCCAGAAGAAGCGCCACAGGATTTCCCTGGTGGTCCAGTGGCAAACACTCTGCACTCTCAATGCAGGGGACCCAGGTTCGATCCCTGGTCAGGGAATTGGTTCCCACATGCCACAACAAAGACTGAAGATCTTTATTATTAATAAAGGTGTCACAGCACGCAAAGGCAGGGCAGGACAACCAGGGCCAATAACATGAGCACCTGGGATGGGAGGGGGCTACAAGAAGCCAAGGATAGTCGCTTCCTTGCTTTGTCCCTAGTCCTGAGAAGGGGAGGGACACACCGGGCTAGCCTTCACCACAGAGGCCCCCAGGGGTTCCGGGGCACACATCCCAGGGCCTGCAAGGGTGGAGCCCCAGGAGCCCAGGGTTCACGGCTCTGGGGGTTCCGACTCCAGCTCTGGCCCTTTAAAAGCTATGAGTTGGGTCATTCATTGTCCTGGACTCCGGCACTGGGACTCCGAGGAAGTCATACCCGCACGCCCCCAGCCTGGCCAGAACCCACCAGAGGCTGGACCGTGACCCTGATGGCCTGCTGGTGCCTCCTCCGGCCAAGGCGGGCCCCCTTCCTCCTCACGGTACCCTGTGTCCTCAGCTGTTTCCAAGGCTGCCCCCACCAGTGTGGCCGCTGGGTGGAGCCCTGCCCTGTAGGTCAGCTGCTCCCCCTAGGGGCTCCCCGATTGGCCTCTGGCTCCAGGGGCACCCCCTCAACACTCCCACCCCTGCTCCTCCGGGTTTCCAGGGCTTCAGAATTGCCACAGCTTGATGCCTCCAGACCCAGAACACACCGTTCCTTCTCTGTGAAACAGTCGCAGCATCTCCCATAAACCACCCCTTCCCCCATATCTCCCCATGGCGTCTCAGCGCTGCCAAAGTGAGCAAATAAAAATTCAGATTTCACATAAACAACGAATAACTGTTCAGTATATCTGGCAACTCTACCCTTGTTGTTGTTCAGCTGCTAAGTCCTGTCCGAATCTTTGCAACCCCATGGACTGCAGCACGCCAAGCTTCTCTGCTCTTCACCATCTCCCGGAGTTTGCTCAGATTCACGTCCACTGAGTCAGTGATGCCATCCAACCATTTCATCCTCTGTTACCCCTTCTCCTTGGCCCTCAATCTTTCCCAGCATCAGGGTCTTTTCTAATGAGTTGGCTCTTTGCATCAGGTGGCCAGAGTATTGGAGCTTCAGTATCCATCCTTCCAATGAATATTCAGGGTTGATTTCCTATAGGATTGACTGGGTTGATCTTGCTGTCCAAGGGACTCTCAAGAGTCTTCTTCAACACAATTCGAAAACATCAATTCTTCAATGCTCAGCCTTCTTTATGGTTCAACTCTCACATCCATACGTGACAACCGAAAAAGGTCTCTCCTAAAATAATGCTTCCTCCAGGAAGCCCTCCCAGGTGCACCAGGCCCGGTGGACTTGCTTTGCATTGCACAACACTTTATCTTGTTTCCCTGCCAAAGTGAATACCAGGAGGGCCAGAAATCCATCCAATCTACCCTGTGTCTTGGCACTCCCATGACCTCACATGAGAAGGCTGTTCAGCAAATCCTTTCTGGATTGGGGAACGAAGGGTAGCATAGTGGCCCAGGGATGCCCTCGGCCAGACTCGCCCATAAGGGCACCCAGGGCCTCCACCCGTTCTCGCACAGCGGGCTGACCCTCCTTCCCAGAGATGTGCCCAGAACGCTTCTCATGACCACGCAGCCCCCGTCCACGGAGCCAGGGCGGAGGAAACACGCATCAAGGTGGGAGCAGCTGGCAGGCTCCTCTCCTTTATTTTGACAACTATTGTTGGTTTTAATTAAGATCCCATTCCACTCAGGCCTAGCAAGGAAACAATAACTGCCCAATGTGGCCGTGTGGGCTAGTGAGCCATGGAGAGGGGCAGGGCCACGGAGGCCCGGGGCACCCCTGCCAGCAGAGGCTTTGAGCTCCATCAGGCTCTTCGCCTGCCCAGCACACACACCATACATTTTTGAACAGAAGGGAAGCATTCGTTTTTTTTCCCCCACAGTGCCAAAAATAGCCCATCTCCTGCCTTTGAACAGGAATCTTGTGGTTCCTACAAAGAGACAGGGGCAGGAGGGGCCTCAAAGGAGGGGCTGATTGGCTGGACCCCCTCCTCATCTCCCCAGCCCCAGCAGGAGAGAGGGGCTGGGGTCCTTGCTAGACCTGACCTGCTGAGGCCCAGCCTCCCAGCACCTGCCTTCTGAGGTCCACCACCCCAAGATGTGGCAAGCCCCCATCACCCAGGCCAGGAGGTGGGAGGAGGCCAGGCAAAGGAACAGCAAAGACCCAAGATGGATGAGAAGAAACGTCCTTCATCTATTAGCGTGTGCATTCATGGATTTGTTCCTTTCCTTCCGACAAACGTGTTCCAGGCTCTGTCCAAGGACCAGGGATGGAGCAGTGAACCGTCAGACCAGATGAGGTCCCATCTACATGGTGCCACAGCCCAAAGGAAGCAGGGTGGGTTACAGGTGTCCTCATCACCAGGTCTGGGGCAGGCATTGGCTGGGCCCTGGGCACCTCTGTGGACGGGACTTGGGCGCTGGTATAAGCCGAGCGTGGATGGGGGTGGGAGACCACGGGGTCAGAGGAACGAGGCAAATGGAAGGGTCAGATGAAAAGCTGTCCTCGTGGTCGCTCATCCCAGGCAAGGACCCTCATGTCACCCAGCTGCAGGCCCATGGTTGGGGGCCATTTTCCCATTTTACACATGAGGCCCCCAGGACTCAGAGAAGGGATTTCAAGTCTAGGATGTCCAGGCCCTCTTGCTGATGTTTTCACCCTCATTCCATCCACCACCCTGGGAGGCGGGGCTATCATCTGCCCATTTTGCAGATGAAGTGAAGAGGCTCCATAAGAAAGGGCTTGGCCCAGATCACAGAGCTGATGAGAGGAGCTGGGCACTGTACCCAGGCCCGGCTGGTCCCTGAGGGGGAACTCCCAATACCACCGACAAGCCATCTCAAATCCTGTCCCCTCCTTGACCCCACCAGGTCCCTAGATCTCAGATCCTATTTCCTCCCCGACCCTAGAAGAGAAAGCAGGTGTCAGGGTCAGAAGTGATCACAGGCCTGGGAAACGAGCTGCTGGCCAGTTGCTAAGTTGTGTCTGACTCTTAGCGATCCCATGGACTGCAGCACGCCAGGCTTCCTTGTCCTTTACTATCGCCCAGAGTTTGCTCAAACTCATGTGCATTGAGTCGGTGATACCATCCCACCATCTCACCCCCTGTCACCCACTTCTCCTGCTCTCAATCTTTCCCAGCATCAGGGTCTTTTCCAATGGAAGCAGAGAACTGGGGATATAAACCCAACCAACTCTGCCTTCCTCCAAATCCAGGGTCCTTTCTGGTTCCCACAGCAGTTTCCTAGTTAAAAAAAAAAAAAAAAGAGGCCACGTCCTGCCCCCAGAAGGCTAGAGCAGTAGGGGAGCCAGAGAAGGCTGAAGAGAGAGAGAATGGCACTCTGAGCCCGCTTCCTAGCTGAAAACCCAAGCCTGGAAAGAAAAAAAAAAAAGAAAAGCAGAGTGCTATTTCTGCCTTGGGTTAAACATTCCTCAAAGCCACATTCCTCTGCCCTCCTCCTCCTCCCCTGCCAGGGAACCCAGAGCTCAGTGTGGCCTGGATGCCCCGCCGGCTTCCAGGGCCACCTCATGGGAGCAGGAGTGCCGGAGCCAGCAGCTGGCCTGCACCCATCCCAAGTCCTGCCGGGCTCCCGAGGTGGGGGGCACCGTCCGGCAGGCTTCCCTGGGGCTGAGAAAAGGCGATGCCCCATCTTACTGAGAGTGCAACAGACGGGACCTGAGCGGCGCTGCCAAGGGCCATGGCGAGTCGGGGGCTGGAACGGGGATCCCAGACTCAGACGCCCTGGCAGCTCCCCACCTCCATCAGATGGCTGGGCAGGGGCACAGATGGGTCCCACCCGGGTCATCGGAGGAGCAAAGCAAAGCAACACATGGACAAGCACGTTGGGAAAACCGAGCCTTCCCCAGAGGCACACACGGGCCTGCACCGCGCTCTAGGGTGGGCACTGAACAAACCCCTGGGACATCACCAGACATGTCCCAGTCCTCAAGTTGCTTACGGTGACCCAGGGCCTTGTGACGCAGCCTCCCGACCCTGTGGTCCTCTGCGTCACTGTGCCTCCTCCGAGCCCCCCGTGAGGACTCCATGTCTTCCTTGGTCCAACAGACACTTTCCAAGGCATTCCATCCATGCCAGGCAGAGGCAGGCCAGGGCAGGGTGGTCGGGGCGCTCGGGGCCTCCATGGCCTCACCCTTGGGCTGCCCCTCCTCAGGCTGCCCCCAGCCAGCTTCCCAGCCCCCAGTCTGCAGGCTCCCCGAAAGCAGGGAACACTGCACATTGGGGTGCTCTGCTCCAGAGTTCACAGGTTGGAAGGCTTCTCTGAGGTCAGCACAGGGTACACACAAAGTCAGAACCCAAGGCCCCCCATGGATGGGGCAGAGCTAAGAAAGCCTCAGAGACGGGGGTGCGGCCTGGCCCACTTCACGCTCCTGGTGGGGCTCCCTGGACTCGTCCCAGCCCTTCTCCTGCCACCTTCCTGCAGGCCTCAGCTCTGCCCCAGAGGAAGCCAAGCGCGGCTGCCTCCGGTCCCCTGCAGAAATCAGAACAGCAAGACCAGTAGGGCTGGGAATTCCCTCGTGGTCCAGTACTTTGGACTCCACAATTTCACTGCCAAGGGCATAGGTTCAACCCCTGGTGGAGAAACTAAGATCCTGCAAGCCACATGGCACCACCAAAAATAAATAAGATCAGTAGGACTATGTGTGTTTCCAGCTAGAAGGATCCTACCACCACCCCACCACCCAACCTCTCATCCAGCCCAGGCATCCAGGAACACCTGGCACTGTCTGACACTCCAGCAGCTGCTTGAATGCCTCCACTGATGGGACATTCACTACCTTTGGCAGCAGCTCCAAGAAACAGGACGCTGGCACAGGGTGGGAAGGGCATGGCTTTGGCAAGACAAAGGTCTAAGTCTAAGCCTGAGCCCCATCTTGACCACTGACTGGCTGGGAGGTCTTAGGCATGTCCCTGAACCTACCTAGGCCTTCTTTCCCTCATGTGTATAAAGGACACAATAGTCCCTTCTCCCAGGGCTTCAGTGAGAACACAGGAGGGAAGTCTGTACTCAGCATGCTTGGCACGGAGTGCGCACTTGGTAAACAGGATGCATCCTTATTGTCATTCCTCCAGTGACATTTCCCCATGGCTTGAGGGCAGGGGGCTCCCAGAGACCGAAGTCTCGAGGCCAGGGCAGAAAGGGAGAGCCGTGGCAGCCACGTCACCTGGCCCCGGGGCAGGCAGTTGAGCAGTGAGCTGCTGACCCAGCCC
Organism: Antilocapra americana; assembly: GCA_007570785.1. Lineage (NCBI taxonomy): Eukaryota > Metazoa > Chordata > Mammalia > Artiodactyla > Antilocapridae > Antilocapra > Antilocapra americana. Next base: position 6,476,232 of record ML660779.1, on the reverse strand, counting down.
CAGCCTGTCTCTGCCTCCCACCCAAGTACCCCTGCCCCCTCCCCTTGCACACCCACATCACAACCTGCTCAGACCTGCCCGCACACACACCAACATGCCGCTCACCCGCTCCTGACACACGCCGCGACCCCATCACTCACACTTGGTGTGTGCCTACGTGAGCCAGGGCTGAACACCCACTCCCAGTGCCCACACTCACTCATGCTCACCCACACCCACGCCCTTAGCGTCTCGGCGCCCCACCACCACCTGCACCAGACCCCTCCCCCAGGCCTAGAGTCGATTTCCCCCCCGCCTCACTCAACAGGTGTGTGCCCTGGGCCAGCTGCAGTCCCCTCTGAGCCTCAGTTTCCTTATCTGTAAAGCAGGGACCACGCAGAGCTCCCAGAAAGAGTGGGTGACGAACACATGACCCCTCAGCTGGGCCTGCATCCCGCAGGTGTGACTTAAGGCCCAACTCCCCGCTGCGGCGACAGCCTCTGATCCTCACGAGTCACTGCTCACGGGTCCTCCGTCACCACTGATGCCCTCAGGGAGCCCCGAGCGAGCCACCGAACTCAGTGTCTCCGCCGTGTCTGACCTCACACACAACAGACCTGTGTTATGAGGGGCTTATGAGCCCCGGCTCACAGATGAGAGAACGGAGGCATCAGGAAAGGAAGGACAGGCCTGTGGCCGAGCCAAGCCATCGGACACCAGAGCCCAAGCATATCCCGTCTCGGGGTGTCGGGTAGCGGGGGTGGGCTTCCCCGAAGGAAGTCGCACCATCCAGCAATCTGAACGCTGTACAGGGAGGGAAACCGAGGCCCAGAAGGAGCTAGCGAGTCCAGTCAAGGTCCAGGGTGCAGCAGTCCCAGGACAGAACCCCAGGCAGGTGTGTCTCCAGTCCCCCAGGCCCACGTCCACACAGGATCCTAAAATCCAGCCTTCAGGAGCTGGCCCACTCTCCCCACCTCCCAGAACAATGTAGCCACCAACCCACCAGGCCAAACACGGAAGTCTTCTGCGTTTGCCTCTTGCTCCCGACTCAGTCAAGGGCCCGTGACAATCTACCCTGTGACCTCCCAGGGGGGTGGCCATGAACCTTCCCCTGATTCTGAAGGCCAATCAGCCTCCATCCCATGAGGTCAATTATTGGCACTTACTGGCATCGGCTCCTGTGCCTGCCAACGGGCACTCATCAGGCACCCAGAGCTCAGAGAGGTGGGGGGCTCCCCGGGGATACACAGCCAACATACTTACCCTTGAGCCCTCACCGCTCTGCTGTCCCACCCTGGCTGGGAATCTGACCCCAATTTCACATTATCTGGAAACTTGGCGTGTTAATTTATGATGATCTCTGCCCTGGCTTCCCTTGTGGCTCAGATGGTAAAGAATCTGCCTGCAAGGCAGGAGACCCAGGTGTGATCGCTGGGTTGGGAAGATCCCCTGGAGAAGGAAATGGTAATCCACCCCAATATTCTTGACTGGAGAATTTCACGGACAGAGGAGCCTGGCGGGCCACAGTCCATGGGGTCATAAAGAGTTGGACACAACTGAGCAACTAACACTCTCATTTTCTGCCCTGGTAGATAGGCCACATTCAATGCAAACTATTTCATCTCATAATGACAGTAAGGAGTCTCTTTTTAATTTCCGTTTGTTTGTTTTTCTTTACCTGAGAACAAGAGAGATTTAGGACAAGATGAACCTTAACAACTTCGATGACATCCTCGTCTCCACCCCAAAGGCCAACTCATCATGGCACCATGGGAGGCACCCGATGGGAATGAGCCCTCCTAGGTTCCTGCCCTGTGTATTTGTCATGTGGGCTTGGGAGAGATATTTCACCTCTCAGGTACTCGACTGGTCCGTTAGTAAAATGAGGACATTGAACTACATTACCCCAAAGTCTCCTCTAGCTCAAAGATTCCAGGATTTTATTTTATAGTAATCAAAGAAATTAATATTGAAATAGCAAGCTACGTTTTTCTTCTTCATCAAGTTGGCCATTATTAAGAAAACAATAATACTCGGTGCTGGCAAGGATACAGGGAAATAGGCACTCCCTCATCTACTTTTGTTGAAAATAAATTTGGGAACATATTGATACTTTGTGGAGAGCAACTGAACAATTTTTCAATCAAAAGCCTTTTAAGATGTTCCCAGCCTGTAATGCCACAACTTCATTTGGGGACATTTATCTTCAAGAAGAGACATGTGCAAAAATTTACTACAGAGATGTTTATGCCAAGATTTGGTACAAAGATGCTTGTCACAGCACTGTTTACATTGGGGAGAAAAAAGCAATCTACCTGTCTGATGGCCAGGGATTAAATAAATCATGTTGCACTTATATGATGCATCATTTAAAAATCATGTTTTAGAAGAACAGTTAATGATGTGGGCAAACATTCACAATTTTCAGATCTTTAAAAGTTAAAGGGTATATAATCTCAAACTCACAAGGTAATGAAACCTATGTACCAAGTCCTGCTGAGTCTTCCTCCTAAATGCATGCAGGATCTGTCCTTAACGTCACCCCCACTGATGAACCCCCAGTTCATCACCATGATCACACGACTTTGACTGCAACTCCCTTCTCCAATCCACTCACTGGGAAAAGGTAAAGATGTGTGCTCAGTAGTGCCCAACTCTTTGCGATCCCTGTCCCACAAGGCTCCTCTGTCCACGGAATTTTCCAGTCAAGAGTTGTGGAGTGGGTTGCCGTCTCCTTTCTAGTGGGTCTTACCAAACCAGAGATCGAACCCTCGTCTCGTGCATCTTCTGCATTAGAAGGCAGATTCTTTACCCTTGAGCCATCTGGGAAGCCCTCCAGTCATTGGACTACGTGCTAAAATGGTAGCCAAATCCAAATCTAATGTCTCCACCACCTCCATCCATGAACCCCCCACTCCCACCCATCTCGGAAAATGTCCAAGTCCCTTCCTATGGTCTTTGGGTGAGGGATAGCACGAGCCCTGTGCACCGGCCAGCTGTGTCGGGCCCAGAGGGGGTCAGGCCTGGCCTTGGGAGCAGAGGAGGCTGGGTCCAATCCTGAGGCTGCCACCAGGAGAAAGAGCTTTTCCCTGACACGGTGTGATGTGAGATGCTAGAACTCTCTGGGGTGGGGGTGGCAATGGATGGAGCTGGAGGAGGCAGAAAGCCGGAAGAGGTGTTTGGAGGTGGCCTAGGTCCTGGGGGAGTCCCTGCCCCTCTCTGGCCTCTGTTTCTCTCATCAAGGGACAGAATGTAAACCAGTGAGAATATCCCACTCAGGAGGACAGAGGGCTTGCCTCCGAGGACCAGCTGCCTCTGGGAGAGGTTTAAACAGTCCCCCCCGAGAACCAGGCAGTGTGCTAAATCCTCCCACTTTGGGACCCCTGTGATGTCTGTTTTCCAGAGGAAAGGGAGGCTCCAGGAGATGAGGCTTGCCCAAGGAAATGGCCAGAACCCCAGCACATCCAGCCCCTGGGGTCTACGGCCCTCTCGGAGACTCTGTGGCTAAACACACCACCCCCCGATGCCCTCCAGCCCACGCTTGGACCTCAAAGCCCTCTCCCCTTTAGACCCACAGAGCCACCTGCACAGGTATTGCAGAAGCAAACTGGGGCTCAGAGAGGGTGAGCGACTTGCCCAAGGTCACAGAGCATGAGTGAGGACCCGGCCCCATTCTCCAGGATATGAATTCACAACAGACTTGCTATTTCTTGCCCAGAGGCCCAGCCCAGCATTGAGAGTCTAACCTCGATTCCTGCTGGAGCTCTGTTTAGCTTTCAGTGGAGTCAGGGAGCAGCCTCCTGGGTCTTACCCGCACACATGTGGGATGCGGAGGGTTTGCAGAAGCCACCTTCCTTCCTAAGGGCCTTCCTTTTTCTGAGGGGCTTATCCTTTGCCTGGTGGCGGGGCCCTCCACACCCCGACTCGCTCATTTATCTTAAGATGAGTGCTAAGATCCTGCCTCCCCCAAGGCAATGTCTTGCCCTCTCTGGCCAAGTAGATTGGGAGGGGGAAGTGACCCTCAGAGAGTATCCCTCTTGGGACCCTTCCCAAAGCCAGAGAGACTGGTGACAACCAGCATCTCTCAACCAGACTCCTGGGGATCCCCTTCTCTGCTCTGGGTCCCAGAGGCCTTAGCTGCTGGCTCCCCAGAAAAACCAGCCAGCCGCTTCTCCCTCCACATTCTGGATATCAGGGGAAAGGCCAAAGAGACTCAAGGCTGGCGAGCCAGGGCAAGGCAGAGCCTGGGCTGACCAAGAATGGCAGGGGGAGGTGACCTCCTCTGAGTTTTGGAAAAAGGGTCCATGGGGAGAGTGGTAAGCACCGTGAGGAGAGAAGAAGGGGAAGGGAGGTGGAGCTTTCTGCCTCTTGGAACTGGCTGGCTTGGGTCCAGAAGCCTTTAAATGGAGGCAGCTCAGAGCAAAACAAATGGCTTGAGCCCCACAAGCTCAGTTTTCTGGATGACCTGCCTGGTTTCCACCTGAGGGCAGGAATTACATCTCTCTCATTCACATCTCCGTCTCTGGGCCCGGCCCAGAGTGAGCATTCAGGGAACGGTTGATCAGGGCAGCCTCAAAATTAACAAGTGGGGGGAGGGGGGCAGGGAGACTGCCCCCGGTAAAACAAGAACCTGCTAAAACTCCGGCCAACCAAAAGTCTCATCATTCTATGCCTCCTGAGTGCCAGGCACAATGACCAGGGCCATGGAAGATTCCCCTGCAGAGAGGTGAGATGTGCTTTGCCCACAAGACATATTTGCGACCAGCTCAGGCTTTGGCCACCTGATGCGAAGAGCTGACTCATTGGAAAAGACCCTGATGCTGGGAAAGATTGAGGGCAGGAGGAGAAGGGGACGACAGAAGATGAGATGGTCAGATGGCATCACCGACACAATGGACATGGGTTTGAGTGGACTCCAGGAGTTGGTGATAGGCAGGGAGGCCTGGCATGCTGCGGTTCATGAGGTTGCAAAGAGTCGGACACAACTGAGCGACTAAACTGAACTGAACAGGATGAAGCCAAACTGTATAGTCAAAACAACACGTTAATTATGATCACTAACATGTATCCTTACACCCTTGACAAGTGTGTGTCACACATTAAGGTGTCAGGTGGCTCAGTGGTAAAGAATCCTCTTGCCAACACAGGAGACATAAAAGACGCAGGTTCGATTCCCAGGTCAGGAAGATTCCCTGGAGAAGGAAATGGTAACCCACTCCAGTATCCCTGCCTGGGAAATCTGACAGACAGAGGAGCCTAGAGGGCTACAGTCCATGGGATCGCGAAAGAGTCGGACATGGCTGAGTGATTAAACAGTAACAACCATTCACCTTGTATCACGCTATGTGCAAATCATCTTGGTGCCTTGTCACATACCCTTGGAATCAGGTACCATGAACACACCCATTTTGCAGATGAGGAAACTGAGGCTCCGTTAGGTGAAGAGCTGGCCTGTCCCATAGCCTGGGCACACAGGGTTGACAACAGCCTCAACAACAAGCTGGACACGAATGGGCCAGACCTCATAGAAACCAGGCTGCTGGCCACACCGGAGCACTGTTCTGTGAGTCCCAGCTGGGCGGGGCCTACACCTCCTGCAAACCTCCTGCTGCCCCTTGATGTGAACTGTGCCAGAAAGGGGTGAGGACTGGATTATGGGGCACTAATGACTTACAAAATCATCAGGTAAGATTTATCTGCAGGGGAGGAAAAAAGTCTGCTTTGCAGTGTCAAGGCTGAATGATGGAGCGGTTCAGCTAGGCTGAATCCAGATTCACCTAGGGAGGGCCACACAGTGAGAGCTTCAAGACTGCCTCCTGCTTACACACACACACACACACACACACACACACACACACA
>ML660779.1:6381796-6470384 GCA_007570785.1 Antilocapra americana | reverse complement strand
ACACACACACACACACACACACACACACACACACACATCCCACCAAGATCATTCTCTTCCAAAAACAGGAGACTCCCCACCAAGGATGGCAGCTGGCGCTGACTGGGGTGTGAACATCTGGGGATCCCCTGGGAGTCCCCTATAGCCTTTGGCGGCGGGTTGTGGGTCACCCAAGGTGGTGGCCTACGTGACCAGGTGATGCTGACACATGCTGGGACCCCCAGAACCTGTTGCAGGCCTTGCAGAACCAAGGTCTGTATGACAGACACTCGTCAAGGAGACAAATGCCTGGACCCAGCTCAGACTCTGAGAATCGGAAATCTGGGGGGCAACCAGGCCCAGGTACCTTGGTATTTAACTGGGGCTCTCCAGAAGATTCTGACATTTGAGAGTCCTCCCTAAGCGCTCCTCTCTGGACCCTGTTCAAAACACAGAATCCCTTGAACAAAGAGCAGATGGCTCCACGCCCTTTCACCAGGAGGCCCAGCTGAGGGCTTTAGAACCAGCTGGAGGCTTTCTCTGCTGTTCCTGCTGGTAGGTTCTTCATTCAATAGAGACCTGTGGCCCTACTAGGTGCCAGCACAACCAGAGAAGGAACAGCCTGCCCTGAGGGACCAGACACCAGCAAGAGAGACAGACAGAAGGCCTGTGAGCCTACCACCATCCCCGTCAGCCCAAACCCAGTAAGAGTTCCTGAGAAGAAGTCCCCGGCTCGTTCGCTCCCACAGCCAAACTGTTCCAGGTCTCCAAAGGCCTTTAAAAATAGCCCGGCCTGGCCCATCACCACGGGGCTGGTAACCACCAAGGCCTGGTTGACTCAACTTCTCCCGAAGTTGCTAGATCTGCCCAGAGACAGGGGAGTGGACAAAATGACCTCCCCAAGAACCTTCCCATCCAGAGTCTACCAACACGAGCTTAGAAAGAAGAAAGAGGAAAAGCTTCTCTGGATTTCTCAGAGCGAGTTCTGAGGTCTCTCGAAGGGCATAACTTGGGAGCCAAACAGGCCTGGGTTCAAGTCCTGGCATCACCTGGTGACGGGGAGGCTGTGGGGTCTTGGGTCCTGGGACCACTGTGAAGACTGAACACGTTAGCAAAGCAAGGAGCTTGACGCATGATGGGCTCCAGGAGCAGGCACCTGGGCTTCACTCAGCTCACAGGTATCTCCCCTGCTCCCCGCCATGATGGAGACACCCTGGAGCACCCAAGCCCACCCTTCCTTTGAAGCCCACCATGCCCTCTGCCTGGGAAGACCCTCTGTGCAGCCTGCCTGCTGACACCTACGGGTCACATCCAGACGGAGCCTGCAGGAAGACCCAGTAAACCTCACAAAACCGAAGCCGAACTGGAAAGGACCACCTGCCCAGCTCGGAAAGAGGGTGAGAGCAGAAAGGATGGAGTCCTCCAAGCCTCACCCCCTCCGAGGAGCAGCTGCTGGGATGTGAGCGCCATGCTGCAGAATTCCACTGGAGAAGAGCCAGTACCTCTAGCGGACAAGCAGCCACTCAGGAAAGCCCCCTTCATTCTGAGCACATGGGGAGCAAGGGGTGAAAGTGTGAAAGTGTGGGCTTGGGCAGACCTGCAAACGTGCTCAGAAGATCAATGGAACGGGGTGGGGGTGGGGGGAGCAGAGGTTGTGCAATGCACCAGCAGAAGCGGAGCCTCCAACCCAAGCCCAGACTCTCTGCCCCCTTCCCAGTCAGATCCCCCAGGCAGAAGTCCTTCCCCACCCCCAAAGGAGACCCTCTGTGGGTCAGGACGTAGTGCCATTAACCCTTGGTGTGCCGGGGGCATCTCCCAGAGGCTTGCAGGGAAGGGAGAAGTCTGGGACGGAGAAAACTGGAGATGTGAGCGAACTGGAGAGGTGTGGAGTTGGGAGAGTGGAGAGAGACACACTGGGACAGACCTAGCGACATCTGAGATGGGCAGACCCTCTTCTCAGGGGTGCCCCAGATGGTTACAGGATGCGTCGGGCCAGGTCACCTGGGGCTGCAGAAACCCACTTTCCAGTCTGGCAAGTAGAGATGGAAGCCAGGAAGGTGAGATCAGGGCCAGAGGAGAGATGAGCCTGGAAGTCCTGCAGCCAAGAGGGCGCCAGGGACCCTTCGCCGCCACCGCTACCGCCAGCTCTCTGGCAAGTCTCGCCACCACCACCCCCAACACACACACCCCTAACACACGATCGGGGCCAGGGAGGGGGCGACAGGCCAACCTCGCAGCAGCGGCATCGTGATGCATGAATCACCCGCCCCGCCGCCAGTCGGCTCCGCGCAGCCCGGGCCACCTCGCTAGCGGGCGCCCCCTCCGCGGCCCACCGCCCCTCGCTAGTGCCCATCCCTGCCCTTTTGGACAGCTCTGCTGGGAGGGGGCCGCCAAGGGGCCGGGCCTGCCCTCCCGGCCCGGGGGTGGCCCCGCGCACGCTGACAGGCGGCAGACGTCCGGGGCGCGCGTGGAGACGGGGTGGGGGGGTGCCCTAGAACAATGGGGCCAGGTGTGAGGCTGGGGGCGCGGCCGCGAGCTTCCGAGGGCCCCGGGGCGCGTGGTGGGGGCGGTGCAGAGCAAGGAACGACCGAGGGAGGGTGGCGGCCTCGCGGGGAGGTGGCCCCTCGGGGGCGGAAGGGGGGGCGCGGGGCGGGTGGGGGGGGGGGGACCGCGCGTGGGGGGAGGGGCGCGAGGGGGCGGAGACAGCGCCCGGGGGGCGGGCGGGGGTCCTGGCGCGCGCACTCACAGTAGGTTTTCCTGGTCAGCTCCTCCACAACTTCAGGCTTCAACTTGCTGTTGGATTTCCCCATCCTCGGCGGCCGCGGCCCCCGCGCCCCGGGCCGGACCCCGTCGGGACACCCAGCGGGAGTGGGTGGGCCGGGGCGGGGCGCGCGAGGGGGCCCGGCGGGCCGGGCCGGGGCCGCGCCTTTGTCTGCGCTGGGCCGGCGGGGCCGGGGCGCGGGGGCACCGCTCGGCAGGCCCGGGCCGTCCGGCCGCCGCCCTCTCCGGGCGCCGCGGCGCGGAGCTGCGCTGGGCTGGGCGCCGACGCGGCCGCGCTGTCGCCGCGGTCGTCCCTGGTTACTGAGCTCCGCGGCACATGCTCGCGGCTGCGCTCCGCTCTCGCCGCCGCCCCTGCGCTCCCCGCCTCCCGCCTCCCGCCCGCACCGGCGCGCCGGGGGTGGACCCGGAGCCGCCACTCAGCGCCCGGCGCCTCCTCCCGCCCCGCTCCCGCCCGCCCGGGCCGGGCCTGCGCCGGCGGATCGCCGATCCCGGGGAGCGCCGAGCCGGGCCCGCGGAGGGGCGCCCCTCCCCGGCCTCGTCGGTCCCCGGGCCTGGAGGGCGAGGTCACACGACCCACCCCCCACGCCACCTCCCTGGCGGCGATCCGGCCCCCCACCCAACCCCACCCAGGGCGGAGCCGGGCCGGGGAGGGCCCGGAAGATCTGACGTGAATGAGGCCGAGGCTCGGGCCCCGGAGACATTCATTCATTCGACACAGATTTGTGGGGCGCTGGGGACGCCGCGGAACAGGACCGGCGCGGTCCCAGCCCTCACGGGTCGAGGGGCGGGAGAGGGGACCACAGGGCTCTGCAGGATGGCGTGTGTGGTGGCGGGGGGGGGGGGGCACCTACCGCGGCCCAGGGAAGGTGACCTCCAAGCCCGGAGGGAGAGAGGGTGGCAGGGTGGCTGGGAACGTGTTCAAGGCCCCGAAAACCTGGAGGAGGGAAGGAGGCATGAGCCCCAGGGAGGGCGCGTCTCCGCGCACAAGCACATCCCGGGGGTATGATGAGCGACAAGAGAAGGGCGAGAACGAGGGCTGGTGGGGACAGGCCTGCCCTCTCCCCAAGGAGCTGGGCCTCTGCGATTTAACAGGGTCAGATCTGCCTTCTCTGCATCGCTGGCCTCAGTGTGGCCGGGCGCCCTGGGCCTGAGCTGTGGCCCAGAGCAGTAGCCAGGGCTCCACCTGCATGGACAGAGGCCACAGATGGGGTGGTGGAGCGTCTACACGGTCTTCCCCGGCCACCCCATCTCCAATGTCACCATGATGGGATCTCTCCTCTCCCTTCCCCAGCTTGGTCTGTTTTCTCTTTAGCAACTATCACGGATTTCATTAGCAGAATGAAATTTTTTTCATTTTTCATCATGGTTTGCTGTCCCCTCCGCTAGAGTACCATCCCCGTTCCCCCCCACTCCTGCCCCAGGGATTCTTGTCTTACCTGTAGTTGTATCTCCAACACCTAGAAGGCCCTTGACTTGCAGTGGCCGTTCAGCAAATCTCTGTGAAGGCGGGAAGGGCTGACGGAGGAGGGACACCAGTGCTGGGGGCCTGGGGGTGGACAGAGCAAGGCAGCAAGAGTGGCCCTCCCTTAGGCCCGAGGGGATGAGGTGGTGGGCTTGGTCTCTTTCCATCCCCATACTGGCACAGCGTTCAGACCTCAGGGGATCAGGAAGCCCAGAGGAACTGGGGAGACAGAAATCCTGCTTCCCAGCACCCCCGATTGCCTCCTCCTCCCTCCAGACACGTCCATTCCGCTTTTCCCCCAAAGGCCTTGCCTGGGTCTCTGGCTCAGGAGGACTTGCTGGCTTCCTGGAGTTCATTCTGTCAAGTAAGTGGGGAGGGCATGAACCCCAAGATCTGGGCCCACAGTTGGAGGCACCTGGGTTAGACTTGGAAGCAGGATGTCTCAACTATGAGGACTGGCTCAGAATGGACCCCAGGAAGGGGCTCGAGCTGACCAGCCCAGCCTGAGTGTCCTGTCTGGGAGGAGGGGCAGCCGATGCGGGGGCCAAGGCCAGGTCAGGACGGCAGTGGCAGCTGCAGCAACTAAAGGGCTTCCCCTGGTGGCCCAGTGGCCAAGCCCCCACGCTCCTAATGCGGGGGCTGGGGTTCCATCCCTGGTCAGGGAGCTTGATGCCACAGGCCGCAGCTAAGGACTCGCACGCAGCAACTAAAGTTCCCATGTGCCGCAACTGAGACCTGGCGCAGCCACACGAATGCATGAAAATAAATGTTTGAAAAGTGTCACTTTACTTGGGAGGGAGGAAGTGCTCAATTCAGGGGAAACCTGTGGTCCATTTCCTCAGGGAGCTCAGAGACCCCCCCCTCCTCCCCTGCCTGCCCCGCAGGGGTCCCCAAATCACACTTATAACAAATGCCATGAAAGGATGTGAACCAGGCACAGAAATGCCTGTGGGGGCAGGGAGGCTCCTGGGGGCTTCCCAGATTCACAACTGGTCATTCAGCAAATATTTACTGAGCACCTATTATGTGCCGGGCCCCCCCAGGATAGAGATAAAACTCCTCCTATTGGGGAGCACACAGTCAATGAGGGCTGTACTGTGCTAAGTCACTTCAGTCATGTCTGACCCCTTGTGATCCTGTGGACCATAGTCCACCAGGCTCTTCTGTCCATGAGATTCTCCAGGCAAGAATCCTGGAGTGGGTTGCCATGCCAGAGAGTGATATAAACATAAAATCCATGAGTAAAATATATGTCAGAGGTGAAAACATAATAAGGCAGAGAAGGGAGATGGTAAGTGCTAGAGCGGGAATGGAGTGTTCACTAGCAGGGTGGCCTCACTGAGGACCCACTATTTGAACAAGGATCTGAAGGAGGGGTCACCCTGAGGTGGAGCCCAGCCAGCCTCTGGGAGGCCTGGCAGGGGCGCAGAGAGGCGAGTCTTGGAGAGCATAGAAGAGGCAGGAGATGAGGTTGGACTCAGGGATCTCTTGATACTTACCTGGATCCCTAGGCTGCTGAGCCCAGACTCCAGGCAGGCAGGGTGAAAACGGCGACCTTTGGGAGGTCACAGTCATCAGCAGGGACGGTGGTGGGCGGGTCTAGCATGTCCGGGAGGATATGGAGAGAGCTGGTTAGACTTGGTTATATTTTCGAGGCAGAGATGGCAGGATAGCCGCATAAATTGGGTGGGAGTGTGAGACAAAGAGAGAAGGGAGTCAAGGTCAAGGCTGGAGATTTTGATCTGAGCCAGTGGTTTCCATTTGCTACCGTGGGGAGTGGTCGGGTTTGCAGGCGGGAAGAGCAGGAATCTGGTTCTGGACACGAGAGGTATGAGCTGCTTGTTAGGTGCCCAAGCAGAGATGCTGAAGAAGCAAGTGATACAGGCGCCTGGAGTTCGTGGCAGGCCCAGGCTGCAGGGATTAGCTGAGGAGCCCTGCTGGCAGGGATGCAAGTTCAAGTCCTGGACAGGATGGTCAGTAAGGGAGCTAGTGTCGTCAGAGGACTGAGCCCCAGGGGCACAGACTAGGGAGACTGGAGATGTGGGAAGCGAGGCAGGAAGAGTGCCAGGAGGCTGGGGTGTCTCAGAAGTCACTGGCAAGAGGGAAGAACACATATATTAGGAAGAGAAAGAGATACACAGGAGCTGGTGTGGGGCGAGGCTGGGCAGGGTGTTCTGGGTCCTCGTGATGCGGGAACACAAGGGGGAGGTGCTGGGTCTTGGGGCCAGCCTTCCCCTCTCTCCTGACCTGGATATTGGCCCAGAGGGTCCCCGTTCACACTCAAATGCCTTACCCCAAACCACGCTGGACTCAGCACTCAGATCCACTCTCTGAGGCCCTGGTCATTCTCCCGAGAGCAGTGCTTCTGGTTCTTTCTGCCGCAGGAGCTGGGTGTTTAAAGTGAAGAAAAATGTGTAGTTGGGCTTCAAGCCAGATTTCCACCTCGGAGTTTCCTCTAGGCTGCTGTGGATTGGAGGGGCCAGTGAGGGACAGAGGCCAGTGAAGAACCGGGGAATCAGGCCCACTGATTAGATGAGGGTTGGGAGTAAGAGAGAGGAAGGGACCCAATGGATTCCTGGTGGAGGGGGAACCCGGCAAGGAGCAGGTCATAAGCCATCACATATAGAATAATCAAATTAATTCCATATACCAATGTAGAAAGCAGACTGAAGGGTGTAAAGAGGTGTGTGTGTCTGGAGAATGTCTATTCTATTCCATCAGTCAGGTGGATGCCAGAGAGGGCTGCCCAGGTACAGCCAGCTGCTAGGAGTGGGGGTATGCTGGAATTTGGCTCAGTGGAGGGGAGGTGGAAGGAGGGGAAGGGGACTCCCTGAACCCCTAGCCTGGAAGCAGGCGTCCTGAGGCCCAGGTTCAGGCCCGATCCTGTTCCTTATGCGAAAGTGTTGTGTGTTAGTCGCTCGGTCGTGTCCAACTCTGCAGCCCCATGGACTCTCGCCCGCCAGGCTCCTCTGCCCATGCAACTCTCCAGGCAAGAACACTGGGGTGGGCTGCCATTTCCTCCTCCAGGGGATCATCCTGACCCAGGGATGGAACCCAGGTCTCCCCCATTGTAGGTGGATTCTTCACCGTCTGAGCCCCCAGGGAAGCCCCATGCACTGTGACTTTTGCAAATCATTTCCCATCTCATAGATGAAGCAGATCTTCTCACGGGAGGAGGATTTACAAGCATCAAAAATGCTTTGTACAAGCTCACAGCAGAGTTAATATCTCTAACCTATTAAGAACTTTCAGGGGCTTCCCTGGTGACTCAGTGCAGAGTCTCCCTACCAATGCGGGGGACAGGGTTCAATCCCTGGTCTGGGGAGATCCCATGTGCCACAAAGCAACTAAGCCCGTGCCCCATAACTATTGGGCCTATGCCCTAGAGCATGGTAGCTGCGGCTACTGAAGTCCTCCCGCCCTGGAGCCTGTGCTCTGCAAGAAGAGAAGCCGCTGCGATGAGAAGCCCAAGCACCTCAGCTAGAGAGTAGCCCCCACTTGCCCAAACTAGATAAAAGCCCGCGGAGCAACAAAGACCCAGCACAGCCAAAAATAAATAAATTTGAAAAAAAAAGAACTTTCAGAACTTCCCTGGTGATCCAGTGGCTGAGATTCCAATGAAGGGGGCACAGGTTCAATCTCTGGTCAGGGAACTAAGACCCCACATGCTGTGAGGTATGGAGGCCAAAAAAAGAAAAAGAACTTTCAAGCTAATAAGAAAAAGATGAGCCCTCAAAACCTCCATAGAAATTGGGACTGTATATATATATGGAATCTAGAAAGATAGTACGATGATTCTACATGCAGGGCAGCAAAGGAGACGCAAACAAAGAACATACCTTTGGACACAGTTGGAGGAAAAAATCGTGGAATGATTTAAGAGAATAGCACTGAAGCATATCCATTACCATATGTAAAATAGGTAGCCAGTGGGAGTTTGATGTATGATGCAGACAGCCCAAAGCCGGTGGGGAGGGAGGAGGGATGGGGTTCAAGAGGGAGGAGATATATGTATATCTATGGCCAATCCATGCTGACGTATGGCAAAAAGCATCACAATATTGTAAACTAATTATCCCCCAATTAAAAAATCATAAAAACATAAAGAAATCGGGGAAAGGACTCAAAGAAGAGACAGGAGAATGAATGCAAGTCTCCTGTCAGCACAAAAGCTGTCCCTGACAACTCATCAGAGGAGCACAAAACCAAAGAAAAGTCAGTGCCCGTAACCCAGTGTTGGCAAAGGGGTGAGAAAGTGGGCATCAGACACTGCCAGGCAGGGTGTGAGCTGGTACAACCTTTCTGAAGAACATTTTGGCAGTAAGTAGCCATATTCTCTGACTCAGCAATTCCACTTCTAGGAAATTATCCGAAGTCAACAATTAGCGCTCTGTGCAAGTGTTCAGCTGCAAAGACGCTACTGTAGGGGCATTTCTAACAACAACACAAAAACGGGAACAACCTACAAATTAAACGAGGTATTCATCTATCCATACCATGGAATCCTGTCCAACGATACTAAATTCTAGCATGAATGGAAATCTGCTTAAGTGAGACAGATCAGTTAACAGCACAAAAAGTTTATAAAAAACCCTAGGATGATGCCAACTGTGAGATTGAGGAGGAAAAAAAATGTGTTCCTCATTGTGGGTTTTTTTTTTTTTTTTTTTTTCGCCTTGTTGTGTGGCTTGTGAGATCTCAGGTCCCCCGATCAGGGAGCCAACCCATACCCGCTGCAGTGGAAGTAGGAAGGCTTAACGGCTGGACCACCACGGAAACCCCTGTGTTTCCTGATTAAGTAGCTTTTAATCATATTTTTTTCTCCAAATTTAAAAATAATTGTCAAAAATATATAATCCAGGATCTCCTGCAGAAAATCCAGTCTCAGTGGTACATGTGTCCTGTGGGGAAAAGGGTTTCCTGATGGAATGTTTTGTGGGGACATCCCATCTAACAGGGCATATTAGCATATTAAAGCTCTGAGAAGGCCTGCAGGAAAAGACATTTGTTTTATTTCAGCATTTTCATGCTTATTTTTTTCCTTAAGTCCCATGGAATAAAGAACCATGAAGAGCCCATTGTCTTACAAGTTCTGACTCCCATGGGAGAAATGATGTCATGAGACGTGAGATGGATGGGGGTGAGGCATTGAGCCTTTAGTTGGCATCCCTACAGGGCGGGCAGAGGGAGCCCATCCAGTGGCCAGCTCCCTTCCCATATCAGACACCCACGGTAGGACCACCGGCTGGGTCCAGGTGAGCTGATTCGCTCTGTCCCCACAACATGCTGACTCCAGCCCTTGGACAGTGGCTGCTGGACCACTGTGCCAGGCAGGAGCTTGGCTGGAGAATGGCAAGGACTGCCGAGGTATGGGCCATGGCCAGCAGGAGGAGGAGGCAGTACTGTGTAACTCAGCCCTCCTTTGGGAAGAGTTTCCCACCTTTCTCGCCTGTGGGATAGCAGGCCACCCCAGTTAGGGCAAATGGTGATTGGGAAGGACCAGGGACTCTGGGCTCAGAGAGGACCAGGAGATGGTCACCTACCCACACCACAACTGCCCAGTCACATCCCCGCTGGGCCCTCTGGCCAGCAGCTTCGTGGTTAGGGGCCTGTGCAAGCAGCCAATCACTTCCTCCCTGTTGAGGAAGGAGGGTGGACACTGGTCAGCACAGGCCGTGGAGCCAGACCGTGCTTACTGGCTGTGTGTGGCCTTAGGAGAGAGAGTTTACCTCTCACACACTCTTGGTGATGGTGTAGTCGCTCAGCCGTGTCCGACTCTTGTGACCCCATGGACTGTAGCCCGCCAGGCTCCTCTGTCCATGGGATTCTCCAGGTGAAAATGTTGGAGTGAGTTGCCATTTCCTTCTCCAGGGGGTCGTCCCAACCCAGGAATTGAACCTGGGTCTCCTGCATTGCAGGTAGATTATTTACCGACTGAGCTATGAGGGAAGCCCACTTAAACTCCTTAAGCCTCAGTTTCCATATCTGGAAAGTGGGCTTAATAAAAAAAAAATACCACCTCCCCACAAAATTATTAGGAGAATTAAGTGATGTATGGAAATATTTAGCACTCCATAGTAAAGACTGGCTATTTTTATTATGTGCGTGAGTCTCTAAATAGTGTCTGACTCTTTTTGAGCCCATGGACTAACCCACCAGGCTCCTCTGTCCATGGGATTTCTCAGGCAAGAATACTGGTGTGGGTTGCCATTTCCTCCTCCAGGGGATTTTCTCAACCCAGGGAGTGAACCTGTATCTCCTGTGTCACTTGCATTGGCAGATGGATTCTTTACCACTGAGCCACTTGGGAAGCCATTATTACTATTGATGCGTAATAATACATATTTTTATAATACTATAATTATTGTATAAATATTGACAAAGGAAAAGAGAAATCATTTAATGCCACTGTTGGTGGAAAGGACCCTGAACCGAGTATGAATGCCGGTCATAGGGTCAGGCCCGGGGCCCCTCTGAGCTCGGTCTCCTCACTTGTAAGTTGGGATGGTGGTGCCCTGGGGAGCCCACTGCCCCTCAGGGCTGCGTATGGGCCTTGCAATGGGGCTTCCCCGGGGCGGAAGGCGAGGCTATCTGTCACAGGAGCAGCTGAACGAGTGGGTCTGTGCATGAGACGAGAGTGCAGAGCTCATCGGCCTGAGGGCAGAGGTCTCCCTCCCCAGTTCTCGTGGGCCCCCAGGAAGTGAGAAAGGAGCTCTTTGCCTCTGCAATGACCATCACTCCTGTCCGCCCTTAACCGGCAGTGTTCTAGTCCTCAGAGTCCCTGCCTGGTGAGCTTGGGAGACATTCCTCCTCTGAACCTCATCTCCCCAGGGAGGCTTTCTGTAAGGGTCTTGAGTGAGGCGCTTCTTACAAGTGGGCAGCTGGACACACACACACACACACACACACACACACACACACTCCTCCTGTCCCACTGTGAGCCTCATGCCCAGGCAAAGAAGTCCAGCCTGTTGGCTGGTGCTCCCCTGCCCTTGCCAACCCCACTGAGGCTCGGGTCAGGGGAGAGTCAGGAAATCCATGCTTGCCCCCAGCCCAGCTGAAGTGAAACGGGCACTTAGGGCACGTCACAGTAAGGGCAGCCTTGGGGCAGTGCTGGTTCTTCCCCGACATCCCAGCTCCCAGATCCCAGAGATGGAAGCCCACTGAGGGCAGCAGAGCTGGCAGTGTCTGCACACGCAGAAGTGCTCAGGGGACTGAGAGAACCACCAGAGACCAGGCTACGGAGGGGCAGGAGCCAGGAGTCTCCACGATGTGGGAGCTACCAGCAGAGACAAAGAAGCCCTGTCTCCAGGCTGGGGTGTCCTCTGCCCTCTTCCTCCTGCTCTACAGCCCTTTGTCCAAACTCCAGTCCCAAGAGAGACTGTGTAATGGCCACACGGGGGTTCTGGGAACCACACTGGATAAGGGATGGGCAGGGCAGCTGATTGGACAGCTCCCCCAGGGCTGCTCCCACTGCAGGAGGGAGGGGTCTCCCTCCAAAGTAAACTGTGTGTGTGTTCCAGAAGAATGGGGTTCAGGTTAGCAGATGATGACTGGGACCCTGCTTCTCAGCAGGATGTTTCTGCCTCTGCGGACAGTATCCCCGGTGCCTCCTGCCTGGCTCAGCCTTCTATTCCCTCCTGCCCACCAGGCTGAGTCACAAAGCCCAATCCCGGGAGAGGATCTGATGGGGTCGTGCGAGTCCGGTGTTCGCCTGGTCCTATCAGGCCTGGCCAGCGAGGTTAAGTCCCATAGTTCCAGCTCCAGAGGTCCACCCTCCAGAAAGGGGAGCTGGACAGACATCCCGAATGCCAGCGACCACTGCATTTGAGAATCCTCAAAACTGGGAGCCTCTATTTGAAGCCCACCAAGTCCAACATGCCCATCTTGCAGATGGGAGAAAGGCAGACAGAGGCTTGCTTCTCTCTGCGGGGCAGGAACTGGGTCCTGCGGCTTCTGCCAGGCATGGTAGAGCCTCCAGTGACCAGCGGGCTCTCCAGGGTCAAGCTTGGACATGCTCAGAGCAGGAGTGGGAAGAGGGACAGCTCTCCTGGAGGCACAAACCCTGGAGCGCATTATCACCCTGGGTGCCAGTGAGCTGCCCACCCCCTGCAAATCAATGAGATGCCTGTTGGTTTCCGAGCCAGGTCCAGCCGTTCCTTGTCCTTGAGAGTGCCAGAGCCAGTGTTAGGAGCTGTGACTCTAGTGGGGAGCTCCAAGAGATGCTTCCTGGGAGAGGGCCTGACAGTCGCTGGGGCCTGGCCCAGCTCTCCCAGGGTCCCGGCCCCCATGCAGCAGTTATCTCTGAGCCAACCCAGCAGCCGCATGAGGGCATCACTGCTTGTGTCTTGTCACTGCTGCCTGGCCAGGGCCCAGTCCAGCAAAAGCTCAGACCACACTCATGAATCGGGGTGGTGACTCTTTAGCCCCTTGACGCCTCTTCAGCCACGATGTTCGATCCACCGGTCTCCTTGAGGTTGACCATGCACTGAATACATTGATGCCCAGGCCCACTAAGCTCCTTCCAGTACAGACTTGGAGAATCGCTCTCGCTCTCTGGCTCTCAGTTTTCCCATCTGTACACTGAGGGGCTTCACAGTCCCTTCCGGCTGTGACAGTGGGTGGTATAAAAGCTCCAAGTTGGGGCTCGGTCCTGAAGCAGCAGAGCTGACCAGTGTGCAAGCGGGACACCTGGCCATCTCGTGGAGTCCTTCAGCATCTGTGCATTCAGACTTGAACTTGGCGAAGAGCAAGTCCTGCGGTCACAGTGGCAGCTACTGCTCACTGTGCTGCTGCTGTGTGCCAGGCCATGCGCCAGGTGCTTCCAGAGTGTGAACTCATGGGCCTCAACAAATCCTTGTGGGTTAGGCAGCCAGGCCCAGAGAGGTTGAGGAGCTGGGTCTCAGTCACACAGCTGCTGACTGGCCACAGGGATTCAAGTCAAGCTTGTCTGATCCCCGGCCTGTGAGTTCACTATGTGGTGCAGAAATATCCTGAAATCTGCGAACTCACTCAGGGGGCTCTGAAACAACTGAGAGGGGTGGGATGGAAGGGGGAGGTGGGAGATGGGAGGGAGGTTCGAGAGAGAGGGGGCATATGTACACCATGGCCGATTCACGTTGATGCTTACTTAGCAGACCAACGCAATAGTGTAAAGCAATTATCCTTCGATTAAAAATAAATACATTTTAAAATAAATAAAAGAGTTTAAAAATCCCAAAATCTGAGTACAAAGATGTGTGTGCTCTGCGGAGACCCATATTCTGTAACTGCTTGCTTTCAGGGCTCACTGATGCCAGTAGAAGGCAGGGCATCCACACGATTTGGGACTACCTACTAAGGCATACTAAGTCTTCCCTGTAGCTCAAATGGTAAAGAATCTGCCTGCAATGCAGGAGACCCGGTTTCGACCCCTAGGTCAAGAAGATCCTCTGGAAAAGGGAATGGCAATGCACTCCAGTATTCTTACCTGGAGAATCCCAGGGACAGATGAGCCTGGAGGGCTACAGCCCACGGGCTCGCAAAGAGTCGGACACGACTGAGAGACTAACACTACCACTACCACTAAGGCATGGGGGCTTTCCAGGTGGCGCTAGTGACAAAGAACCAGCCTACCAGTGCAGGAGACATTAGAGACACGGGTCCCATCCCTGGGTCGGGAAGATTCCCTGAAGGAGGGCATGGCAACCCACTCTACTATTCTTGCCTGGAGAATCCCATGGACAGAGGAGCCTGGTGGGCTACAGTCCATGGGGTCACAAAGAGTCCAATACGACTGAAGTGACATGGCATGCACACACCCACTGAGGCATGAATAAGTGGGCACCGCCACCTCTGCAAAGCCTCTTCCTCCAAAACCTCTGGGGGGCCAGGAGAGCTGCATCTACTTGGCCTCTGACGTTCTGGGGAGGCAGCCTGACATTACCCCTTGGGGTCCAGCAAGCAATGGACGATCATCAGCTGTGCATCTTGAAAGCCGTCAGTCTCCATGGCCACTGGGCCATCTTAGTGATGTTAATCATGTCCTTGTGCACACGTTGACCATGCACCCTCTCCCCCGGCCCAGGGACAACCACGTTCCCTCACTGACCGCTGGCGGAGAATGCCTGACTCAGGGCTCTATGCCCAGCATGGGATCCTTGCCTGCCCTTCAAAGCCCAACCCACTGGGTGGGACGGTGTGGGGGTGGTCATAGGAGGTCTTTGTGTTGGTTCTGGGAACAGAGAGGCAGAATGCCATACATTAGGATGTAGGACCAGCCGCTCTGCGAGGTGGGGGCACAGGGCCAAGAGCTTGGAGGTGGGGTTCTAGAACTGTCTTTCCTGGACTCCCCAGCCCCCATCACTATGCACCTTCATTTATAAGAGAATGGTCTCTGCTCCTCCTGACCCTGAAATGCTTCTAGGGCTGACATCCACCCTACTCCCACCAAGCCCCAGTGGGTTAAATATGGGCTGGGGACCGGGGAGGGGACATCCCTCCTTCCTCCCCTCACCCCCACTCTGAGACCACATCCAGCAACATATCCACCCAAGCGCCACATCGCTGGCAGCTGGCTGGCTCCCAGCCTGGGGGCGGGAGGGCAGAACAGACCCGCAGGGCCATGGAAGTGGCCTCTCTCGTCTTACTCCCTAGCCCAGCAGCTCCTGCTTCTCGCGGCTCTCTGCCTCCTCTCTCTATTTGAAGGACACTACCAACACCAAGCTGATGGCAGGGCCTTGCTGGAGTCCGAGCGCCTCTGGAGCCTGGGGCCTGGGGACAGTCTGAAGACAGAAAACCAGAGGGGAAGGGAGGTGTCATATTCGGCTCCTTCCAAATGGGCTGCCATCTCAGGGGTGACTTGTCTCCAAGGACGAACTTTGGTCCTTAGCCTGGAAGACTGTAGAAGTCAGTGCAGTCTAAGGCATGGCGGGGAGGCCCTGGAAGGGCTTGGCCCCTGACTGCCTGTGTGACCCAAGGTCTCCCTGGTCTACTGCATGGCCAGGTTTCCCGGCAGGCCACTCTGGAGGAGTAAATAAAGCCTTGTTAATAATTCTGTCTGAATCACTTGGCACGGCCTCTGGATGCTCTGTGCTAAGAGTGGTTCATAGGGGCCTGGAGAGACTCATTACTGGGAGGTAAAACGATTGAAAATCCATGAGGCCACCTGCTAATGGGTTTTATGAGGCCTGGATCAGGCAAAGATAGGAGTCCCGCTACTGAGGGCCACCGATAAGCAGGGCCCTCATGCTTATCAAAAGAGCCTGCATGTGAATTCCGGAAGGGGTAAACGAGCTTTCTCTCAAAACCAAGAAAATCAGTTTTAAAGGTCAAACCAGTCAATCCTAAAGGAAATCAACCTTGAATATCCATCAGAAGGACTGATGCTGAAGCTGAAGCTCCAATACTTTGGCCACCTGATGCAGAGTCGCCTCACTGGGAAAGACCCTGATGCTGGGAAAGACTGAGGGCAGGAGGAGAAGCGGGTGACAGAGGATGAGATGGTTGAACGGCATCACCGACTCAGTGGACAGGAGTTTGAACAAGCTCCGGGAGAGGGTGGAGGACAGCAAAGCCTGGCATGCTGCAGTCCACGGGGTAGCAAAGAGTCAGGTACGACTGAGAGACGGAACAACAGCAGCAACCATGGAAGTCTTGCTGCTTCTGGTCAAAACTCAGAGTGGTGAGTGGAAAGGACTCGCCCCAGGAGACAGCACGGCCGGGCTCCGAGTCTGGCTGTGTGGCCTTGAGCAGGTCAGTTGCCCCTGGGACCTCACCTTGTCTGCTGGGTCTGTGGAACCAGGCAAGTCCCCTCTTGTGTCCTCAGTGTTGTCTGGGGTCAAGGCTCTTGAAGTTCCACCTGGCTGCCTGCCTTCAGGGCACTTGTGATGAATGAATGTCATTAACAGATTCCTAGGAAGAACATTCGGTATAAACCATCCCCAACCCCAGCCATGACTGCCCTTCCACCTCCCCCTTCTTGTCTCAGAATTCTGCCCCAACATTTTCCAGAGAGACTTCCAGAACCCTCCAGGGAAACTGCAAAGTTCCTTAGGATGTCCTGGTCCCTTGTGTATCCCTTCTGTTAGTGTTCATTTGCTGGAGCACTTTATAGTGACAGAAAACCTGACCTAAATGGGCTAAAAATTGATGCTTTCCAACCGCAGTGCTGGAGAAGACTCTTGAGCATCCCTTGGACTGCAAGGAGATCAAATAAGTCAGTCCTATAGGAAATCAACCCTGAATATTCATTGGAAGAACTGATGCTGAAGCTGAAGCTCCAATCCTTTGGCCACCTGATGTGATGAGCAGACTCATTGGGAAAGACCCTGATGCTGGGAAAGATTGAGGACAGGAGAAGGGGGTGACAGAGGAAGAGATGGTTGGATAGCATCACTGACTCAATGGACATGAGTTTAAGCAAACTCCAGGAGATGGTGAAGGACAGGGAAGCCTGGCATGCTGTGGTTCATGGGGTCGCAAAGAGTCAGACATGACTGATTGAATGACAACAAAACTGGCTAAAGCAAAAAAGGAACTTTATTGACTGATGTAACTCAGGAATCCAGCAGGACCTACCTTCAGGCAAGGCTTGATCCAGGCATACAGGCTCTGAGGATCTGGGCTTCCCCTCTTCATTTCTGGCTCTGCATCCTCAGCACTGGGACCATTCTCAGGAAGGTTCTCCAGCCAGCTGCAGGTGGCAGATTAGGCGGCCCATTTGGTGTTAGCATCTTGCTGAAAGTGACCCGCTTCCTCCCCTGCCAACAATCTATGTGGTGGGGGTGGGGAGACAAGGGATGTGCTGATCAGTCTCAACCAGTTGAGCTTCATGCTTAGAGCTGGGAATATGGGGTCAGTCTCACCCACACCACAAGTCTGAGAAATCTGAGGTTCCAATATGGGACAGAGAAGAGGAGATAAAAGTGTGAGAGGCAGCAGGCAAAGTCCCTCACATTGCTCCTTTGTGCTGTAATTATCAATACACTGATCTGATCCAATACACAGATCTGGGTGCACTCTGACCACGTTCAGTTCAGTTCAGTTCAGTTGCTCAGTCGAGTCCGACTCTTTGCAACCCCATGGATTGCAGCCCTCTAGGCCTCCCTGTCCATCACCAACTCCTGGAGTTTACTCAAACTCATGTCCATTGAGTCAGTGATGCCATCCAACTATTTCATCCTCTGTTATCCCCTTTTCCTCCTGCTTTCAATCTTTCCCAGCACCGGGTTTTTTTCAAATGAGTCGGCTCTTCGGATCAGGTGGCCAAAGTATTGGAGTTTCAGCTTCAACATTAGTCTTTCCAATGAACATTCAGGACTGGTTTCTTTTAGGATGGACTAGTTGGATCTGCTTGCAGTCCAAGGGACGCTCAAGAGTCTTCTCCAACACCACAGTTCAAAAGCATCAATTCTTCGGCGTTCATCTTTCTTTATGGCCCAACTCTCACATCCACGCATGACTACTGGAAAAACCATAGCTTTGACTAGACAGACACCACACCCCTTACATCTCCTGCATTAGCAGAAGGGTTCTTTACCACTAGCACCACCTGGGAAGCCCAACATGGTATGTATAAATAAAACCAAATTAAAATGGGCCAAGGATTTGAATAGACATTTCTCTGAAGAAGATAACAAATGACCAACAAGCACAGAAAGATGCTCAGCATTAGGAAAAAGGAACTCAAGACCACATGTGTGCGTGCGTGCTCAGTCTTGTTCAACTCTTTGCGACCCCATGGACTGCAGCCCGCCAGGCTCCTCTGCCCATGGGATTTCCCAGGCAAGAATACTGGAGTGGGTTGCCATTTCCTTCTCCAGGGGATCTTCCTGACCCAGGGATCGAACCCAGGTCTCTTGCATCTCCTGCATTGGCAAGAAGATTCTTTACCTCTGGAGCCACCAGGGAAGCCTAACCCTAATCAAGACCACAGTGAGAAAACAAATTACAACTACTATGATGGCTATGATAAAAACAAAATAACACAGAAAATATCAAATGATGGCAAAGAACACTTCTGGAGAAACTGGAATTCTTATGCACTGCCAAAGGGAATGTAAAATGGTACAGCTGTTGTGGACAATGGTACAGCAGCTCCTCAAAAATTTATATACAAAACTACCATACGATGCAGCAATCCACTTCTGGGTATATACTTAAAAGAGTTGAAAACAGACTTGAATAGATGCCTGTGCACCCATGTTTACAATAACCAAAAAGTGGGAGCAATCCAAGTGTTCATCAGTGGATGAATGGATTAACAAAATATGGTATGTGTGAGTGTGTATATAAAATGGAATATTACCTAGCCTTAAAAAGGAATGAAATTCTGAGACATGTCACAAATGAACGTTGAAATTATTATGTGAAGCCAAACGCCTATTCAGATCTTTTGCCCATTTAAAAAATGGGTTACTTTTTTTTTGAGTAAATGAGTTCTTCATACATCCTAGAAACAAGACCATTCTCAGATATATGATTTGCAAATATTTGGGCTGTCTTTTCAGTTTCTTGATGTTGCCCTTTGAAGCACGTAAGTTTTAATTTTCATCAACTGCAGTTTACCTTTTTCCTTATTGCTTATCTTTGGTGTCAGATGTAAGAAACCATTGCCTGTTACAAGGTCATAAAGATTTATCCCATGTTCTCTTGTAAGAGTTTTATAGCTTCAAGTGTATGATCCATTGAGGTAATTTGGGTATATGGTGTGAGGTAAGGTTACAAATTTACTTTCTACATGTGAATGTCCAGTTTTCCTTAGCAGCATTGGTTAGGGGAAGAAAAAGATCCGTTTCAGATTGAATTGAATGGTTTTGGCACCCTTGTCATAAATGTTTTGATTTCAGGACTTTCTATTTTATATTATTGATCTATACATTCATACTTATACCAATACCATATTCTCTTGATCATGACAGCTTTGTAGTATGTTTTGAAATTGAGAAATGTGAGTCTATCAGCTTTGTTCTTCAAGATTGTTCTGGCTTCTATGAAAGTGTTAGTCACTCAGTTGTGTCCAATTCTTTGTGACCCCTTGGACTGTAACTCACTCCCCTGTCCATGAAATTTTCCAAGCAAGAATACTGGAGTGGGTAGCCATTCCCTTCTCCAGGGATCTTCCTAACCCAGGGACTGAACTCCGGTTTCCTGCATTGCAGGCAGATTCTGCTATCGATTCCTCAAATTTACACATGAATTTGAAGAACAACTTGTGAACTTCTGCAAAGAAAGCTGCTAGGATTTGGGTAGGGATTACACTGAATTCTAAGATCAATTTGGGGAGTATTTAACAATATTGTTTAATATTGTTTAGTATCTAACAATAAAGTCCTCTTTAACAATATTGTTTCCTGGTCCATGAGTATGAGATTGCTTTCTATTTATTTCAGTTCAGTTCAGTCGCTCAGTTGTGTCCGACTCTCTGCGACCCCATGGACTGCAGCATGCCAGGCCTCCCTGTCCATCAACAACTCCTGGAGCTTGCGCAAACCCATGTCCATCGAGTCGGTGATGCCATCCAACCATCTCATCCTCTGTCGTCCCCTTCTCCTCTCACCTTCAATCTTTCCCAGCATCAGGGTCTTTTCCAATGAGTCAGTTCTTCGCATCAGGTGGCCAAAGGATTGGAGCTTCAGCTTCAGCATCAGTCCTTCCAAGGAATATTCAGGACTGATTTCCTTTAGGATGGACTGGTTGGAGCTCCTTGCAGTCCAAGGGACTCTATTTATTTAAATCATCTTTAACTTTTTTCAGGGCTTCCCTGGTGGCTCAGCTGGTAAAGAATCCACCAGCAATGTGGGAGACCTGGGTTTGATCCCGGGGTTGGGAAGATCCCCAGGGGAAGAGAACAGCTACCCACTCCAGTATTCTGGTCCAGAGAATTCCATGGACTGTATAGTCCATGTGGTCGCAAAGAGTCGGAGTGACTTTCACTAATTTCTTTCAATGCTTTCATTTTCAGAGTATAAATTTTACACTTCTGTTAAATTTATCTGTTTTATTCTTTTTGATGCTATTGTAAGTGGAAATGCTTTACTTTCATTGTATGGACTGTTCATTCCAAGTGTATAGAAAGAGTTGATTATTGCATATTGACCTTGCATTGTCCTCGCTTGCTTTGGCATCTTCATGCTTTACACAGTCGGCAGTCACTGTGGCAAAGCCTGGGTGAGGGGCAAGACTGGAGGCCAGGCCTCCGAGGCAGCAGCTGATGTTGTGATCCAGGTGTGCGTGGCGGGCCTGGCTAAGTGGGGAAAGAGAAATGGGTAGGCTTGAGCCACAGGACTGGGATGGGGTGGGAGAAAAGGAAGTGTCAAGGATAAGGCCCAAACACCCCACTATATATAAAACAGGTAACAGGGAATACTACTCAGTTCTCTATAATGGCCTATATGGGAAAAGAATCTAAAAAAGAATGGATATGTGTATAACTGATTCACTTTGCTGTACACCTGAAATGAATACAACGTTGTAAATCAACTGTATTCCAATAAAATGTTTTTTTAATCAACAATAACAAAAAAGGGTAAGGCCCTAAGTTTTTGGCTTGGATCACATTTACTAGGATTAGGGGTAGGTGGCATCATGGTAATTTCATTTTGAAAGTGTGGCTTTGAAGTGCCTTTAAAACAAGCCAAAGGCAGGGAATTCCTGGCAGTCTAGTGGCTAGGACTTAGCACTCTTTCTGCCAAGTACCTGGGTTCAATCTCTGTTGGGGAACAAAAAAGTTCCATAAGCCACAAGGCACAGCAAAAACAAAAAGCCACCAGTTCTGGAGGCAGCTGTATAAGCCATTAGTAGCTCAGGGCAGCTCTAGGCTGGAAATAAAGTCCTGGGTGCCAGAGAGCAGGAAAAGACAGCTGGGCGGTGGCTGAGAAGCCAGCACCAAATGAATGGACACAGGAAGCCAACTGTGGCCAAGCAGCTGGAGAAGAAAGCCAAAGGTGAGGCCTCCAGTGGGGAGAGTCCCATGGTGCCGTAAGCTGCTGAAGTCACGGCAGGTAATAACCCAGCCTCAAAGACTGCAGGAGACTTCGGCCAATGGAACCCAGACTGCACTCCTTGGGTGTGTGTGTGTGTGTGTGTGTGTGTGTGTGTGTGTGTGTGTGTGCGTGCACACACTCAGTCATGTCCGATTCATTTGTGACCCCATGGACAGTAGCCTACCAGGCTCCTCTGTCCATGGGATTTTCCAGGCAAGAATACTGAGGTGGGTAGCCATTTCCGTCTCCAGGGGATCTTCCTGACCCAGGGATCCAACCCGCGCCTCCTGCATTGGCTGGCAGATTCGTGCCTGGGAGGGAAAGAAGCGGATCTAAGACGCTTGCTCTGTAAGTGGGGGGTGGGGGCTGCTGCTTAGCCTGGGGAGACTTAGTTTTTAATGGGAAAAACTTGAACAAGCTGTATTGCTGGTGGGAAGGGGTCAGTTAAACTGGACAGGGTGGGAGGAAAGAGGGGGGGGAGTAGGGGTAGCGGTCATGTGCTCAGCTCTGCCCCATGTGCCCCTCCCCTGCCACTGCTCTCTCATCAGGCAGTGGGAGCCAGACAAACTATATTGTGGTTCTGCAGATGCTAGCGTATTACGTGCTTTCAGCCCTTATTGAGCCTGGAGACTAGAGCCCAAGACTTAGATTAGACGCCTACTACATGCAGAATCGAGAATGGCTGATGCAGAGATTCAAGCTCAGTTCTGAATGTTCCCATGCGCAGTGTCCTTGATTTTTATGAAGGTCAGCATCCCTGGCAACTGGGAAGGACTGGTGTAGGGTGCGGCTCCTGTGAGGGGCATGACCCCATAAAATTCGGCCCCCAAACCGCACAGGCAGCTGCTCCCCACTTGTGTGGCTGGGCCAAGGTGAAGGCTGGATGGATGTTCAGCAGCGCCTGCTGGGCACGCAGCTCGAGCCGGGACGGACGGCTTGGGTCTGCAGAAAGTCAGCGCTTTCTCACCCCACTTAGCAGCTGCGTCGTCGCACAGCCTGAGGGACCGAGCAGCTCTCCACTCGTTGACCTGAGGGATTCCGAGGAAGGGCAGGGCGTCTGGAGGAGGTGGCCACCACAGGGGAAGCAGACCACACGGACACCGGGAGGACTCCACAGGCTCCTGGGGGCGGTGGGCTGCTCTCGGCTGGCAGATCTGGGTCAGCCCTGTTCGACCAGCTCAATAGAGAAACCAGAAGGCAGCTCAGACCCACCGCAGGGGCCTTCCTGCCCCTGAGCGGCACCCCAAGGGAGAGGGCCCAGGAGGTGTCTTCTGCAGCCTGTGAAGCTCACGTGTAGTCGAGCTCAGATGGCTGTGACTCTAACCGAGGAGGAAGCCTCGTTCCAACAGAAGGGAGCGGTTCAGCGGGCCCCCTGGCCCCTGCCTGTACCCTCCTCACCCGATTACCGCTGCAACCCTGCCAGGTGGGCCCAGAGACAGGATGCCTGCTCATTGCTGTGAGTCCAGCAGGAGTCTGCATGGGTGGGCACTCAACATACCCAGTGAACTCCTGGGGCAGGTCTCAGCCAGGGAGCTGGGCTCTCGAGGTGTGACCTGGCACGGCTGAGGCGGCATCGCCTGGGAGCTTGTTAGCAATGCAGCCTCTCGGGTCCAGAGGAGACCTACTAAATCAGAAGCCCTGGGCCCTCCGGGGAACTCAGGTTTGCTAGGGTCTGAGACGCACTGGGTAGACAGTCCCCGGGTCCTTCCCGCACCTTCCCTCAGCTGTCCCCTCCCTGCCTCAGCACCTTGCGCTCTTGACAGCCTTGCCTGACTCCTGAGCTGTCCACTCTCAGAACGCCCTGTCCCCTCTCCTCAGGCTTCATTCCACAGATACCTCTGATAACCCAAGGCCTGGGTAGAGTCAGGAAGGGTCTGCGGGCGGGGCATGGCCGGTAACTGGGAAATCTGGGCCAGAGGACAAGGACCTGGGGCCTTCATTCCGAGCTTCTCTGAGACAGTGAACAGAAGTTCATTTGAATGTTACTGTCAGCACAGCAGCAGTGCCTGAGGCCCGTGACTTTATCTTCATTACCCCAAGGTCAGAACCAGGAGACCCAGGTTCTCCTCTCAGCTCTGACACTCAGTGGGTGGATGAGGTGGAGGGTGGGACACAACCATGTCTAGGTCCCCATTTTTGCAGTTTTAAAGCCAGAGACCTGAATGGACATCTCCTGCATGGGGGAAGTCATACACCCAAGTGGGATCCCACACACGTGACGTTCTAGAGTAGACCAAACCACGGCATGGACTTCAGAGCAGCAGTTGTGGCAGCTGTGGAGGGGGGCAGTGTGGACCGAGAAGGGGCACAGGGGACTTAATGGGATCTTGGAAATGTTCCATCTCAGTTATGGGAGAGGCTGGAGCTGTTTATACACATGTTAAAACTCATCCAACTGTCTGAAAGGTAAATTTTTTACTGTATGTAAGTTAAAGCTCCACTTAGAACATTTCTAGTAAAACAGGGGCTTGGGATCAGATGACTTCCGAAAATGCTGTGAGTTTAAAATCTTGGAAATCCTCTGATTCTCCTTCTTTAAAAATAAATATATTTTTAATTTGGGGCTGTACTGGGTCATTACTGCTGTATGCAAGCCTTTTCTAGTTGTGGCAAGCAGAGGCTACTCTTCATTGCCAGACAGGGCATCTCACTGCAGTGGCTCCTCTCGTTGCCGAGCGCTGGCGCAGCTTGAGGGCTCTGGAGTACGGGCTCAGTAGTTGTGGCCCCCGGGCCTAGTCGCCCCATGGCACATGGGATCATCCTGGACCAGGGATGGAACCTGTGTCCCCTGCCACTGGCAGGCGGATTCTTAACCACTGGACCACCAGGGCAGTCCGGATTGTTTGGATTCTGATGTGGGATAACCAGCAGGCTGATCTGATAACCAGCCTCAAAAGGGGGCAGATCTAAGCCTGTCGAGGTGTGGGCTTTGCCCCAGGTCTTCATCATCGCCCCTCCAGGGGCAGCAGTGCCCAGGCCCTGGCTCAGAAGGCACCCCCACCCCTGTGGAGGCAGGACCCTCATCAATTACAGCTGCCCTTCCGTCTGTTCTAAGACACGGCCTCGAGTCGCAGCCACATCTGAGTTTCAGTAGCAGCTGCACAGATCTGCTAAGACATGGAAACTTCTCTAGTAGGTGTCACTATCGTCAGCGGGAGCGAGGGGGAGGCATTCACTAATTTAATGAACAAAAAATCACAAAGAAAAAAATGATAAGAGGGAGGTGGAGAGACAGCAGTCAGGAGTCGGCGACTCACTCGGATCACAAACATACATTTCCACCATAGAATCTTTATTTTACATTTGCGTCACAGCAAGAGAATCCATCCCCTACATCGCCCTGATCGGAACCCCCACCCGTTATATGTTTACATAAATACTCTTCAATGATCATCAGAGTTTAAAAAAGAAAAAAAAAAAATACTGACAACTCCCTCTGCATCCCAAACTAACCTGGAAAGCAAAGAATATTTACAGACATTTTCTCCCCTAAATGAAACTTATCTTCTGAATTGGATGTGTCTGAGTTCTTTTGAGGTCACATGACCAGGCAAATCCAATTTTACGATCTGCAGAAGCTGCTTAACGCGTCAAGAAACCCCCTTGTGTGGACAGGACTTTTGTAATGAGTGTCTTAAATGCCAAGAAGGCTGATGGCTGGCTCCCTGACTGATCTGCCTGCCTACCACCAAAGCTCAGACCCTGCCTCAAGACAAGCTTGCTGTCCTGGGAGTGAGCTAAACTTTCTGTCTGACCTTGACCTTTACTGACTTCATCGGGGATCCCCTTGCCAAACGGCCAGCCGCAGACTTCCTGTCATTGGAAGCCCAAAGGTCCCTGGTGTGACAACGAGCGAATCCTGACTTCAGCACCTCCCTGTCTCTCCCCTGGGTGCATTCTTCACACAGCCCCGCAGGGGAGGTGCCTGTCCACGTTCCAGAAACACCACCCTTCAGGCACACATGGGCAGAGTGGGCGGGTGCATCACCAGGTGAGAGGGGAGGCCCTGAGGGAAGCTGGAGAGTGTCCGGATTGCCAATCAATAACTGCATTCCAGGTAGAGGTGACAAGGACTAGCATCAACTCAGGTGAAGCTCTTAAGACCTCCTGCCCAAAAACAATCAGGAGAAGAGCGGAGTAAAGGGACAGATCTTCTAGGAAGTCTGGTGTGATTTGTTTACCAAGAGGCATCAAGACAAAATCTAACTTAACTTGTTCAGTGGGGAAGCCATTAATTTACTGAATTCTTGAGATGAAGAAGAAAAAAAAAAGCTGCAGGCCACAGGTACCCTGGACTCAACCGATTCTGAATCTGCTCAAGGTTGGGGTGGGTCAGTGAAGCAAGGGTGAGGCGAGGAGTGAGGGGCAGGAGGAAGGGTGGTGGGCGAGGACCTGGGTCCTCTGAAGTTCAGCTGCCAGGCAGCAGGAAGCATCAATGGCCCCAGTGCTCTGCGGGGTGCATGGGGCAGACTGTCTCAGGTCCCGGGAGGAAATGCTCCAGGACTGGGGAGACGGCCAGAGCCGCTCATAGTGAAAACCAGCATCTCTGACACTGCTTCTTGGTCGGTGAGGACTACAACATGACATCCGTTTCCATGCGGGGGCAGAACACCATACACAGTCGAAAGTGATCATACATGCTCTCGGGATAAAATTCTCCTGAGCTTGGAAAATACATCCTTCTCACAGCTGCTGGCAGAAAATGATGCAATGCACCAAGGGCTTCAGCCTGTGCTCCCAGGCTGAGACCATGTGGAACTGACAGGCTGGACCAAAAGAGGGGGAGGGGGGAGGATAAGGGGGAGGGATGGGAGGAGGGTGAGAGGGTGTGGGTCGTGGGGAGGTCACAATGAGGGAGCAGACTGCTTGCCCTGATGGCCCCGTGGAGCGGCAGTCTGGAGAGACTGGGTGCTGCCTTCGCCAGCTGGGTATGTTCGAGGGAAAAAAAACCTGGTAATTTTACTCTGGAGTGGTTTCTGGAAAGAAAACTGGGCTCAGGCTATGATCTGAGAAACCATCTTTTACACTAGAGCAAGCTTCTCCTTACGAGAGAATGAGCCCCCAGGCGTGTTCAGTGGACGCGCTGCTGCTAAAATGTTAAAGCACTGAGGGACGGAGAAATAGACTAATGGAGGCTTTGGCCACTGTTAAGAGCCGGGATTAAGAGATCAATGATTTCAAAAAATAAAAATAAAAAACGGAGAGATCAGTGATGGCTCTTAACTGTCCAAGAAGTAATTTGGTAGCAAAACACACACCTTATTAAAGAGAAAAGGACCCTTGGCCTCCTGAAATCTCGCAGCCAGTGGCACTTACAGTCCACGGCCGGTTTCTCAGAGGAGGCAGGGGTGTTTCTTGCAGGCAGACTCAGGGAGCAGGGGCAGAAAGCGAAGCTATAAATACCACGGATCACTCCTGACGTGCACAATCCTCTCTGCCCGATCCCTCTAACACTGAGAGGGAGGGTTAACTGCTCCAACAGCGCCCAGTACGGGCCCGCGCAGGCTCTGACCGTCAGGCCGCAGGGAGCAGCTGTCAGCAGGGGGAACACCTGGCTTTGGACCCTAACCCCTCTTTCTCACTCCAGGATGAGGGCTGAAAGCTGCTCACAGCCATTCAAGTGACAGAGGGAGAACCACATTTTTATGGAACAGAATGAGGAACTTAAATAATTCTGAAAACGCTTGAACTACCACCATCTGGTTTTCCCAGTCTCGGACTGGGGTTTTGACTTTTCTTCATCATTGGCCTGACTTTTACTTCGGATCCACTACCTTCTCTCATCTGCACCGTCCTGCTCCTGAAGGGTCAGGACCGTGCAACTACAGCCAACTCAGCGCTTCCATGAGCCTAGAGGCACCCAGAGCGGGGGACACGGGGGTTTGAAGATGGTCCAGACTGGGGGGCTCCAGCCCTTCTGTGACTGTGGGGGGCCAGGGCCCGCCCACACGCATGCCCTCATCTGCACGCACTTTCTTCCGTTTCCAGGCCACGAACTGAAGATACCTCCACATGAAGACCCTCAGGGCGGCAGGGGTCGGGGCTAGAGGGAGGAGGGGATGTTCCTCAAACCTTTGGTTCCTGCCAAGAAGTCTATGGCCTCGTCAAGGACAGCGGCTTGCAAAACAAACAAACAGCAAATGCGTTCTTCAGAGGGGAGCACCGGAGGGGGTTTTGGCCACAGCAGGAGACACGTTCCTGAGGCGTGGGGATGGCGTCTACACGCAGGAAGACAAGAGTCTGGAAAAATGCCCCTGTTCTCTGGGCCACTTCCTTCTCCTGTCACACGGCTCGGAGTTAACTCAAAAAGAAAAGTCCCTTAGATAATACTCAGGGCGTATTTCCTGGCTCCTGAAGACAGAACACATGAACCTCCCCGAAAATTTCTGTGGAAAGGAAAGGGGGCAGGGCCTGGCCTGGGCCTCGCTCCTCTGGGCCGGGACCGAGCCCCAGGGGAGGTCGTGCCGGGAGAGCACAGGGGGTATCAAAGAGCGTACAAGGGACACATGCTTCCCCGCGGTCAGCTGGGAAGTGACGGGGCACAGGGAAGGGAGAACCACTTGTTTTCTCGGTAGAGACTCTTTAGGTTCCTAAACCTGGGATGCTGAGTGGCACCCCTATGTCTTGTGGCTTCTCATTGACCCTTTCAGGCCAGCAGTCCGAGAACCTCCCCCAGCCGCGGTCACCGTCTGGCACCCAGGAGGTAAGGGAGGGCTCGGCCTTTTGACACACATGGGCACAGGGAGCCACCCGCGTGGCCAGCACCCCATGTTCTCAACACGGGGTCTCAGTCCCCGTCTTGGGCCCCGGCAGCTGAAGCCTTAGCGGGAGGTGACCAGCAAGCCTGCTAAGCCCGGGTCACAGCGAACCTTCTGGGCTCGCCCCGTTATCCAAAGGCCTTGGCTCCGAGCAGAGCGGCAGTGCTGTTCCCACCCATGCTCAGCTCCAGGCTCTGCAAGTTTGGAAGAGAACCTCATGGAGATTCCTGATGGGGTTCACCGCCCCCAGACCCCGAGTGTAAGACCACTCAGTCACACCCTTCTTCACACACCTGCTCCTGGGATACAGGGATGAGGTCCGCGCCACTCCGTTCGCGAGTCCCCCCCGGCTCACAGGGAAAGCTTTCTTGGACTGAAGGGTTTGCTTCAACAGGACCCTTCTGCCCCAAGCTGCTCTGGAAGGAAAGTCCTTCCCCATTTCTGCCCTTCTGATCACACAGAACAGGGGCAGCTATGAGAGGAGCAGCCAGGGCCGCCAGAGACGGTGCTGCCCTGGGCCACTGGGGAAGCCAGGGAAATCCCACCTGAGGTGGCTTTTCGAGCTTAAGAACACACTTCTGTCCGTCCGTTAGGCAGGAAACCGCTTGCCACCAGCAGGGCCCTGACTGACGGTGACACCGTAGCCCTCGGACAGCCGCTGCCCCTGGTCACTTTCAGAATTCGAGACGAAGGTCTAGGGCAACACTAAGGGCCAGGATCCCTGGGGCAGGCTCCTCATGCTACACTGAGTCCTGACTTTCTTTGTAAAATAACCTTATCCGTTTTCTCCCCAAAGATGCAGTGACACTTGCCCCCCACCCCCGCCTCCTGTGAGTCCCCGAGCCCCTCTCGACAGCAGCTCACCTGCTGAAGCCCCTGCCCGGGCCAGCGGGGTCCCCCCTCCGCCAGCACTCCCTGTTACACACTGGGACACAACTGCGTCTACCTGAAGAGCTCCCAAGTAAAAAGCGGAAATAGAAATTAAAAACAAAGGCTTCCTTTCCCCCGCCTCCTCTTACACTCCCTCCCCACCACTCCCACCTGAAGGAGAACGCAAGCTGTCTATCACCAGCCGCGCACCCCGTGTCCAGTGAAGAGTGAAAAGTTGGGTTTCCGTGGCGCTCGGTGCCAGCCACGTGCTCTGCGGTGTGGCCGTCGCGAGGGGCCGACGCTCTCGCTGACCAACTGGACTGTGAATAAATTAGAAGTCTCTGCCAGTGCCCCTCAGAGCCGCTCTGTCACGCACTGCCTTCCCAGTCACCCTGAGGCTCCACCGAGCCGTTGGTCACCTTCTTGACTTTCTTCATATTCTCCATCACCCCTGGTGTAGTCACTCTGAATGCGAGGAAAAAAAAAAAACGAGGGAAACCTCAGTCTCTAAGTAAAAGGCTGTCCTCTCCACAGCCCAGCGGCAACCAGGGGTACGGGGTGTTGGCTCTGAAGTCGGGCAGACCTGGGTTCAAATCCTGGCCTGCTCAAGGCGAGCTGAGCTGTGTGAGTGTGTCTGGTCACGTGACCCCCTCTTGCATGCAGGATAAACATGATCCCGACTTCCCAGAACTGTCACGACGGGCAACCAGGTGCTCTGCTGGGCTGAGTCACGGCGTGTCAGCTGTGTTTTATATATATATATATATGCGTGTGCATATATATATATATATATAACTAGTCACAACTATGACACCATTATCTGTGTCATAATTAACATTCTGGGGGAAAAAAAAAAAGCTAATCAGCTGTAGATCCTTTATACTAAACGGCCACAGTGGACCACTTCTGAGACCTGAGACAGAACCACAGGTTTGGAGGAACCTTCTGGGCCCAAAGACTCTTTGACTGTTACAGAGACCGGGAGTGGATCACGACATCCCTTGAGAAGGTGGGGTTCAGGAAAGGACAGCCTCCTGCCTCACAAAGTGGGAGCTAGACAGAGCCTGAGGCTCGCCGTGTTCACGACGCAACTGCATGGCTCCACCGCAGGAAACACGGAGGAGACAGAGGCTCCCCCTGGTCGGCAGAGCTGGGGGGATTTCAGAGGACTGCAGCGACTCTGTACGACTCTATAATGGCGGGTACACGTCTGTCCAAACGGCAGAGTGCGCAACACCGAGAGTGAGTCGTGCTGTCAACGACGGGCTCGGGTTACAATGAGGAGTCAGCGCAGGTCCATCAGCTGTAAGGAATGTGCCCTGTGCAGGGGCTGCTGACAATGGAGGAAGCTACGCATGTGTGGGGCGGGGGCACACGGAGGGAATATCTGTATCTTCTGTTCAATTTTGCTCAGTGTTATGAAGCTAAAAACGTTCTACAAAAGAGCCTTAAAAACAAACACCCCGGCCCAG
Source organism: Antilocapra americana (assembly GCA_007570785.1). Lineage (NCBI taxonomy): Eukaryota > Metazoa > Chordata > Mammalia > Artiodactyla > Antilocapridae > Antilocapra > Antilocapra americana. Next base: position 6,440,098 of record ML660779.1, on the reverse strand, counting down.
CATCTCCAAAATACTCTTAAGAAACATGAGGTACTTATGTACCCCTACTGTGGACCAAGAGGAATTTCCTAGTCAGTAAAGTAAAATTCAATCAGCCAACCCAACACCCTCTCTCCAAGGACTCTCCTCTCCCCCCACCAACTCCCAGATACCGCTACCTACAAATGGCGACTCAGTGGCTCTATCCATCACAAACCTAGTGTTTGTCCAGCTGGACCTAACAGTGGAGAAACGATTCTATACGGAGTAGCAAAAGTTTCTCTCCCTTCTTTTCTGCTACCACGTTGCTGCGGTGAACAAGCCTCGGGGCCATCCAGTCCTCCCCAGGGCTGGGCTTTTCTCTTGGGTTATCTGTACTTCTGGTAAAGTCAGGACAAGGGATGCTGCCAGGAGGTGGTTCCTGTGGGAACCGAGGGATTCCTGCAGAGGCTCCTGGTGAGTGTAAAGTGTTAGGAAGGCCGAGGAGCTCAACATGTGCAGACGCTGAGGACAGAGCACCAGGCATCACGACCCAGGGACGGCTCGGATGGCAGGCTTGGGACATCCTTTGCTCCCTCACTAAGAAAATACTCCTCGCCAGATAGTGGGCCAACTGAGAACAGCATGTTCCCTCTATCGTGACAGGCCTGGGGTGAAGACAGAGAGGGATGAAGCTGGAACTGGTGTTCCCAGGGGGCCCAGTGCCCTGCAAACGGACAGTCTTTCAGATGGACATGCAGAGCCACCCAGATATACAGGACGGGAGTGCCAGGGTGCAGGCCAACGACGGCTCAGGGTAAGGAACCACCTCTACCGGGGTGGGGTAGGGGACAGGGATGCTCTGAAGCCTGTACTGAAAGATGAGGAGCAACAGCAAGATTCAAGGGGAGTTTCTGAAAAGACACCTAACAGGAAGAGGCATTTTGTAAAATGTGGTCCCAAATAAGTTACCACAAAAAATAAATGTATACTTAACTCTGGGCTTCCCAGGTGGCACTAGTGGTATAGAACCCGCCTGCCAATGCAAGAGACATAAGAGACGCGGGTTCAATCTCTGGGTCAGAAAGATCCCCAGGAGGAAGGCATGGCAACCCACTCCAGTATTCTTATCTGGAAAACCCCATGGACAGAGGAGCCTGGCACGCTGCAGTCTATAGGGCTGCAAAGAGTCAGACATGTCTCAACGACTTAGCACACATGCATACTCATCTCCAGATGGACTCTCATTTGTGCCTTTTCAACCAGCGGTCCTTGCTCAGATTCTGCTCTTTTAGAAAAGGCATATCTGGTGGTTCCCCTGTGCTCCCCTCCACTGCCTGTAACAGGGGCTTCTTTGCACAGCAGGAAGCTGGTGCTTGGGGCCCAGCAGTAGGCTCTGCTTCCGATTACTATTTCCACAGAGGAGCCAAGCGCATCCCACGCTGCCTGACCTGCCTGCCAGCCTGGCAGAGCCTGCAGTGGGCCAAGGCTCAGCCTCTGAACTGGGAAGAGAGAGGCCACCTGCGCTGGAGGCCACACACTTCAAAGAGTGGACAGGGAGGGAGGAACTCAGCCACAGGCGCATCATCAAACACAACTGCTGACCTGGCCCATCAGAGTTCATCAGTTTACAAGCAAATATTCTCAATCACTATTCACTTCTCTAGAAAATGATTGCATCTTCCTCGCAAACAGGACCCTAGAGTCACTTAGCCTGTGACTCAGAAACGCTCTTTCTACAGCTCAGATATAGGTCAAGTCACTGTGCTAGCTGTGAAAAGCCATCAAGTTATCTGATGATGAAGGAAGCGCGAGGATCATTGGTGGACTTGAAGATGACTTGGACGATTACATTGTCAGACCTGAGCTTCCACCGGCAGGCCCAATGGGAACTATTGGGCTACCCATCCCCAATAGTTCTCAACAGGCCAAGGATATCCCCAAGTTCTTGCTGCTAAGTTGCTGGCAGCAGGCTCCAAGGATGCCTCAGAGGATGGCAAGTTCTACAACCCCTGAAAAGACTAGGCGATGCTTGGCAGATACGGTACTTCAAACTGAATACGAAAGCCTGGGGCCTGAGTGTCCATCTCTTGCACCCAAACATAGAGGGACCACCTCTGGAGCAACAATCTGCAGAGAGCAGCTGCTCCTGTTCACACCACGTTGCTCTCAGTGAGGCAGGGGAGAGGAAGGGGAAGGAAGAAAGGAGATTCTTACACAGATTCCATTTCCAAGTCATCTTCTTCCTGAGAAAGTTGTAGGTAGGGGTTGTCTGAAGCTGGACGGAACTTATATCCCGTGAGAACAAAGAACACCAGCGTGGCCATTTCATCCAGGAGCTGCGAATGTTAAACCACCCCCAAACAAAGGGGTTAGAATCCTGTTCTTCAGAAAGCTGTGGAACCAAACAAGCTGTCCCCCTGCCCCCAATAACCCACCGCTCACTGACCAGTCACTCAAAGGCCAAGGCTGACCGTCAGGGACCATGTTCTTTAGAAGGCTTGCTGAAGCCTTCTGCCTAGAGAGGGCGTCCCTTGCAGCTCAGCTGGTAAAGAATCCACCTGCCACGAGGGAGATTCAGTCCCTGCAGGTTCAATCCCTGGACTGGGGAGATCCCTTGGAGAAGGGAAAGACTACCCACTCCAGTATTCTGCCCTAGAGAATTCCACTGACTGGATAGTTCATGAGGTTGCAAGGAGCCGGAAATGACTGAGTGACTTTCACTTCTGCCCGGAGAGGATATTTGAGACTCCTTGCGTAAGTCTTCACTGGCACCTCTGAAGAGCTCATTATATACATACGTTTCCCTACAGTGTCCAGAGCACCAAGTGAGAGCTTCCAAAAAATAGTCTCCAAATCATTTTGTGATTACCCAGTAGTTACACTAGCTCCAGTATACTGCAAAGATAACTTTATTATTGAAGTAATAATAATAACAATGGGCAAGAAGAAGCGAGGGCTGGATTCTAAGCTATTCTAAGCCCTATAACTGAAGGATAGGGCCCCATTCCCTCGAGGTTTGAATTATACTGGGCAAGGCTTTCTCTGCCTGTGGCTTTTTTTTTTTTTTTTTCTCTTCAAGGACTTTTAAAATTGAAAACTAAATCAATTCCAGATTTCTCATGTAACCCAGCAGCTTCCCTGGACAAACACATCTTAACTGTAGACCAGAAGAGACAACGGTCTTAGTGGCCACTGGCAAATAAATCTGGAACCACCTCAAGCTCCCCAAGACTGCCTGCTCAGACACAAGTTCCCTGGCACTGTCCCCTGAGCAGTATACCTGGTACAGCCACTTCCACTGGAACGGAACAGCGAGTTTGAGGAGAAATGCAATAATCCTGGTGAAGTATATGTAACATACGATCTAATGAGGAAGAGAGAGACAAGAATAAAGTCAACACAGAAATCATAGCACTGCCTTCTTTCAACAGTTACCTGAAGAAAATTATTTGACACTTACAGTGCTAATTATAAATCAGCAGAGAGATAAACTCTCCACTACTTGAGAGGACTTCCTCTTTTTCTCTAGGTGACTAAGATATTGATTGGTAACAGTCACTCCCATGGAGAAGACGCTTTGCTCTTAACTCCTAAGTAACCTCCTCACCTAATTCTTATACATTTTTGGTGTTGTTGAGTTGCTAAGTCATGTCCAATTCTTTGTGATCCCGTGGACTGCAGCATGCCAAGCTTCCTTCATTATCTCCCAGAGTTTGCTCAAACTCATGTTCATTGAGTTGGTGATGCCATCCAACCATCTCATCCTCTGTGGCCCCTTCTCCTTTTGCCCTCAATCTTTCCCAGCATCAGGGTCTTTTCCAATGAGTCAGCTCTTCACATCAGGTGGCCAAAGTATTGGAGCATCAGCATCTTTCCTTCCAATGAATATTCAGAGTTGATTTCCTATAGGATTGACTGATTTGATCTCCTTGCTGTCCAAGTGACTCTCAAGAGTCTTCTCCAGCACCACAATTCAAAAGCATCAATTCTTCAGCCCTCAGCCTTCTTTATGGTCCAACTCTCACAACCATACATGACTACTGGAAAAACCACAGCTTTGACTACATGGACCTTAGTTGACAAAGTGATGTGTCTGCTTTTTAATAAGCTATCTAGGTGTGTCAGATTTCCTTTCAAGAAACTCTTTTAATTTCATGGTTGTAGTCACTGTCTGCAGTGATTCTGGAGCCCAAGAAAATAAAATTTTCATACATAACCCACTGAGTTCCAGCCCCAAAGGGTAATAGTTTTTCAGTCCCAGGCTTTGAGAAATGTTTTCCAGCAATAATAGCAAAATAAAACCATATGGGGATAACACTGGCTTTTAGTCTTTTCAGGAGATCCTGTGAAGGTTTGAGGTCTACAGTCAGAGAAAGGACCAGTCATCCTAAGTGCCCTAGTAAGGAAGGGCATGACAAGGTTCTACGTGCAGACCCACTGGAAGTAGACAGCTCACCATGCTGCGCCCAGGGCTGACAGGTTTACGGGGAAGGGACTATGCAGTGGGACAGTCAGCGCCAAAACCACAGAAGAAAATGACTCCGAAGCTTTCGTCTGGGAGTAGGGAAGCAAAATCCTGGTGGTACACTTATATGGACTTTTTGTGTTCATTTCAGTCATGTTTTAGATATGATCCTAATTTTGTAAGCTAATTTTTTTAAAAAGTAAGTTAAAGGAACAGCTATGCATGGCGTTTGCCTAGAAAAGAATCTAGAGAAATAACAACTCAACTGTTAACAGTAATACCTGGGGTAAGAGTAAGAAAAGGGAAGGGAGTAGAAGGTTCAGGGTCATAAATGGCTTTCGCTGTGTCTCTATCATCCTACATTTAAAAAATATCAAGCATGTGTTACTTTTCTGAGTATTTAAAGCCAGATTTAAAACTAAAACTTAGTAATAAGTAATTCAGGTACTTAATTTCCCATGTCCACAGCCACCGCCTGGTTTTGTTCAATGAAATCCCCACAGCTCCTGGGAGCTGGTTCATTAGCTCTATTCCTTGAATTGACCTTATTCACAGACTTAGGAATTTTTTACTCACCAAGACGTAGTAATGTCTGAAAAGTTTCAGCTTCGCTAAGTTAATAGCAGCTGGGGAGAAGAAGACAATGACATGAGAAGCTGCTGCTTTTCTCATTTCTAAAGCTTGTCCCCAGCAAGCACACTCGCAGTCCAGAGGCCGAGGCTATGCAGATGGGGGTGCTACCTGGGGGCATCTCCGTGGTTCTGGACATGAAGCCTGGCAGGGTCCCCCCCCATCTCCAGGAAGGATCTGGGAGTCGTGGGGGCAGCAGGCTGGCGCCCCCAGCTCCAGCAAACCAGCACTCCTTCCTGTTCTGGGTTCAGAAGCTTTAAACAGCCTTCCTAGGAGGATAGTGACACCACAGAAATCAGCAGACACTACAAATCCCAACTCTTCCAACCCGCAAAGCCATCATTAAACATTTCAGCTCTGCCACTGCGGCTACAGAGCTGCAACTCCACTAGGATTGGTCTCCGGGGACTCGCCAGCTAACTGAGGGTGTAAATCCAATTAACCCATGGGTGTGTATTGCAAATTTTACTTAGGTTTTCACTGTGTCTTGTAACGAAGCCCTTTAAATACGACCTCCCCAGCTCTGTCCTACCTCCAAGACTGCTCAAGGTCAGGGAGCTAGGAACAGCTAACTTCCTGCCACTGCCAACAGCCATGAAATATTGATGACCACAGAGGGTAGCCTGGCTCCCTCTCCGATTAGCGAGCCTTTCATTCATCATCAACCTTCCGGCAGGAGGCAAATTAATTTTGCTTAACAGCATTTAATTACTGGTTCCCTTTAGGAATGGAACTGTGGATGGTGACGGATCGACTTCCCCTGTCTCCCTCTTCTGGCTCATGATTAGTGGGGGGGCAATCAAGCTTAGGTTCCCAAAGAGATTCCTGGAACCCTAAATTAACCTTCAAGGTGATCACTAACTAACAGTATCTGTAAGAACCTGCTCTGAGAAATCAAGTGTGCCAATGAGGTTCAGAAAACCTGGGTAACCCTAACTCCCCAAACTGAGGCTCTGACACCCGTGTCTACAGCGCGATGGACTCAAGCACTCACGTAGCACCTGAAGGAGCTAAATGAAGGAGGCAGATAAGCCCAAGCTTTCTTATTGAGCAACCCCTCTGGTGATGCTGCTGTTATTAAGTCTCCCTGGTTCTCTGTCCTTTTTCATCTACGCTGACTCGGCGCCAGGCCCCGGGATGCAGCAGTGACCACAGAGCCTGCCCCAGGGGCGCAGCGTCCATCCCTCAGGGAAGGAGAGGCGCTGGATCAGGGCCACCCCCTCACCATGCCCGGCCCAGAGAGAGCCGGGCTGTGCAGTGTGGGATCAGGGACTCCCCCCAACCTGCAGGACAGGAGACGTTTCACTGAGGACAAGATGTTGAAGCCGAGAAGTGACAGGTGACTGTGTCACCAGATTTAAAACTCTGCACGTTTGTATAAAGTTACAAACCGTATCTCCGTCCCTCCTGTGCATGTGTGTGAACCTGCTCACGCTGGTGGTGGTCACAGAAAACGGCCAGCTTGTGCTGTACTCTGCCCCACAAAGTCAGGTGGCCTCTGAGACCTGGGGTCCTTCCACAGAAGCAAATCGCTCCTAAATTTGGATGTTTAATCCTCTTCATTGTGAGTAATTGAGAAAGAATGGCACCAACAATCAGATCATTTAAATGATGAAAACGTTTTAGAAGTCTCTTCTGAATTTTGCTTGCTGAAATAGATCCTGGCAAATGAAACTCCAGGTTTCTTTGCTTCAGCAAGAACCCAACGGAAAGAAGCGGCGTGTTTCTATTCCTGGATTTCAAGGTGCCATGCTGGGATGTGCATGGTTGCCATGGCCACCCCCAATGAAGGGCTCCCGAGGCAGACCAAGGGGACGGGGGTGGGGGGGGAGGGTCAGGATTCCCAAAGGACGTGGTGTCCAAGCAGAGGTCTGACTGGGGCTCGGGAGGGAGTGAGAGTGGAGAGGTGGTGCCAAGAGGACACCGGGGAGGAGCAGGCACCCAGGTCTGGAGCTGCCGGAGAGGCCAGGGACTCTGCCCGGCAGAGGACAAAACCCGAGACTGAGTCAGACGCAGACCACAGGCGGCCCTCCCTGAGGGTGCCGAGGCCCCAGGGAGCCTCTGAAGGGTCTCAAGCAGGGCAGAGCCTGGGTCACACCAGCATTTTCAAACAACCTCTTTAGAGAAAGGATGGAAGAATTAAGAATAAGAGCTCAGGGAGTTCCCTGACGGTCCAGTAGTTAAGACTGCTCTTTCACTGCCAGGGTGGCGGCTCAATCCCTGGTCAAGGAACTAAGATCCCACAAGGCATGCAGCGTGGCTCAAAAAAAAAGAACAGGAATCCAGCTTGGGTCAAAAACCTTGACGTTTTGGAGGTTCGTCTAAGCAGTGGTGGGGTCCCTGTCAGTGCAGAGTGGGGAACAAGGTGACCTTGTCTTAGTGGTTGGGAGCAGGGGTGATGTTGAGGATACCAGAGAATTCTTCAGGGGAAGTCTGAAGCCCCCCCCAGGTTCCCCCATCACAGGGAAGGAAATCAGGGGCAGAGGAAGAGCTGACCGAGGGGAGGCAGGGGGCTGAGAGGGAGAGGACAGGAAGGCACCGCCTGGGAGGCATGCCTCCAGGGCTGCCCATCAGACACCCCAAGCGAGGCAGGCCAGGGAGCATGCGACGAGTGGGCCTGTACACCCACATCCAGGCCCCACGGGGAGACGTCAGAACAGGCAACGGTGCCAGGGTGGGTGAACGGACCTCGGGAACAATCAGCGGTGACTCTAAGAGATGCAATCACAACGCACAGAGCTCAAGTTTGATCAGAAAACCCGCCTGCCACGACGGACATCACTTTTAGTCATTAGAAAGACATCTGTTTGCGAGACTACTGCTCGTGGGATCATGCTCTGGGGTCCCACACGGTGTTCTCACCACAGCCCGGGCTGCGAAGGCAGGAATAAAGCTCACTTGTTATTGTGAGAAATAAGAGTGGTAACAGCGGAGGCCCTGCACATCTGAACACCTTGGGTTCAAATTCTAACTGTGCTGCTTACCGGCTGTGTGACATCAGCTAAGTCACCTGACTTCTCTGAGCCTCCGTTTCTTTACTTGTAAAACAAGACCACCACCACCACCTGCCACTGGGGCTTTTTGGGGATGGACGAGGCAGTACGTGGAACACAAACAGCACACGGGTTTAAGCAGTGGAGGAGCATCTGACATTATAGCATTAGGATTAAATTAGGATTAAGTTGATCCCTGAACCACACAGATTTGACCTGCTCCAGTCCAGGTCAAATATGCAGACTTTTCTCCCAATGGCAAGTTTCCAAATGGTAAATGGCACCATTTCCCAAAGGTAAACACTACAGCCCTACAGGACCTGTGGTGTACAGGATGTAGGAAGAGCAGTGACAGAGGGCCAACTGCAGCTGTACTCTGATTTTCAACTGCGCAGAGGGTTAGCACCCCCAGCTCCTGTCTTGTTCGAGGGCCAAGTGCATGTAGTTTTAGTCCAGTAGCCACTGCGCTGCAGCGGCTGCCGCCTCTGGCAGGAGCCCAGGCTCTCTTAAGCGATCGGGAACAAGCGGCGGCCCGGGCTCTCCTGGCAGCGGGGCGGCTGTGCGCACACACTGAGTCAGCCCTCTGGGCGGGGGAGGCACCGGCTCCGAGAAGGCAGCCTTGCCACAATGTAAGGCAGCGATGGAGCAGGTCGCAGCCCGGAACCCCAAGCCTCCCGTGGCTCTTCTTCCAGAAAAGCTTTCCCTGCTGTTAAGGACGCTGATAGCCTGCAGCGCGCTGCACCACAGCAGGGCTAGGCTCCCGCGGGAGTGCAAGCTCCCCAGGTCTGGGCTATTTCTGAGCCGCCACGAGGAGCAGCAAATATGGTAAAAGAATGAGCGTGGTGGCAGGAAAAATGCCTCGGACAGGAGCCAGGAGACCTGCACTCTGGTCCCTGCACCATCAGAATGCCGTGTGCCTGCGCCCAGTCTGTACTGCCTTCTCTGGGCATTGGTCGCCTTCATGGGAGAATTTCTTTATGGTGGGTTACAGCTTCTTCCCGGTGATGGCTCTTAACTGGGGTGAGCACCAGAATCCCCTGGAGGACTTTACCAATGGACAGATGCCCAGCTTGCCCTGACTCTTCTGGGACTAGGCCTGGCTGGAAGGTTCTGAAAAGCCCCCCAGGGATCAGGGAAGGACAGGGATGGGAGGCAGGGAAGGGGAGCGGCCCAGCCGCTTTAGGAGCTCCTACAAGTCTGATGGCTTGAAGGTTCCTCTCCCTCCCACTCACACTCAGGAGAACAGCCATAACTCTGGGTTCTGGCAGACGCTTTTTACCGATGGGAACAGAACAGGTGCCCGCTGAGGCAGGAGGAGCCCAGGCCTCTCACGTGCTTAATAAGACAGTCCTCTGACGCAGCAGCGCGTGAGCAGATGCAACCCGTCCAGAGGAAAGGCCACCCCCTCCCTGGACGGTCACCTCATCTTCCCTCTTTACACCACAGGGTTACTACACAGGCTGGTAAGATGACAGGCTGTGCCCTTACTCCCCAGTGGTCCTCCCTGACGGTCCTGCAACGGGGACCATGAAGAAAACCAACAGTGCTGGTTGTCACAGGGCTTCTCTGGTGGCTCAGATGGTAAAGAATCTGCCTGCCAATGCAGAAAATGCAGGTTTGATCCCTGGGTCAGGAAGATACCCTGGAGGGGGAAATGGCAATCTACTCCAGTATTCTTGCCTGGGAAATCCCACAGACAGAGGGGCCTGGCAGGCTACAGTCCACAGGGTGGCAAAGAGACACGACTGAGCAACTAAACAAGCTGGTCGTCACATCTACTGAGCAGTAACCAGGCACCAGGCCATGCACCCTTCAAGCTTCAACCCTCACAAGAGACTCTATGAAGGCAGGGGCATCGCTTCCAATGCCCCATACGTGAAGGATTCAGGCCTAGGGTTTAGTACCTAGGTCACACAGCTTGCAAGTGAGGAGGGCACTGCTCAAACCCAAGACCCTTTCTCCAAGGACCAAGCTTTAAATCCCCATACTTTGTGCTGAAAGAAAGGCAATTCACAGCCCTGTAATTCACCGGCAGCCTGGGGACATGATGGTGGCTTGGAACGCTCATCAATGCACAGGAGCCGCCAGTGACCCATCCTGAGGGGTTAATACCGGATGATCTATGGGACACGCAGAGGCAAAGGCCCACAAGAGTCACCCACAGGGGAAAAATTTCCCAAATAATCCTTGCCCGGGCATAAGGAAAGCCTCATCGAGGCTTAAAAACATCCGCCCTACCCATCAGCTTTTCCCCTGCTTCCTCCCTACGGCTTTGGAGGAATTTTGAGTCAAATACAGAAATGAGTGTGATGGCAAAGCCGGGGCAGCCGGAGATGCAGGCTGACTCACTCTCAACAGTATGAGCTCCACAGTCTGCCTCCACTCCAGGTGGGGGACAGAGACCTGACAGAGCCAGGCCACTCCTGACCTGGGACCACCCTGCTGCGAAAGCATCCTTTCCGGGGAGCGATTAGCTCACAGGGCGCCCTCTGGCCTCATTAACAAGAGACCCCACTAACCTATCTCACAGAGAAGGTATCAGGAACAAGGGCAGGAAAGGGTCTCCTAAGAAAAGGACTACTAACAGGATGAAATTTTTGACTATGCTGTTGAGGCTTGTGTGAAAAAGTGGTACAAAATACGTTTCCAAAATCCACTTAAAACTTAAAACATCCACTCCAGTGACCCAGGAGCGGTCAAAAGTCATTGAAGTGAACAGTTAAAAGCTGTGCACACATCTTCTTGTAAGCAAGAACGTACCTTGAATGACTAGTAAAAAGAAGGAAGAATGGCCCAAGAGAGTGGCTGACGGGGAACATACCTCTGCGAAGGGCTTTGCTGAGTCAAGCATGCTTCTGCCTCTCTCTTCCCTTCTGCTCTAGAACTAGACCAGAGCAGCCCCTGCTAGGGGGCAGAGGGGTCCACAGGGCCGGGCAGTCTCCACCTCTGCTGCGGTCAGCACTCACCCCGTCACACCGTCCCCAGCAGCCACATCAGCCACCACAACGAGCTGCGCTGAGCAGAAGGTCTGGGCCCCATCCTCCCCACCCCGAGGCTGTGCCCACGGCATGTATTCAGTCCGCTGTGGCGAGGAAGACGGATAGACATCCTGCTGCCTGAAGACACAGCCTGGTCAGCAGCAGACGTCTCCTCTAGAAGAGACCCTGACCTCCCTGAGTGCTGCAGCGATCGACGAGTTGCTTTCAGCTGTCTCTGTCTCGAGACCCAGAGTCAAACGCGTGCTGATACCCCCCAAAGAACCCAGATCGCTGACCAGGCCTGCTGGGGGCCCGAGGGAGGGACCCCTCAGGCAATTAGGCACCCAATGTTTCAAAGGCCTAATACAAAACAGGGGCTTCCCGGGTGGCACAGTGGTAAAGAATTCATCTGCCAACGCGGCAGACCCAAGACACATGGGTTTGATCTCTGGGCCAGGAAGATCCCCTGGAGGAGGGCACAGCAACCCACTCCAGCATTCTTGCCTGGAGCATCCCACGGACAGAGGAGCTTGGTGGGCCGCAGTCCATGGGTCACGAAGAGGTGGACACCACTTGGCAATGGGGCACACACAGGCTAAAAAACTGGCAACGTGTCCACGACGAGGTGGGTTCTCAGCCTAGGGGTGTGAGAGGCCCCTTTGCTTTCGGGGAGGTTACACGAACTCAGGGTGGAATCACTGGTTAGGTGACTATTTCAAAAAGCTGACCAGAAGCTGTGACCAGGATGATGACAGAGAAGGAATTCTGGGTGATCTGAGATGGGAAAGGTTTTGGGGTTTAAAGAAATTAAAGATCACTGTCTTAAGCCAATCTCAAAAGACAGACATTTTTTTGCTCTCATTCTCTCTTCATGACAGTCTACTAAGCTATGTTTTTCACCCTCCCTAGGGTCACAGACTTGTTTGAAAATTTGTTGAAGGCCACATACCCCTGCCCACATCCGTGGTGCCGGGTACCACATGCCAGGGAAGGGAATCACAGATGCCAGGGGACAAACAGCAGAGTCAGAAGTGCTTTGGTGAGGCGGCCCTGAGCACAGGATGGAACCCTCTGAGGGCTTGACCCATGCCCCCTCACCTCACGCCATAGGAGATGTGGGCATTTTATGAATGATTCTGTCATACCACCCAGAGAGAAAGTCATCATGTTAGCTAAAGAAAATCATTGATTCCCATTGGAGTAACAGGTTAGGTAAACTATCAGGCAGAGGATGATGTAAAAGTTATTGTTCCAATCAAACAACAACAAATACAGTTCTGGACACAAGCAGTGTGAGCTACACAGTTTTCAAAGTGCTCAGTACAGAATGAAGTCAGTCAACATCACTACACTGTAGGTGTGGTTTCTGAGATGGTATCTCTTAAATGTCTACAGCTGCTAGGAGCCAGCAAAGCTCTTTTTGCACAGGCTGGAGAGCAAGCGTTTCAGGCCCTGTGGGCCAGGTGGTCTCTGCCACAGCCCCTCAGCTCTGCCACCGCAGTGCCAAAGTGCCCACAGACCACAGGCATACCCAGGGGCACGGCTGTGTTCCAATAAAACTTTATCTACAAAAACAGGCAGAGGGTTATCCCTTTTCCTTTCTCAGCAGTGGGTTTTTTGTTAGGCCTGTTTATATGAATAAACCCAAATAAAACATCCCCCCACCCCCATTAATTGTCCAGAAAGAACAGACATCTTCGTCACAGGAATACAGCCAATAAGTCTGAAACGGGTTCAGCAGGCACAGAAGAGAACCAGGTAGCCTTCTACTCCCATTCATGGGCCTCATGACCACCAGAGACGCAACAAGTTGCATCCCTAACACACAGTTCTCAAACTTTCCATCTCAGGACCCCTTCCCACTTTCAAGAGCTTCTATTAATGTGTGTCAAGTCTACCAGTACCTACCATAGTAGAAACTCAAAGAAATTTTTAAAATATTTAATAATTCATTTACAAGCTAAGAAAAATAAGTCTATTACGTGTTAATATAAACAATATCTTCCTCATAAAATAAAAAACTCAAATTTCATGAGAAGAATGAAACTGTTTCCCATTTTTGTAAATCAGTTTAACATCTGGCCTAATAGAACAGAACTGGATTCTCATATTTGCTTCTGCCTTCAATCTGATGTGAGGGAGTGTTCTGATTGAAGTTTAATAAAAAAAATAGGGCCTGATCAGAGGCAGACCTTCTCAGAGAACTGCAAACAGTCATCTTTGATTTTGCATTAAAGCTTGACAAGCGGTAGCCTCTTAAAGATAACTAAGATGGGGAATCTGAAACTGTAGCAATGAACTTTCACACTGTCGCAGTAAAACCCACTGGTCCATCTCAAGCTTTGAACAGATCTTTTATTCATGCGTGTGTGACATGCATTCATCAGGTGGAAAAACATTCTTTCAGAGTTAAAGGAGATCTCTGAAATACTGAAACTTTTCATCATAAAATATTTACATTTGTTAATATTACCTCTGTTCATATCAGATATCTGTTAAGAATTTGGAAGCTGTCAAGTTTACAGGGGTAGATTCTACGTCTTCCTAAATTAAAACCCGTTTTCAAGAGAAAATGAGATCACTGACAACAAATACTTTTCGTTTTCCTGAAGTAACATACACATTTCATTCATTTTCAAGAATATGTCTGTCAAAAGCCCAGGCCTGAGTAACTGTAGTTTGACTGACATCATTCCTTCAAATAAAAACACCATCCTGGGCCTTCTGTGGTGGTCCAGTGGTTAAGAATCTGCCTGCCAATGCAGGCGACATGGGTTCGATCCCCGGGTCTGGGAAGATGACACACGCTGCGGGGCAACTAAGCCTGTGAGCCACGACTCCCGGAGCCCGCGTGCCACAAGAGAAGCCACTGCCATGAGGTGACCTCACACTGCAACCAGAGAGAAGCCAGTGCAAAAGCAACAAAGACCCAGCACAGCCCAAAAAAGTCCTGAGAGAAAGCAGCCGGAGGAGCGCACAGCTCACACAACGGCACACGTGCTTCTCCTCAAGATGACCACCACACTCCAGATCGAAGCAGGAGTGCTTCCTGGGCACGTCCCATTCCACACAGAGTGGTGAAAGGCATATGTCCAAGGGCTGAGATGTAATGACGTTAACAGCTTCTCCTAATTCATCAAGGGCACTCTTCAGTGAAACGAGCCTTCTGCATCCCTGCGAGTAGGTGAAAATGAAGAGAATGCAGTGGCCACCAGCAGTTTGGTGCCACCGCCTCGAAGTGTGCTGAGGCGCCAGCTGGTTTATGCACCACTGCTTCTGCGCCATCAGTGCAAAGATCAACGGCAAAGAAGGCTGATCACGTCGCATTATGAAGAAAGTTCTGATCCCAAGGACCCTCTTGAGGACAGCTGCCCTGCCGAACCGTTGTGACCTCTCAAGGTCACAGCTACTTTCAGAACATGGCGATGGCTGGAATGAAGCCACGTCTCCGCTCCCCCAGCAACTAGCCAACCATCACTTGTTTCAGGGCTTTTGAAGCTCACATAAAAGCTAAGATTGCCCAGAACGCTTCCTCTGAAATTTTCCTCAGAAACTCAAGGGGGCGGGGAGGGAGATGCTCAGAAGCAGATACTGTTAATTAGACGCAGGGCGTGTATCCCCAAGGCATCCTCTGAGGTAATGACACTGGAGAAAGAGAAGGGAAAAGGAAGGCAGGCACAAGGGCAGAAACGGTGATTCCTGGCAGGCTCGAAACGCAGTGGCAGCAGAGTCAGACGCGCCTGTGAAGAGTCCGTGAAGCCGCCTCTCAGAACACAGCGCGGCAGTGACTCTGAAGGACAAAGGACCTGCGAGGGGCCACCGCGTGTGACAGAGGAGACAAACGCGTGACTTTAGCACAGTGTAGGACAGTGGGCAGCTTCACCCTTTATGTTTTCCTTTATACTTTCTCAGCTTCAGTCAGAAGGAATCCAGAGATAAAGAAGTCAACAACTCCAAACACTCTCTCTCTGAAAGCACCATGAACCCCAAGTGCAGGGACAACGATGACACACAGCGCTTCCCCCGCTTGCGATCAGTCAGCTTGGACGGCACCTGAAGCTGACATTCTTAAGCCCCAGTCACTGTCAAGGTCATGTAATCATTCAGTGGAATAATGAGCCTAAGAATAAGAACCAAAGTGTCAGGCTCCATCCAGCAAAAAGCTTCCAAATCCAGCAGAAGATCGTCCATGGCCTTCGCTCTGTCAGCTGTCTCAAGGATGGGCAAGATCACATGAAGGGCAAACTGAGGAGCAGAGGGTCAACACATTTCAGACCCAGTGTCTATGGGTGGTGTGCTCATTTGAGCCTTCCCATGCCACCTCACCAGCTGTCCTGGGCAGCAGAGCAGGGCACGGCCACTCAGCAGTCACGCCCGAGGCGGGCCTGCCAGCACAGCTAGCTGTCCCTGAGTTCTCTGCAGGGGAGACATCAATTGTGGGGACAGGGCTGCCCTCACTCTGCAAGGGTCATAAGCACAACCAGTTGTCAAAGTACAGAGTGAAATATGCATCTGGATATGCGTTCAAAAGCATCCCCCAGCCTAAGTCAATTCAGTGAAAGAACTCGGATCAAGAAGACACCCCTATTCTCATCTACTCTGTCCCCCTTTCAAAGGGTGTGAGATAGGTGCTGATGGGAAATGGGCGCTTTCTTAGTGGTCTGTCCCCTGAGAATGGTGGACGCAAGCCCTGGTGTACCCCCAGAGAACGGCAGACGTGAGCCCCAGTATGCCCTCAGGACTTCCGGCTCTCGGACTGGCTCTCCATTCAAGAGGCCCCGTGCTGTCACCTGGTGGAAGAAATAGGAAACTGCCTCGTGTACCCTGAACGATGACAAAAGCATGCCTGCTCCACAAAGCTTCTCTTCACTACGGATGTGGGGGGACTGGGGTGACCCGCCTGGATGCACCATCTACCCCAGGAAGAATACTTCACCGGGACGCTCAGCCAATGATCTGCTTCTCATGGAATAAATGGTCACAGAGACGATTAACTGCCACACTCACCCTTCAAGTTCTCTAAAAGCAAGGTGAGACGGCAGAGAGGCATCAGAGGGTCAGGAAGGTGGAGAGTACGGGAGAAGGCAGTGCTGAGGAAGGACCAGGAATTCACCAAGGGGAAGAAGAGGACAGACAAAACTTATCAGTGGGAGGACACCACCCTTGGGGTTTTTAGACATTTTCAGTCGAACAGTCAGAAAAATGAACCCAGAACCACAAGGGCAAAAAGATTAAAAAAAAAAAGTTGATTCAGGTCACATCTCAACACATTAAAATAAGAAAAAGATCTATTAAGTTACAGAAATAATAAAACAGGACTTCCCTGGTGGTGTGGTGGGTAAGAATCCACCTGCCAACACGGGGGACCCAGCCAATCCCTGGTCTGCGGAAGCGCCACGTGCCTCGGGGCAGCGAGGCCCACGAGCCCCGACTACTGAGCCCACCGGCTGCAAGCGCTGAGGCCCCGTGCCTAGAGATCCGCGCCCCAGAACGAGGGACGCCCCGTGCCTGGAGATCCGCGCCCCAGAACGAGGGACGCCCCGTGCCTGGAGATCCGCGCCCCAGAACGAGGGACGCCCCGTGCCTGGAGATCCGCGCTCCAGAACGAGGGACGCCACCGCGGGGAGGAGCCCATGCTCGGCGACTGAGAAAGACCACAAGCAGCAACAAAGACCGAACCAGCCAAAAAATAAATAAATACAGCAGTGCATGTGTTTAAAAAAAAAAAGAAAGAAAGAAAAAATACAACTAACTTTACATATAACATGCATAGAAGCAGGAAAAAAGAAAGTCAAGAAAATGCCCAAATACGCATTCCCAGAAGGTGGGTTTTATTTTCTACTTTGGAATCTCCTGTTTGTGACAAGATGCTTTATTAAGACTCTCATTTGTGGTTTGTTTTCTGTAGCTTTACTTTAACCACTGCGAGAAGGAAGGAGGGTTCTGTGAGATCCACAGCTCAGAGAAAGGCTAGGTAGCCAGGCTAAAAGCAAAAGATTTCTGCAGAGCACAGTCCAGCTTCAGCTCACTGAAAAGAATCTATCCCAGAGGGCGTTCCAGAGGGAGAAGGAAATCCAGGGCCTTTGGAGGAAGAAAGTAAAACACACAAGAGCGCTGTCCCTGGGACTAGAAAGAAGGCGAGCTGGCACACTCTGCGAGGAGGGGGCCTGTGGCCACCTGGGGAGCCAGGGGACCTTGGAACCTGAGCACTGACCGGGGCCCCCAGCCTGGCATGACCCTCACACAGCAGGCTGCTCACAGCAAGACCCGGATAACAGCAATCTCTCGATGGGAACCATTGTGGGCCCCAGACTGAGTGCTGTGCTCTCACTAAGAACCCAAGATTGCGCCTGGCACTGGTGGAGAGGCTTGAACTCAGGTTAATTCAAATTAGAGAAAATAATGTGACATTCATTGTACAGCCAGTGTGAAGGAAGAGTCCTACCTATCGTTTACCAAATATTCCAAAATGAATCCACGTTACTTTTACAATCAGAAAACAGACCGACAACAACATTTTATCTAACAACAGATGAATAATCTGCCTTAAAGAACATTAGTACAGCACTGCGTGTGTGACTTCATGGATCCAGAGGCAGGTAGGACCTTTGCAAGTCTAGCTCTTGACGCCTGTGGCCTGAAATCCCTACCTGGCCACGGCACCCTGCAGTCCTGGACATGATTCAAAGAAGCCCAGAGACACACGACATTTTCTCTGTGGTTTCTTTTGACTTAGGAGGCCAGGTCGGAAAACCAAGAAGATGCAGAAGGGTTCTAACTGCACGACAACTTAAAAATCAGAGCACTTTAGAGGTTCTTTCTGGCATCAGCCTCTTTTTAAATTAATACCGACACATCTATTTTGAAAGTGTGTTAAGTCAGCAGGAAGGGACGCTTTGCACATAGCCATCCCGGATCCATAAGCCCTTCTGTTCACACGGGGAGGTGTTAGCTGGTCCTTCCAAGACAACGTTTTTTCCTCCTGACTCAGTTTTGAGAAGGTGAGGATCACACTCACGAATGGAAATGCAGTGAATCATCTGGTAAGCAGAGTCACACCCAAGCCTTACACAGCTGGTCTCGGCAACGCTCCCCACCTGCCTCGCCACCCAACAACCCCACGCTGCTCTTACAAAGCCCCTGCCCACCCATCCCTCCTCCCCAGAAGCCAGCATCTTGGGCCTCCGCCTTCCTTCTCCCCCTCCACAGTGCCCAGACACTTAGGGAAGGCTGGCCAGCGCAAAAAGAACACAAAGGAACTTGCCTTTTCCATCTGTGGCTGATGCTTCTTGTAAATGCCTGATTGACCTAGAAATAAACATTCACAGAACAAAAGGTTAGCTAACCAATCTGCATTCCTCTCCATTTTCAGTGCTATAACTTGAGGCCTTGAATTTCTCTATATAAACTGAAAGGCCGGAACGGATGACTTTACAGAGCACTCCCTAGACACGATGACGGTTGATTACCAAGCCTCAGGCATGAGTGGGTCTCAAGCCTGAGAGTTAAAGACGCCCTCTGCTGGCTGCAAGAAGTCTGCCAAGGGCCTGGTGTGAGGGGAGAGATCAAAGCACAGTAGTGAGCAGCATCTGCATCTTCTGTTAGATTGGTGCAAAAGCAACTATGGTTTTGCACTGTTGAACTTCTGTTTGATAATGCAATACATTCTTAAATAAATGTGGTTATGTTATACATCATTTTAATGCACATTCCTCACTTCATCACTTGCTGTGTACTTTATATTTATTTTAGACTAGGGAAATGACTACCATTCCTTCAAGCATCTTGACAACTTCTTGCAGGGAAAACGCTTCCACAACCAGCAGCAGGCAAAAAATGCTTTCCAAGAACTCACTGAATCCCAAAGCATGGATTTTTATGCTACAAGAATAAACAAACTTATTTCTCGTTGGCAAAAATCTGTTGATGGTAAAGGTTCCTGTTTTGATTAATAAGGCTGTGTTTGAGCACAGTTACAGTGATTTAAGGGCTTCCCTGGCAACTCAAACAGTGAAGAATCCATCTGCAATGCAGGAGACCTACGTTCGATCCCTGGAGAATCCCCATGGACAGAGGTGTCTGGCAGGCTATAGTCCACTGGGTCGCAAACAGTCAGACATGAGTGAACAGCTAAGCACTTACAGTGATTTAAAATTCACGGTCCACAACCGCAATTACTTTTCACCAACCTAATACCTAATCTCAGTCCCACAGCTACGCCCCCACCCCAAACGGACCTCAACAACGCAGGCTCAGTGAGCTCACCTGTCACCTGGAAAGAACGGACCCTATAAGGTCACAGGCCGACCTCTAAAGCCTAGACCTAGGGGCTGTGAGCACAAGGATTCACGCAAACTTGGTATTTCATTGACTGGGGATTTCTAACTTTGCCGAAAACATGCTGGCCTCCAAGGAGTCTTTTCCAGCTAGGAAGTGCTGGCACCTAATGACCATTAGTACAGTTCAGACAGGGGAACAGGAACGTTCTTAAGGAAGCTACAGACCAGCGTTCCAGGCAGAATTGAAAGGCACGGAAGGAGGGACTGTCTGAGAGGCAGGGCACAGTGCAAGCAGACCCGGAGTAGGGGGAAGAGGGCTGGGTCTCATGGACCTGGGCGGCAGACCTAGCCTGGCTAACCAGTCTCAACTGGACTATGAGTAAGTCATTTCTCCCAAACCCTCTGTAGTCTGCCCACCAGGGAGAAGTGAATGGCACAACGGGTGAAATTAAGGAGCACAAAGATGACACCAAACCAATGCTGGCTGAATCTGAATGTCCAAAAGAGATTCTGACACTGTTTCTTAAATTACCTCTCTAGTACTTGAGTTTTTCTCATTTTACAGCAATTTGCAGAACATCCACTGTGAAGAATCTTGCCATTTGGCATCTGCTCCTTAGTGCTGCCATCAGCAAATGGCAGGAAGTGACCCCCTGTAGCTCCGCAGTGCACCTCGCCCTTCCTCAATCTCCCAGGCCCCTCCTCTTCTGGCCGCACACGTGGCTTGCAGGATCCTAGTTCCCGACCAGGGATTCCAACCGGAGCCCCTGCAGTGGGAGCTCGGCGTGCTCACCACCGGACCACTGCTGTACTGAGGGCGACAGACGTCAGAGTGGGGGCTGAGGTTCTGTTCCCTAGTAGTAAGATGCTCTTTCCAACTGGAGATGATGCTGGGCATCCTGTTTCAAATGTCTGGGCTGCTATTCCTGAACAGGCTATGGGGCGGTTGTGGAGACTAAGAAGACTCATTTGTGCTCTCTCCTATGCAGGCAGCTGTCTGCTGAACTGACATGTCAACGTGTGTGATGTATGAGGTAGGTTAAGAGTGAATCTAACACGCTCGGGACTTCCCCGGTGGTCCAGCAGTTAGGACTCTGTGCTCCAAACGCAGGGCCCAGTCTTGACCCATGGTCAGGAATCTAGACCCCAAGCGCTGCAACTCAGAGCCCGCACGCCGCAGCTAACACCCAGTGCACCCCAATGCATTTAAAAAAGTGAACCCAGCTGACTGAAACGAGGACTACACTCCACTGACACCACGTTCTAAACAGTCAGAGTAACGAACGACCCCGTCAACCCCAGGAGCCTAAAAATACTAATTCACTGTGAGGGGCGCTGTGGTATAGAACATCTCACCTCTAAGAGAAGACCGCTAAGTCTGTTTTTTAAAACTTTATTCCAAAAGAAAGGATTGCTTTCAGGCGGCCACAGAATTTAGACCATAATAAGAGTGAGTGTCTGATTTCTGTGAGCCTTTCTTTCGCTACTTTCTTTCTTGCTTCCTACCAAAGCAAAAATTTCCTTCACTTGGATGTGCTCTGAGGAGGATATTCTCTCCTCATTAGTTGCTGACTTGGCACTAACATGTCTTTACACAGTCAAAGCACAGTATATGCATTCAAAGTCTGCCAATTCCAGGGACGAAGTGAACCCATCTGATGACATCTACGTTGATGAGCTGAGAACTACCACTAGTTTTATGTTGATGTACATCCTCATTTTCTATCTAACTTAGCAAGAAGAGGCTATCTAGAGGCTTTCTTCAACTTCAACTTCCTTTCCTTCAAATTCACATGGCTGTTTTATCCTGCTACTGAGTTCTCGTCTCCAAACCCTTTTCCAGCATCTGAAGTGCTCAAAGTCGGTGCCAGGTGAGCACCAGAGCAATCCCCTGGGGAACCTGACAGAGACACAAACTCCAAGGTCCAGCCTGGAGACTAACTCAGGTGAGTCTGGGACCCAGGAAGCTGACGTGTGCCCCAGGTGACTCTGACCAGTTTGGGTTCGGCAGGTCCAGCTGCCAAGCTGGATGGACACGCCCGTGGCCTCCGTCCCCAGGGGGACTCACCACACCACCGGGAAGAGGATGGCCCCGCAGCACAGCAGGTCAACCAGAAACAAGGAGTCCTTCCACAGGCCGTACTCTGTCGTCCCCTCCTCGGTGGACTCTATGATGATGTAGGCCACGTTGGCCAGGACCTGCAGGACACAGGGAGCATGGACAGATCTGTGCGACAAAGCCCCGGAGGGTGGACACCGGGCCGACAGGCTGGGCTGTGTGTGCTCCATCCGGTCGTTAAGCAATTCGCATGTTATGAAAAGTCCCTCAGCTGGTCAGACAGAAGGCAAGTTTAAAATCTGTGACACCTCTGAACACAAGGGAAACACAGTTGATGAACTATTCTTTTGAGATTATCACTAGGTAAGAAAGCAGAGGAATCCCACCTCTACTGCATGCAAAGTCCGTGGTCCCAAACACTCTGCTTCACTGCTCTACAGGGAATTCTCCATATTTCCACAAAAATGGGAAACCCGTCGTGCTATGACTTAGGAAGGGTAGTTTCTCTTTTCATCCAGGACATATCAGTTAAATAATCACTGAAGCCCCACTTACTACAAATGCAAAAATTAGCCTGCAATTTCAGTCTCCCACTGACACCCAGCCTCTGGGCTCCTCCAGAAGCCTAGTCCGTTGTAAAGATCTGCATCTGTGGCTCTGTCTATGAAGACAAATGGGAAATAGACAGCTTAATTCCATTTCATCCTCAGTACACACTCTGAACACGAGACACAAGATGTTCCCAGAGGCACTAGTGTGGAACCAAGCGCCAACAATGTTTCTGAAACGCCATTTTTACATCACTCACTCCCTACTCAGGAAGGCGCAGTGTCTCCCATGACCAAAAGGAAACAGTGTCAACTTGTCAAGGCTGATGTTCAAGGACTTCTCAGACTAGCCCTTACGTTTAAATACTCATAACTTCCTCATGTTTAATTGTCTCAATGGCCTTGCTTCCTCAGGGTGACCTGCCATGTGACCTTGTGTTTTTGTTCCTTCTGGGGAACAGAAGAGGGAAAGCTGGGAAGAGCCTCCAGTACGTCACTCTGGGCTGAGAGAGGAAGAGTGGAGCTGAGGGGGAGGCGGGGCAGGAGCCCAGCCACTGTCTCCCAGCTCTCGGGACTGTGGCAGGCTGGAGAACGCTACCTGGCAGGGACGTGGCCACAGCAGCTCAACAGCCAAGACTCATGCAGTGCCTCAGCCTCTCCTGCCCGCCTGACGGTAGCGTCGCGGTTGCCTGTCACGTGTCCTTCCTTAAAATCTAGGCCAGGCCCATCTCCACCAGAAAGCTCGTCCAGATCATCTGAATTGAAGTGAATACTCTCTCGCTGGAAACCTACAGCAACCGGTCCGTATCGTTTACGTGGCACTAACATATGTCTCTTGTGGTTAATGTGAAGATGGTTTTGCCACAAACACTGCCAAACCATCAATCACCAGGTGAGCGGGCTGACCTGGGTGCCTGGGGAATTGGCACCGTTCCAATCCTCGCCTGCCACACGTGCACTGGGCTCCAAATGATTACTGATGAGAATGACTTTATCAAACAGATGCTCTCTGGTCAAGCAGAGCTGAGAAGTTGTGTGTCCCTGCTAGGATCTGTTTATCATGCATCCTTTACGTCCAGGTTCTACCTCCAATAAGACTACTACATATAAGACGAAGCTCCTCTCCTGAGGGGCTCACAGTCTTATAAAGTTGGCCTCAGTCCAGGGCCCCAGTCACATGAAGCACTTAATAAACATCTGTCCCAATGTCTCATATTTTACGCTGTGGAAACTCACTGGTGTCATTCACAGTTTTACAATGACTTGTTGGGAATTTCCCGGCAGTCCAGTGGTTAGGACTTAGTGCTTTCACTGCCAGGGCCCAGGTTCAATCCCTAGTTGGGGAACTAATTTCCTGCAAGCTGAGCAGCACAGGCAGAAAAAAAAAGAAATTGTTAATCAAGTCACGGTATACCCAAGCTTCTCTGCTAAGAGGACCATCAGAGGCAGAAAAGAAGACAGCATGTCTCCCTAACTTCTCAGCAGCTCCCTATTCATGTGCTGTTTAAAGATGGTGGATGGTGGAGCAGCTCCCACTGCAAGAACCTGAGGTCTGGGTCCATCAGAATCAGAAAGATAGGCTCAGGCTTCAACCCCAAAGGCAGAGGAGGGGGGTTTCCGGGAGACCTGACTCCCTCTCCCCCAACAGGCCTGGAGCGAAGCCCAGCAAAGAGAGGAGGAGGACAAGCGGGGTTAGGGACCTTTACCTGCAGCGGGATGACAACCATGAAGACCTTCTTGTCTTTATCAGAAAGGATGTGCTTAATGAAAGCCCAGCCAGTGCCGATGAGTGCGATGGTGATGAACAACAGTGCCCCCTTCAAGCTGCAAAAGGGAGGAACGAACAGACATCAACGGGTCTCTTTAGCCTTTCATTCTGAGTCATAGTCTACAGCTCATTCTATGATTTCACGCACTTCCTCCAAGAGACAGATCGCCAGACATAGGGAGGGAACGCACGTCAGCAAGCGGCGTTTCTTTCCCGGCACACAGTTAGCCACACGGCCCTTTGGTGTGGTGGGGGGACCTCTTCGGGAACATGCTGACAGCCCCAAGTTCTCCAGTCAGGACAGCCATCCATAGGCCACACGGCTGCCCTGGGAGGGCGGGGCCGTCTCCCTCACCCTGGGGCAGGTCTCGCACTGGCTCAGCTCCCCAACCTTGCCCAGCCATCATGTCACAGGACGGGTACTTCCCGAGGCAGTCTAAGTACTCACAGGTGAGTGATGTAGTACACCACCGCCCACCCTTCGATCGGGAAGCCCTGGGAGGAGATGTAGTGGTAGTCGATCTGCAAGAAAACAAGTGCATTTCAGAAAGGCTGACTACCAACGCCTTACCCACAGCAGGATGGGAAATGCCACCAGAGGCCCTTGTGATGAGGATGCCCACATCCACTCCCTAACACTGCACCTGCAGATGCACAGTGAAGCCTGTGAATGCACTGCAAATGGCAGGGAGCTTGAGGAACCAGGCAAAAGGGTTCCACGTCACTAACACCCACTCCGGGCCCCACTCTCTTTTTTGGCCCCACTGCATAGCGTGTGGGATCTTAGTCCCAACCAGGGATTGAACGCGTGGCCCCTGCATCTGAAGCATGGAGTCTTAACGTCTGTACCAGCAAGGAAGTCCCAAGGTCCCTCTCTTGAGGCAGATGATTCCCTCTAGCAAATGGCTGCCTATTCTCTCCTTGCAAGAAACCTCCAAGAGAGTTCCTGGTGGTAAGGATTCCAGGTTTTCACTGCTGGATCCTGGGTTCAATCCTTGGCCAGGGGAACTGAGATTCTGCAAGTGGTACTAAATAGCTAATCAATGAATTAATATATAAAAGTAAAGATGCAAAAAAACAAACAAACAAAAAAAATCCTCCAAATGTCACTGATCTTTTCAACCCCAAGCAACAGCTTTCTCTCATAGCCTTGCTGCTTACATAATAAATAACTCAGCTAAAATACCTACATGGAATCACCCAACTTCAACTCTATTTTCTTTGTTTGGAGGGGGAAACCCTGCAAATTTAGGGCTACCGGAAGTACCAATGAATTTTTGCTAAAGTGGCCAGCTTTAGCAGCACCCCAAAGGCTTGCAGGCGGGACGCCCAAAGCTGACATCAATTCCTTCATGCGTCTTTCATTCCTCTGCACGTGGCTGTCTGGATATGAAAGTAACCCAAGAATCCTATGAGTCCTTATCTGCATGATTTCAGAAGGAATCTTTTTACCTTAATCCAAACCGGAAACTAGCCAAATAATTGTCGTTTCTTGAAACTACAACTGGATACGTTGTTACTTTTTCTAGGACAATATTTTTAAGGGCAGTAGGCTCCTGAGAGAGTCTGGAGACTGTCACTCTCACAGATGGGGCCCACAGATACCTCACAGGCCTACAAAGTGGGGAAGCTGTGACTGTCTCCCACGGGCTGGCTCGTTTCAGTCCGCACCGGCACTAAATATTCAGAGCTTGACTCAGTTCTTATGCCTCAATCTTTAGAGCGTCAGTTTCCTCTCAAACAAGTATGCTAACAGTGAATTTGAAATCAAATGGGAACATGGGGGAATATTTCAAAAAAATAAAGGAAGCTGCGGAAACAATTCATCAGGTGGCCCTCTAATCTCAAGAAATGACTAGGAGGGTGAAAAAAACAATAAAATACCTACAAGAGAAAACTCTAATTGAGTCTGTAGGTAGTATCTAAAGATGTCTTAAGTCTAGCACTAGGGAGGCTATGATGATTTATCTCAAGATCAGTCCTTCCCGGACCAAAGGAGGCTCATGGCAAAGGTGCTCTTTTATCTTCTGTTTGATGTGGCCTGTCTTCCAGCTTATTTTGCCTGACAGTATAGGCATTTCATAAATGATCCCAAAACAGAAATACGTACTGCGTGGAACACCAAGGAAAGAGACTTGGTGAAAGGAAGGGCAGCCATCAGCCAGTGAATTTTAAATACATCATTCCTATAAAACAGAAAGAAAAGAATTTAAGGACAATTTCACACTCCCAAAGGATGGCTGAAGCTCCACCCATCATATATTTATAAGGAAGCCATAAATGTGATCTAAGCAAACCACAAACACAAAGCTTTTTTAAAAAGTGGTTGCTGCCAGCAGAGAAGGCGTGGAATGGGGTCCCAAGTCATCTCTACCATGTAATCCAACTCTGTGAATGGAGCCAAGTAATATACAATGGGTTCCCAGGCCTGATAAGATGGAAATCTAAACAGGCTGCCAGTTTCCACTCCGGAAACCACCCTGGAAAGCCCACAGAGGCAAGAAAGAGGCAGATGGATCTATGAAAATGGCACAAAATCCCCAAGAAGGCAGAGGTGACTGGGCACAGCTCTAGGGGAAACAGCCAGCCCAGAGGAGAGGTGGGCTTGGTGCTAGGTGGCAGGGATGGTCAAAGGCAGTACCACTCTGTCCCCTCTTGGCTGGAACCTGCCAGACGCACCTGGCCAGTGAGACACAGCACCCACTAACCCACCCCTCCTCCACCGGCATGGGTCCACCCTCAGGCTGCCAGGCAGTCAAGTCCTCTACCCCTTCCCGCCTCACCCTAGGAGTTAATCGCCTCCCCCCAGGAGTTAATCTGTGAGACACAAAACCGAGACGGAGAAAAAATTCTAAACCCTATGAAAGAAAGCAAAGACTTGAAGTAAGAGCGATAGGGGGAATTCCCACTCCCTGATATCAAGACAATCTGCAAAGGTACAGCAGTTAAAAAATGGGGAACAGTGCAGCATCAGAGAAGTAAACCAACAGAACAGACTAGAAAGCTTAGAGATAGATTTGTGAATGTATGGAAGCTTAATATTTAAGGTGACACCAAGTCAGTGGGAAAAGAACAGGCTGCTTAATAACTGGCACTGGGGGGGGGAACTCAGCTCAAACCTATATAATAAATGAGGAAAGCTGACCTCAGCTTCACACTTACCTATACCCCAGGGGGATTTGCCTGCTAAACAGAAAATACCCATTTTGTGATCTGGAATAGGAATGGGTCTCTCAGGATCCATGAGGCACGACCCAGAAGACTACAATTACATGGCCTTGACTCCATTGATGTGAAAGATTTTTCCCCAACAATTCAAAGGGGAGAAGAAATTTTCAGTGTCTTAAGACATACAAGGGACTGAGACTCAAATGTGCAAGGAACTCAAGCACAGCAACCAGGGACAGACAGAAAACCCAACAGAAGGATAATGCAAATATAGGCAGTCACAGGGGAAGCCCAGAAGGCTAGCATGTCTCTGCAAAGGGAATTCCTATCACCGATGATCAGAGACACGCCAGAGAAAACGGGGTACCGGTTCAGGTGTCAGCACTGGTGCGCGTGCTGGAGGAGTACCGGCTGGCCCAGGCACTCCGGGAAGCAACCTGGCAGCACTCGGCGAAACTGAAGGAGTGCTCGCCCCACACCCAGGGCGCCTCCTTCCGGAACGAACCTCAGAGGCTGCCCGAGCCATCTAGGGACAGGCAGGAGGGCGGACTGTGACAGGGTAGGGAAGCAGGGAGATGAGGACAAGCTAAGGGTCCACCACGAAGGGGGTGGTGAGCCAAACGGGGCACCCACTGGGTGACACGGAAGAGCTGAACAGCCATGAACTGGGGGCACACACAGCGATGTGCCTACGTCTTAAAGAGGATATTAACAAGTGAAACAATGTACAAAAACAATACCTACAGACAGGACAGTTCATATAAATTAAAAATATATTCAATACCAATAAACACGATTTGTTTATTTATCAAGATACACAAATACCCAAAGCCACAAACGAAACACATTTGGGTGGCTGGCCGTGGCTGGGGAGGACCGAGAGGGGACAGGAAGTCAAGCAGGAGAGGGCCTTGCACAGGGTGATAAGCAGGGCGTGTCGTGAGTGACGCACACCAGTTTCCGGGCGGGCTTCCTCCCTGGTTCTTTCCTGCTCCAGGGCCTACCTACTTGAAGGTCGAAAAGGGAGTCAAGGCCAGAGAAGTCTGTCCGTCCTCAGCAGCAAGGAGACTCACCCAGGCTGCAGAGCCAGCAAGGGCAGGGCTCACCCGCACAGCCTGGCCCCCTCGACCTGCAGCCCGGGGGACAGCGTCGACGGTAGGGGAAGGCAGGCAAGAGTTCGAGCTCTGCGGGGACAGCGACCGGGCTCACACACGGCTCTGCCCTGACCGCCCTCCTCTCACGAGGGCTCAGAGACCTCTGCTGAAAACAGCGCCGCCATACCCAGCACCTGGCTGGGCAGAGACGGGCACCAAGCAGGCCAGCTGCTCGTGCTCCCTCCCCCGCTCCCCGTGCTCTGGCGCCACGAGAGAACTCACAACGGCACAGCAAAGCAGCATGGGCCCGGGCCAGCCGTGTCCCTCACTCCCCTCTCCAGGCCTCAACAAGACAAGGCCCAAGTCTCTGGGCTCCCTGCAGCTCTAAGGGCTTGTGAGTCTCTCTGAAAGGCAGCCTTGGAGCCACATCCGCGACGTGACTCGAATCACCAACCCCACCCAGCTCAAGACTCAAAACACGGGGCGGTGGGGCAGAGGGCCAGAATGACACGCTTCTGTGTCTACACTGCACTTCAACAAGAAGTTTAAAACAGGCTGTACAAAGCAGGTCAGCCTCACATAACCAAGGATTTTAAACTGTGGTCAGAGTTTTGAATAAAAGTGAACCAGTGACAGTGACTGCCGCCTTGCTAAATAAAGGGAATTTAACACACCGCTGAACATCTGGCTAGACTACTGTGCATGTGCTCCATCTCTGCACAGCACTCGGGTTTGCAAAGCCCTCTTGTACACAAGAGCACTTCCCTGGTAGCTCAGACGGTCAAGCGTCTGCCTGCAGTGCAGCAGACCCAGGTTCGAGCCTTGGGTCGGGAAGACACCCTGGAGAAGGAAATGGCAACCCACTCCAGTACTCTTGCCTGGAAAGGCCCATGGACTGAGGATCCATATCTACAGTCCACGGAGTCGCAAAGAGTCAGACACGACTGAGCAACCTGACTTTCTTTCACTTCTTTTTCTCTTTCACACAACATTTCAGGGGAAATCACGTAAGAAATCTGAAGATCTAAGACTTTGAGAGGAAGGCAGATTATGACAGTTTATGACGGTTGCAGTTCTGCAGCTGGGGAAAAAGAGATTTACAGAGTGAAGCCAGACACACCTCAGTCAGCGGCAACAACAATCAGTATTTACATCTGAAAACCAGATTTCCGACTCCTAGTTCTTACTTGTCTACTAAAGGCAAAAGCCAAACCTTAAAAAAAAAAGCCACCCTCCACCATCTTTTATGGTCTGAATTTGTAGGATTCTTTTTTTCTTATTACTGGTTGCCCAATCTCTAGTCCAAACATGATTATGGAGAGTCCTTCACAAGCAAACAAGACGTTCTTTGCATCCAGTGGGTGTAAAAGGTTTACAACAAACAGGAAACAGCAAACCACACCCAGCAGAGCCCAGGAGCCGAGCCGAGACAACCCATGTCCACTAGAGACAGGCAGGCCACCAGAGCTTAGCGAGGTCTCCATTTCTGGCTCACTGCTCCAGAGAAAGAGGCATCTGGCATTTGGAGTGCTCATTTATTGTGTGAATTTAATCTATAATACCATATTTCCATACCATCCTTTACACAGTTTATGGGCTTTATAAAACACATTTCACACTATTCTTTAACTGAAAACTAGCATTTCGTTTCTACTTTGGGGGAGGGACACAGAATTAATCACTACTTCCACTCATGTGCTGTTTCCCTCAAATACCAAGAAGAGGAAGTTAAAGCTTTGGGGGCTTTCAGGAGAAAGGCCAAGAGTGAGGCAGGTAGGCTCTGAAGGTTGTCTCGAGCCTCTGGAGGGCAGTGTCCACCCCGGCTGGGCCTCCAGAGCTCAGCAGCAACGCCATGCTCCCCCAGGCCCTGGGCCACGGTCACTCCTCTGGTCTTAAGAACAAACAGCCCCTGAAAGGGACCAACGCATTCACTCTGAGTCCTGAGCTGGGGTGTCCTTGCTATGGAAAGTGAAAAGTGAAGTCACTCAGTCATGCCTGACTCTTTGCGACCCCATGGACTGTAGCCTACCCCACTCCTCCGTCCATGGGATTTTCCAGGCAAGAGTACTGGAGTGGGTTGCTGTTTCCTTCTCCAGACCATGCTACAGAAACACTCTGCTTATATATTTCACTTCGACTGTATATTACTGAAATATGTGGACTTGCTTTTTAAACCAAGCAACAGGAAGTGAACAGACATCCTGGCATGCAAAGGCCTCCCACACTGTAAGGCTTCTGCAGAGTCCCCCTTGTTTCGGGGAAGATGCCCTCTGGAGAGAACAGGACTGCTACTGACAAGGCCTCTTGGTTCCGAAGACAGCAACAGGTAAAATTAAACAAACACATACCCTAACCCTGGGGGCTGAAGGGCTCGAGGAGGTGATAATTTACCGTCGTTTTCGAAGGATGTGAATCCAGATGGTCCCAGAGAGAAAAAAGAAGAAGGCCATGGAAATGTACAATTTGGGGAGAGGAATTTCTCCCGCTGAGAGGTAGCTGTCAGGATTCTTCTCTGTGATCTCGATCTGAAACCAACATGAGACTAGTTTTCACTTTTCAAGAATAAAGCATCCCATATTCAGTCATTTGGAATCTCTGTTATTTCACAGAAGCTCAAGAAAGTGAGTACCAGAAGGTAACAACTATATTCTTTTCGGAAACAAAATTATAGATGACTTACAGACACAGCAACACATTTTTTGTGCCACACTCTGAGGCATGTGGGATCTTAGTTCCCTGACCAGTGATCGAACCTGCGTCCCCTGTCTTGTCAGTGCAGAGTCTTAACCACTGGACCACCGAGGAAGTCCAAACAGCCACATTCTTACTGCACAAGCTGAAGTGTAAACACTTCCTAGTATAAATCTTTTATATTTCCTTTTTAAGAATCCTCTGCTGAAGTATGTTGCCCACTGGCAAGAGTTATTCTGGCCATGTATCTCTAACTCTGCTTAAATGTTCTTAAAACTGCTCTCAGAAAGAAAAAAAACACTCTCATTTTACACAGCTGACAACATCCACATGGAGCAGTTTCCATACGGTACTCACATCGAGGCTGAATGAAAACTTGTCATTAGACCAGATGTCACTTCCCAGACACTTATGAAAATAAAGACTGTAGAGGCCTTCCTGGTCATCAGTGCTGATGTTAAAGAAAAACTGAAAATGAAGAAGAAAAAATTTTAAGGATATTCAAATCCTCAGCTAAATTTTTAAATATTAGAAGGAACTCATGAATATTATAAACAGAAGAAAACAGACTGTTTACTTAATCAAACCCTTCTAAAGCAGAGTTCCAATAGACATTTTATTATTCTATGATACCCTCTTGATATTTTGTTAAAACGATTTTCAAGCTAACAGAAAGGTAGACTGGATTATACAGCAAATACCTATGTACCCACTACCTAGACTCTACAGTTAACACTTCACCACAATTCCTTTATCACATATCTATCCATCAGTAATGGGTTTTTGCCGAAGTCTGCAGAGCTAACTTAAGATGTGGTTATCTAGCTGTCAAGCCCACATATTATTGTTTTGCCCTTTAGGTAAAAAACACTTCTAAAAAAGAAAGGAGGTTCTTCTGGTACTTGAAAAAGTAAAGGACTGGTATTTCCTCATAAAATGTACCTGTATGATTTTAGACAACAGTAACAAGGCTACATCTACTATGTTTAGACATTTTTCTTTGTTTTTCAAATATTTCATGTATTCAAGTAAAGCTTAATGTAAATCAAAAAATGTTATTTATATATATATACACACACATATATATAATCACAGGATGTGACTCCTTGATCAATTCTAGCGAACATTTTACTACAAGTCTAAAATATTAATATACTCTTTAGGGCTACATATACAAGTGGTGAACGATGAAGAAAAGCAAGGAAATGGTTATGGTAACATCTTTCATGATAGGGGTTACTCTAGAGTTGAGAAGCCCATGAGGGACACAGACGTGGTAAGCACTGTTCTAGTTCCTATAGCAGGTGATGGCTACGAAGGTGATTATTCATAATCATCTGTACTCAAGGTAAGTACTACACACTCTTCTATAGGTATCGTGCCTCAAAATTTAAAAGAAGGGAAAAAAAAGAGACATCTGTAAAAGGGGACTAATACCAGTACCTACTTTCATAGCTTGCTGGGAGGATGAATTGAGACAATGCTAAGGTGTGAGTATTTAGCAGGATGTCTAACATTCATTCACACATTCATTCATTTCCAAAATTACTGATGGGAAGACTATTAGGGCCAGGTCCAAGATGAGGAATTTCACACAGAGCAGCAATAAAGCAGACAGAAATCCCTGCCCTTATGGTTACCTTCTAAAAGGAGAGACAGACAATAAATGTAACAAATAAATACAGTATGCTGTACGTTGGAAAGAAGTGTTTAGGGAAAAGGGGGGGGGGGCTGCATTTAAAACAGGGCGACTGGAGGAAGCTTTGGCGAAAAGGTGACATTCGAGCCAAGACTTAAAAGAGGAAGAAATTAATCACGCAGACTCTGAGGACAAGCTTTTCTCCAGTGGGTACAGTTAGAGCAGAGGCCAAGGCTTTATCTTCTCTAGGAGCAGCAAGGTGGCCTGTGCGGCTGGAGCACAGTAATACACAGAGGGTGGGGAGGAAACAGGAACTGCGGTCAGAGTTGACAACAGCCAGACCACGTGTGCCTGGAGACCAGTGGGAGGACTTGGGCTTTTACTGTGAGACAGAGGGGAAGCCGCTGAGGGTTCAGAGCAGATGAGCACCCCTAAACCCTCAGTCAGCTGTTAATACCGATGGCTACTAAAGTTAATAACATCAACACTGTTAGATCCACAGAAGAATCTATGGTGAGGGAGCTCAGAACTGCAGATGAAGGGGCGGGGGCCTTTCAAAGGTGGTACAAATATAGAGAACCTTGAGCACAGGCGACGGGTGTAGGCCGTTGTCAGAAGTGACAGAACCACACACTCAGGAGCTGTGTGTTTCACACTCAGGAGCTGTGTGTTTCATGTGTCCTTCTGTTATTTCTATTCCCCACCTCTCTGGGGGTAAATGATACCTCAGTTAATGAAAACTGCTTAGAAAAAGAGGTAGTGATTCTTACAAGAGACTATTTGTACAGTGCTTCACAAAGCACTTTTATTTTTTAAAAATGATACACCTAACCACCCTGTGAGATGGGTATCATCATTTTCCATTTTCAGATGATTAAAGAGTGAGACTCAGAGGTTAAGTGAGTTGTCCAAGGTCACCACCTAGCATGTGGGCTCTGAGATCCAATCCAACGTCCTACCCCACACCCCACACACAGGCTGTGATGCTGCCATGAACACTCAGGTGCAGTTAACGACAGTGACAGCTGAGCAGGTCACTCAGGCCTCTGTTTCAGTGAACGCGTCTCTGAAATGACAACATCACCCAAAAGATGACAACTGTCCTTTCAGGTACAGAATTCTGGGTTTCTGACACATTCTGAATACAAGGCAGGGTGGGATTAGAGAGGCAGAGCTGTGGGGACAGCCAGGGAGAACCGGGTTGGAAAGTGGGCCTTGACATTCACACTGGACATACACAAAGTTATTCTCTCTCAGAGATACGTGATTTGATAAGCGGTGGATAACAATATCCACCTTGTAGGTTTGTTACGGAGAGAGTTACTATATTCAAATGACTGGCACACAGCATATATAAATTACTATTCCTAAATTCAAGGTTTCTTTAAAAATTTACCCTTTTACATGGCAGAGATAAATTCTACAAAACTTGACTCAAAGAGATTACGTACCTGGAATGAAACTGCCCCATCATTATTATGAACAGAAAAGGATTTCTCTCCTGTTGCCTAAAAGAGACATTAACAACCTATTTTAGATGAGACCATCAGAAAAAGCATGCTTGTAAAAATAAAAATTTAAAAACTCCAAAACATGTTCTTCTAAAATCCTAAATTGGCTGGTCTTCAAAAGCTCATTAAAGAAGAAATTCACCATCTTTTCAATATGAATGAAATCCTGTTTCACAAGAAAACGTAATCCTTTACCCAGTTCCTTTTCTCAGTTATCTCTCCTGTTGCTCCAACAGCTTCCTGCTCCCCGCTGAGCACCTCTCTAGCCTTACAGCTATAGTGAGACGACAAAGCCAACCCAGGCAACATCTCAACACAGCACCTGGCCTCCATGCCCAACGTCAAATGACCGATGTATTGCAACGGGCACAATGGACTAAAGCTGAGTGACAAAAAGAAGGAACTACTGAGACATGGAACCACACAGATGAACCTAATATAATCACACTAAATGAAAGAGAATCCATGGTGGCAGATCAGTGGCTGCCTAGGGGCGGGAGGGTGACAAAGGGGCAGGAGAAACCCTTGTGGTGACGGTGTACTGCGGTGGGGGTTCAGGCGCACACGTCAAGTCAAAGCTCATCGAAGTGCCACTTCAAACAAACGCAGTGTGTAGTGTATCAGTTTTACTTCAATGAAACTGTTAGAACAAAATGAAACCCTGCCATCTGGATGCTGCATCACTGAAATATCAAGATATCCCAAATCAAAACTTTCCCATGTGTCCTTCTGTTATTTCTATTCCCCACCTCTCTGGGGGTAAAAAAGCAACCTACCTGTTCTCCCTTTCCCCCCGCCGCCCTGGCTTCCCAGACCACAGCTCACTTACTCCACGTTCCGAAGCTCTGCTCTGGCTCAGATGCTCGATACCCTAAACCTGCACGGCTACGACAGCATTCCTCCCAGTCCCTCTCAGGGCCCCAAGACCCTCTCCACCGCTACCTAGCACGTTCCTTCTGAACAATGATTTTCCCTTAACACGTTCTCTATCACGTTCCATCCTAACCAAGAACACGCAATGACTTCCTGTTCTCTGTGCATTGACAGCTTCTATCTTCTGGCCATCTGTAGTCTAAGATCCCTCTCTCTGGTCCCAAATATATGTGATGTTTTACTTACAACAAGCCAGTGCCCAGCACTTGTCAATGCTCATGTCCACTTCCGGTCTTTGCTCATGATGGTCTTCAGCCCCTTTCTTCTCATCTTCTTCCCCAGACAATCCACCAAACATTCAAGCCCTGGTGACATCTCCCTCCAGATGACTCTCAGATACCCCACTTCCCTTTCCCTTGACTATCTGAGCTTCTATGACATAAGCACTGTGTAACTTAGCGCTCAGTCTTACTCTGAAATTACTTCAGAGTGTCCAGGTTCTCTCCCCAGACAGAAGGCAACCGCCTGTAGACTGAGCACGCAGATGTACGCATGTGCACCTGTGTGTCTGTGTACACACATATATAAGGACAGTCCTACATGCGTGTGAGCACACACACACACCTGGGAACGCTGGGAGCAGAGGTTGGGGTTAGTTCTTACCTTTGAATCCACGGTACTTCTTTTAGACTTTCCACTTTCTAAAAGAAGAATCATTTAAAAGATATTATTGCATGACTCAGCTCATATGTATATTACGGTATCACTTTATGAGACTCTAGCTCATCTAACGTCAAATAATTCAAACAAATAAACAAAATGGTGAGGCCACATGCCATCTTACGAACTTGTAACTCCTCAGAACCCCAAAAGTTCTTGAGCTGTGGGAGCCGCAAATTGGACTTGCTCTATTATGAACACAATTTAATAAGTGGCAACACTCAGTATCAATAAAGGAAATCGTCTCTAAATAACCTAGTGCCTATTACTGCCAAAGATGCCACATGGAATGACTTGAAAACAGATCACTATTTAAAAAAATTTATATATATATGAGATTTATTTACATATGTAGAAAAATAGCAAATATTATTAGCATAAAGCATACTTTTTTCCTCATGGCAAGGAGTGTAAAGATTGCTAATGACTTCTTTGAATGAAGAGAGGGCCTCTTATTTTTACTTAAGTCACTCTTTCTGAGGAAGAGACTCTCAAAATCTGTAGGAAGGGAGAGAGTTTCACAATAAAGAGAAGGAAGAAAATTTTCTGCCTAGGAATGGTCATGTGAGCCCAAGGAGTGTGGACAAGGAGGAGATAGTGCACATACATGAAAATACACCATCACACATGGAGCATTTCTGCACGTCTTTTAGTGTGCATTAGAGCTTTGACAAACTGAGAAAATAATACATAAATAATATTGTAACTAGTAAAGTTATCTTTAAAAAACTCATATAAATTATTAGATAAACCTGATGGTCAATAAGAGGTGATAAATCTAAACTGGAAAATCAACATAGGGAGAAAAAGTGCAATCTCAGTAATAAGAGTGACTTCAAAACCAAGGACACCCCTTTGCCTTTCATTTCAGGATGTCAAAACAAAACACAACCAAAACCCCACTGCTGGCTAGGACTTGGTGATGTGGGTGCTATCATTATATATTTCCCAACAGGAATATAAATTCACACAACTCATGAGGAAAGGAATGAAAATATGTATCAATGTTTCCAAAAGTATTCCTATCCTTTGAATCAAAAATTCTAGTTCCTGGAACTCAACCTAAAAAAAAGTTCTACATATGAAAAAAAAATCTACAATTGAAGATGTCTGATGCAGCAATGCTTTATAATAGCATTGAAATGGAACTATGTTTCTTTAAGGGACAACGCCAAGCAAATTATAGTAACCATTTAATGGGGCATCTGATAAGTATAAAAAAATTTTAAAGCTGAGTGAACAAGGATGCTTATAAACTTATAAGGTGACTATGAATTTTTAAAATCAAATGTTCTAGACTTAGGAAACAAGTGTAGAAGGAAATAGAAATTACTGATTATTCTAACATGGAGAATAAAGAGAAATGACTATTCTTTCCCCATCTTTCCT
This sequence comes from Antilocapra americana, assembly GCA_007570785.1. Classification (NCBI taxonomy): domain Eukaryota; kingdom Metazoa; phylum Chordata; class Mammalia; order Artiodactyla; family Antilocapridae; genus Antilocapra; species Antilocapra americana. Next base: position 6,403,332 of record ML660779.1, on the reverse strand, counting down.
GCATTTTCTTTGTTATGCATTTTTGTATCACCTCAAAAATAAAATAATGCTAAATAAAATCATATTTATTTTTAAGTAGGAACACAAATGGATCTATGAAGCTAGGTAGTGAAGGAAAGGCTAGTGTCTACCTTACAGTTACCTTGCTCTTTCGGAGCCTGGCTGCCTGCTGAGACAGAGTTAACACCAGGCTCCTGGCTCTGACCAACAACCTTCTCATCCTTGGTAAAGATGATCTTTGGTAACTGGGTACCAGCTTCTGGTGGAGATCTTATTTTCACTCTATATTCAAGTAAGACAGAAGAAAGAGTTCAAAGTAATGCTTATGGCCAGTAAGTGATGTCTATTAGGTGGTGTTTCCAGCTCTAAGCCCATCATCTCATGCAGTCCCATGATGAACTATGATGCAGATTCTATTATCTGCATTTTACAGATGCTGAAATGGAAGCTAAAAGGTTAAAAAGTTGCCCAAGAGTAGTAAGCTAGTCAGCAGGTGGGGCAGTCTCACTCAAGCTTGAGTCTGTAGCAACCATTTGATTCTGAGGTATATATTTCCTCCCTAAGTACGTGTAATGTGTTCAACAAACTGATGATGATAAAGCTGAATGAACACGGATGCTTATAAAACTACAAAATGACTATGGATTTTTAAAATCAAATGTTCTATAGGAAACAAGTTTAGGAGGAAATATAAATTACTGAGTATTCTTACATGGAGAATAAGGAGAAATGACTATTCTTTCCCCATCTTTCCTGCATCTTGCGCTCAAGGGAAAAGGAACAAGATGTAAAAAAAAGCCCAGTAAGGTGTTAAATGAGGCCTTGGGGAGCCGGGGAGGGGCAGTGAAAACGATTAGCAGCCCATCTAAGATGCCTTTCCTCCCTTCTCCCTGCTGACCAGTCCCCAGTTTTGTGAGACCCATCCCGCCCACAGAGGGGCCCACAAGTTTCGATGTCGGAGTGGACACATGCCCTCAGCTGGCACTACCACACGCATCAAGGGGAGCATGTCCAGCACAGGCCGGGCAGCAACCTCCCTCTCTCCCCCTTAGCTGGCTGTGAACAACGCGCTCACTTCACTGAACACGCGCCAGGCTAGTGCACGCTACTCTGCCTCGGCATAACACGTGCTCCTTGCCCGGAATGCTCTTCCCCTTCTTATTCCTTTGCAGTCTCCTGACGAGAAAGCTGGCTGCGCCAACACCTCTCTGAAGCCTTCCTGCCCACGAACTCTGCCCCACTGCTCCTCTAGTCTGCTGCCATCACTGGTATTGCTGCTCTGTCTCCCTCGCTCATCAGGAAGCTCCCGCAGGACTGCACCTCCACCTTCTCTGTCTTGTTTGTAATCTCCAGCACTCGGCAAAGTATCTGGCGTGTGGCAGATGATACACCTCTTAGCTTAACTACCAAACTCCCCTCTACTTTACTTGAGGGTTGAACTGAAGGATTAGCATTACTTACTCACTTCTGGAGATGTCTAGAATTAAAAGGGTGACAGAGGCAGACTGTTTTTTTAAAATACAGTAATTCACATCTTCATCCTGAGAAAGGAAGACCCAATTATATATCATGTTATTCAGTCACACTAGAACAAGAACAAAAAGTTTCCATGAACAAAGCAATTAAGTGGCCCAGCCCCTGTTCAAAAAACACAACTGTGGGTGCTCAGAGATGCTTGGAAGTTGAAGCTGCCACCTCAAGAAACAGCACTGACAGGAGCGGGGTGTCCCCACCCAGGGCCTTGGGCTGGAGGGTGGTCATGCACTTGATGCTCACCAGATAAGAAGAAAATCCATCATTCTTGGTTCGGTCTAGGCTGAATCCAATCTAAGAGGAGGCGAAAACGGTAGAAGTGAATTACCACTGATGCCTGACATCCATACCTTTCTTAGCCCAAGCGCAGAAAAGGTGATTATTTTGGCCTGGCCTTCCTCTTGGCTTTCTTAGCATTTTGTAAGAAGGATCAGTTGTCACTGAAATTATTCAAGAATTGAAACTTCGGTGTTAAAAAATAAAACTACTGATGCTGCTCACAAGTTTAATTTTCTCCGTATTCTAATACTTCATATTTTAAAAAGGGGGGATGCTCTTACCTAAGCAACAGAAAAGGGTTTACCCTTGCTCCTGGAAAGGCACTTACAGTTGAGTCCTTGTCTGTGGCTCCTTTAGGCTCATTCACTGAAAGGCTACTGACATTCACCTTCATGTACCCATTCTTAAAGAATCCAAAGGTGTTCAGATGAACCTTATGCCTCACGTCATCCTGAAAAGATGTGCAGTGGAAGAATTAGTAATCTGGAGAAGTTTAGTAAACCTATTAATTTGCTTGGAAAACTGTGGCATCTAGTTCCCTGACAGCTAACCAATGTTTCCATTTATTCAGTAACATAGACAGCTGTGGGACCTGATCTTGCTCTGAAAGCTAAAGAAGACTCATCAGAAATTCATATGATAGCAACAATTTTGCAGAAGGAAGTACACAATAGATTTGATTCAGTCCAGTGTATCTGGAAGGATCCTAAGGGCAGACTCAACAGCCTGCTGGAATGTGAATTCCAGAAAAAAAAGGAACAATGTTTTAGTCATCCTCCTATCCTTGCTTCAAGTACAAGGCCTGGCATCCAGTAGGCACTCAAAACAGGGAGGGGGTGGGGAGGGAGAAGTGGCCAAAGCTGCTCCAAGAACACACCTGGCTCCTCCCCCCGGAGGACAGCAAGGGACACCTGCCCATTGCTTGGAACTGTCTCGGAGCTGTGACTCCAGTCTCAGCTCAGTTCACAGACTAAGGCCAACAGAACAATGGGATCAGCGAATACTCCCAAAGCTGAGGTTCCACAAAGGCACTTCACGTTGTGTAAAGTCATGAGTGTCATACAGAGAACTATCTGCCCAAATGTTTCAGCTATTATGTAGATCCTCAATACAAGGCACTAGGCTAAGTGTTTTTCTAAAACCTGGGTTTGGTTCTTCCCCAAATCTGTGTCGCTATTTTTGCTAGTGTTCATTTTTTATTTGCATTTTAAAATTCCATTCATTGTTTTTCACTTTGTCATTTAGTCACTCAGTCATGTCTGACTCTTTGTAACCCCATGGACTGAAGCACGCCAGGCTTCCCTGTCCCTCACCATCTACCACAGTTGGCTCAAACTCAAGTCCATTGAGTCGACAATGCCATCCAACCATCTCATCCTCTGTCATCCCCTTCTCCTCCAGCCTTCAATCTTTCCCAGCATCAGTCTTTTCAAATGAGTTGGCTCTTTGCATCAAGTTGCCAAAGTACTGGAGCTTCAGCTCCAGCAGCAGGCCTTCCAACAAAGATTCAGGACTGATTTTCTTTAGGCTTGACTGGTTTGATCTCCTTGCTGTCCAAGGGACTCTCAAGAGTTTTCTCCAACACCACAGTTCAAAAGCATCAGTTCTTCGGTGCTCTGCCTTCCTCATGGTCTAACTCTCACATTCATACACAATTACAGGAAAAATCACAGCTTTGACTATACGGACCTTTGTCAGCAAAGTGATGTCTCTGCTTTTTAGTACACTGTCTAGGTTTGTCATAGCTTTTCTTCCAAGGAGCCAATGTCTTTTAATTTCATGGCGGCAGTCACCGTTCACAGTAATTTTGGAGGCCAAGAAAATAAAATCTGTCACTGTTTCCACTTTTCCCCATCCGTGTGCCAGGAAGTGATGTAACCAGAAGCAATAATCTTAGTCTACTGAATGCTGAGTTTTAAGCCAGCTTTTTCACTCTCCTCTTTCACCCTCATCAAGAGGCTGTTTAGTCCCTCTTTGCTTTCTGCCATTAGAGTGGTATCATCTACATATCTGAGGTTATAGATATTTCTCCCAGCAATCTTGACTCCAGCTTGAGAGGCATCCAGTCCAGCATTTTGCATGATATACTCTATAGAGAGGTTAAATAAGCAGAGTGACAATACACAGCCTTGACATATTCCTTTCCCAATTTTGAACCAGTCAGTTGTTCCATATAAGGTTGTTGCTTCTTGTCCTGCCTACAGGTTTCTAAGGACACAGATAGGTGGTCTGGTGTTCCTATCTCTGTAAGAGTTTTCCAGTTTACTGTGATCCACACAAAGGCTTTAGTGTAGTCAGTGAAGCAGATTTTTTTTGGAATTCCCTTGCTTTCTCTATGATCCAAAGAACACTGGCAATTTGATCTCTGGTTCCTCTGCCTTTTCTAAATCCAGCCTGTACATCTGGAATTTCTCAATTCATGAACTGCTGAAGCCTAGCTTGAAGGATTTTGAGGACTACCTTGCTAACATGGGAAATAACTTAGTACATGGTCTTTGTTAAGAATCTGTATTTCCAAAATTCCTAACAAAGACCACGTACTAATTTATAATTACCAAAAAAAGTTATTTTCAACAATTATTTGCCAGCAATATATTAATTGCAGGACCCTCATCTAACCTAATCTCCAACACTCCCTTTTAAGCAATCATGTCACCATATCAAATAAGATATGTAAGGAAGGGACTCTATAAACTGTATTTCACTATACAAATAGAAGATACAAAATTTCAAATTAACAGGGACCAAGAAGGTCAAACACACTAATCACTCATTCAATTTTGATTTAGTTCAAATGTAAATAAACCAGTATTTACAAAATGCCACTAATGACTAAGGCCTAAGAAGTGATGAAAGACTCACTCTCCAAAAAATTAAAAAGTCTCCCAACAGCCAGTCCTTACTGTCCAGAAACAAGGAAACCTCTTCTTCTACCACAGGGAAGCCAGAAATCTCCCCAAGGGCAATCAATGGTCAGTGAGACAAGAGAGCCCTTTCCCTCAGAGGTTCACAATCCTCTTCACTGTAGAAAAGAAAAAGGAGTAACAACAAATACGCGTCTACCCACTGCTCACAATTACGACGTGTCTACATCGAAGCTGCTTCAGAGCCATCAGAAGGGGGGCAAGGAGCAGGAAGAGGAAAAGAATAAATCCTATTCCCCTTGACCGTCCCTCCCCAAGCTCATGACATATCCATAACCATAGACACCAATACAGTATCATGGTTTTAAAATCTGGATAAACTGTTACCATGTATGTGTACATGTGGCAACCTCCATTTTTCAGACCACACTGCATTCTCTGAGGCCCTATCTGTGTTGACACATCTACTATGCTCTGGTTCCTCACTTCATATGCTTGTGTTCCACCGCATGTACATCATGGTACATCTATTTCCCGAAAGCATCACCTGGACACTCAGGTCAATCCCAGTCAGTCCTGGGCATTCCGATACTTCCCAATCATCTGCTATGACAACACTGTTACTCGAATTCCTCGTACATGTCTTCTCTCTTTGAACTCTGTGCCTCTTACTGACGCATTCATTTGTTTACGTTTGGGCTGTGCTGGGTCTTCACTGCTGCAAGCAGGCTTTCTCGAGTTGCATCGAGCAGGGGCTACTCTCTAGGTGCAGCGCACAGGCTTCTGGCTGCAGGGGCTTCTCCTGTCGCGGAGCATGGGCTCTGGGGCATGCAGGCTTCAGTAGCTGCAGCAAGTGGCTCAGCAGTTGTGGTTCTTGAGCTTCAGAATGCAGACTCAGCAGGTGGGACGCACAGGCTCAGCTACTCCATGGCATGTGGGACTTTCCCCGACCAGGGATCCAACTGGTGTCCCTTGTATTGCAAGGTGGATTCTCAACCACTGGACCACTAGGGAAGCCCCCCTTGTACATACTTCATGTACTATCTAGGTGGGAATTAAGGGTATACATATCTAAATGGAAAATCCTAGGACACAGAGCATGCACATTTTCAATTTTACTAGAAACTGCCAATGAATTCCCAAAGTATAAGAAAGTTTCCATACATCCTTATTGAACCTTGATGTCATTAGACATTTCATTTTTCCCAGTTTGGGAGAAAATCAACACTAATGTTGATTCAATTTGCATTTCCTTGTACTTCATGAGTTTGAGCACCTCATCTAGGTTTATTAACCATTTGAGTTTTTCTTTTGTAAAATGCTTTTTTAAAACATATCATATGTCAGACTTCCCCAGCAGTCCACTGGTTAAGACTCTGCACTTCCAATGCAGCTTCCAACCCTGGTTGGGAAAGTAAGATCCCACATGCCAGGCAGCGTGGCCTAAAAAGTAAAAATTCAGAAAACAACAAATCAACATCATATGTCCATTTTCCTTTTGGATTTTTTTCTTAAGCTCTTTATATATTCTGGGTACTAATTTTGACTTTGATGCTGCAAGTATCTTTTTTTAACTGTGGTATCTTTTGTTATACAAGTCTTTTTATATTTTGAAGGAGAAAATCTATTGATCCTTATTCCTGACAGTTTTCCTCTTCAAAAAAATCTATCAAGGGGGTGGGGGAGGGAGGTACTGAAAGTTTGGAATTAATAGATGCAAACTATTATACAGCATAGGATGGATAAACAACAAGCACCTACTGTTAACACAGGGAACTGTAGTCAACATCCTGCGATAAACCATAATGATAAAGAATACGGAAAAGAAAAAAATATATGTGTAACTGAGTCACTCTGCTGTTCAGCAGAAGTTAACACTATAAATCAACTATACCTCAATAAAAAATTTTTTAAAAAATCAATGTTTATTCCTGATAACAATTTTTAATGTCTTTTAAAAAACATCCTTCTCTATTCCAAAGTCTAAAATATTCATGACAGTGAAAGTTGCTCAGTTGTGTCCCACTCTTTGAAACCCATGTATGGTCCGTGGATTCTCCAGGCCAGAATACTGCAGTTGGTAGTCTTTCCCTTCTCCAGGGGATCTTCCCAACCCAGGGATTGAACCCAGGTCTCCCACATTGCAGGTGGATTCTTTACCAGCTGAGCCACAAGGGAAGCCCAAGAGTACTGGAGTGGGTAGCCTATCCCTTCTCCAGTGGATCTTCCCGACCCAGGAATCAAACCAGGGTCTCCTGCACTGAAGGTGGATTCTTTATCAACTGGGCTATCAGGGAAGCCCCAAAATATTCATGATACATTATTCTAAAAGTTTCAGAGTTCTGTTTTCACATTTAGTCTTTAATTCACCTGGAATATATTTTGTTCATAGGATGAGCATCTATTCCTACCCCTCCTCCCTTGGAGAGCCAGCGAATTGTCCTAAGACCACTTCAGAACGATCCATCCTAACTCTCACTGCCCTAGGTGGCCCCTCTACTGCACATCAAGTGTTCACTAGAAATAGTCTCTTCTCTGTGCTTCCCATTCTATTCCATCGATCTGTCTGATCCCCATTAGAGAGTCATATGGCCTTATGGTACAAAACTGAGCAGGACAAGACTTCGCTCCTTCTCTTGCCTTGATGTGTGTTGGGTATTTCAAGACTTTTAGTGACTGGAGAGAAAACCAAGGGGGCTTCTGGGGTATTAGTAAAGTCCTGCTTCTTGACCTGGGTGCTGGTTACCTGGGTACATTCAGACAATAAAAAAGTTCACCAAACTGCACACATATGAACTAAGAAACTAAAGAAAGGCAGGGCAATGACACCAGAAAGGAGGCTGGCACACAGAAAGACTGGCAGTTGAAGGACTGAGAGTTCCCCCTAAGGGGAACAGGGTGCCACCAATGGGCTTAAAAGGGGAGTGTAATGAATCGCTTTGGCTTTTAGGAAGATAAGACCACAAAACAAAATAGGAACTAAGATAATGCTAGGAAAGCAGGTATGAGGAGACTTCCATGGTCCAAGGATGGTCTAGACCTAATAGTCACAGTGGCAACGACAGCTCTGTATTTAGAACACAAATCTATGAAACTTGGTGATGAGAAGGTAAGAATAAAAGATTTCTGAGTTAAGAAAAATGAGCAGCGGTGGTCCCAATTACTAAGAAAACAAAAACTGGAGAAAGAGTACGTACAGATTAGGGGTGAAGGGTGAGGATGTTTCTAACATAGAGAGATAACTATGAGCCACTTAATTGGAAATGGGGGTTAGGAAACTGGATACACTTATCCAGAGCTCAGAAGAAAGGGCAGATCTGGAGACAAACCTTAAAAAAAAAAAAAAATTCCCATAACCCTTATAGACAACTACTACATTTTCCTCCTTTTCCTCCTTCCTTTAGAAAGTTGTTTTAAACTTTTCACTAATTATTGGAACATAAGAAATGGTTTATGTTCCTCAATAACTTCACATTTTAGATTGCTTTCAAATATAGAGCAAGTGGGGTAATGATAGGTCAACTTAGTTTTTCTCACAAACTAAATTTTAGAAAACAAGAGTAACATTTAACTGAGCTAGCTTATGGTCACCCACCAGGCCATTTCTTTATTTTAAACAGCTCAACTGGCAGTCCACTGACTTAACTGGCCCACAAATGTGCTACATGCGGCCAACACAGTGTTTTGTTTTTTTTTAATTTGAGTTTGAGCTAGTTAGTTTCACTTGAAAGCCTGGATTTCTAGTTTTTCTTAAACACACAAACACATATAAACCAGAAAATATAGGCCACACAGGACAGAAGCATAGACGAACATACTAAACTGCACTATGAGGAAATAATCAGCAAAATCCAGTACAGGAGAGCTGGAAGGAGTGAGACCCCCCCCCCCCCCCAGATCAAGACAGACTCAAGAGGCATATTAACCAATCATAATGTGAGGACACTATTTAGATTCTGATTTTTAAAAATTTAAATTCATTTATGACCAATGGAAATTTGAAACTGATTTGGTATTTCATGATATTAAACATTCTCTTTTTTTCTGATAAAATGACACTGTTGTTGTTGTTCAGTCACTCAGTCATGTCTGATTTTTTGTGATCCCATGGACTGCAGCACACCAGGCTTCCCTGTCCCTCACCATCTCCCAGAGCTTTCTCAAACTCATGTCCATTGAGTCGGACACGACTCAACCATCTCATCCTCTGTCATCCCCTTCTCCTCCTGCCTTCAGTCTTTCCTAGTATCAGCCTCTTCTCAAGTAAGTCAGTTCTTCTCATCAGGTGGCCAAAGTATTAGACTTCAGCCTCAGCCTCAGTTCCTCCAATGAATATCCAGGACTGATTTCCTTAGGATTGACTGGTTTGATCTCCGTGCAGTCCAAGGGACTATCAAGAGTCTTCTGAAACACCACAGTTCAAAAGCATCAATTCTTTGGTGATCAGCCTTCTTTATGGTTCAACTTTCACATCCATACATGACTACTGGGAAAACCATAGCTTTGACTAGACGGACCTTTGTTGGCAAAGTAATGTCTCTGCTTTTTAATATGCTGTCGAGGTTTGTCACAGCTTTTCTTCCAAGGGACAAGTGTCTTTTAATTTCATGGCTGCAGTCACCATCTGCAGTGATTTTGAAGCCCAAGAAAAAAATCTGTCACTGTTTCCATTTTTTCCACAACTATTTGCCATGAAGTGATGGGGCCAGGTGCCATGATCTTAGTTTATGAATGTTGAGTTTTAAACCAGCTTGTTCACTTTCCTCTTCCACCCTCACCAACAGGCTCTTTAGTTCCTCTTCGCTTTCGGCCATAAAGGTGTCATCTGATACTGCAGTTACATTTTTAAGAGTCCCTATTTTTTATAGGTACACACTGAAACATATACTGAAACATTTATGGATTTTAAGGATCAAACAATATGATGACTTCGATTCACTCAAAAATAATATGAGGACAAATGTTGGCACAACATGTAGAAAGCAGAATCCTCACAAATTGCTGGTAGGACTGCAAAATGGTATAGTTGCTTTAGAAAGCACTTTGGCAGTTTCTTAAAAAGTTAAATATAGATCTACCATGAAAAAAAAAGTGAAAGTGTTAGTCGCCCAGTCGTGTCTGACTCTTTTGTGACCCCATGGATTGTAGTCTGCCAGGTTCCTCTGTCCATGGGATTTTCCAGGCAAGAATACTGGAGTGAGTAGCCATTCCCTTCTCCAGGGGGTCTTCCGAACCCCAAGGATCAAACTTGGATCTCCCTCATTGCAGGCAGATTCTTTACCTTCTGAGCCACCAGGGAAGCCCAAAGAATACTGGAACAGGTTGCCATTTCTTACTCCAGGGGATCTTCCCAACCCAGGGATCGAATCCATGTCTCTTGTGTCTCCTGCACTGGCAGGTGGATTCTTTACCATCTGAGCCACCCAGGAAGCTATCTACCATATGACCCAACGATTCTATTCTACTCCTAGCTATCAGCCCCCAAAACAAAAACATGTTTCCCAAAGGCTTGCATGTGAATGTTTGCAGCAATATTACTCACAACACACAAAAATGGAAACCCAAACGTCCAAATGTTACTGGTAAGTGGCTAAGCATAGATGATATATTCATACAATGAAAAAGTATTTGGCCATTAAAAGGAATGAATTACTAATACACAGTACAACATGGATGAACCTCAATAACATAAGTAAAAGAAGCCAGACCAAAAGTGTGATTCCATTTATATGAAACATCCAGAAAGGGCAAATCTATAGAGACAGAAAGTAGGTTAGTGGTTGTCTGGGGCTGGAGGTCACACTAGGAATTAACTGTAAACCAACAAAAGGAGTCTTACAAGGGTGGTGGAAATGGTCTATGGCTGGATTGTGGTGATAGTTGCATAACTCAGTAAATTTACTAACAATCACTGAATTGTACATTTACAATGTATGAATTTTAATGTATACAAACTAGGCCTCAAGAGTTTCCAAAAGTTACGTAACCTAAAAAACAACAGACAAGGAATTTGAGAAGACTAGAAGAATAATGGAGAATGTAACATGGAATGAGAAAACTGAAAAGAATGAAAGGGGGACTCCTCTGGTGACCTGATGGTTGAAACTCTGCCTTTTACTGCAGGGGATATCAGTTGGATCCTGTTTGGGGAACTGATACCCCACTTGCTTCAACTAAGACCAGAGGCAGCCACGTTAAGTAAACACATTAAACAGAAAAAAAGATTTGTTTTCTAGTTAAAAAATAAAGAATGCAAGTGAGAAGGAACGCGTGTGGGGATAGGGCAGAATTAGCCACTGCTTAATGGTTACAGCTACATGGGAGTTCACTATACCATTCTGTCTATTTTGGAGTATGGTTGAAATTCTCTCTCTCAATCTCAAGCAAAATAAGACAATCTAATGTTGCTGCTCTGACAGGCTCCCTTCAGGTGACTCCACTTTCTTGGGCAAAATGTCAGATTGTTTAAGAGAAGAGAAACAAGTACAGTACTGATTATGGAATGGGCATCAAGTATTTGAGAAAACAAAGATGAAAAACATTAAGCAATGGAGCACAAAATGGAGAAACCATTCACCAGAATTACACCAACTCAGGTTGCTTCTCCCACTGAGGGTAGTATCCTTTTACTTCTATATCAACATTGTTAATATTTACCTAATGATGCTGGCCATCTGACATTTTAATTCTAGACATGCCCAAAGCCAAGAGACATGGTTCAGTATTAGTTTCGTCTGTAATTTATAAGCTACAAAAACTCAGTTACATGACTTCACCTACGACTCAACATTCTAGACTATAAAGTGAAAGAATTTCAGGAGTTCGTCACTTGGAGCCACAGACATGGGGACTAAGGCCTATGGACAAGCTTCGGCAGGATTACAAAGCCCTGTAAATTCCAAGGAAGTTTTGCCTACATTTCTACCTGCATTTTCTAGGAAGAGATTCAATATCTTTCAGCATATTCTCAAAAGGAGCCAAGACTTACCTCTCTCCCTGCAGTTGACGAACATTTTAATCAGGATACTTTTTATTTACAATAGCTGATTACCCAGTATGGGTCTAGTCAGGTTTTTTTAATCCAGATTTTGTATTCTTTAAACTCTACAGTATACACTTAAAACTCTCATAAAATACACTGTTTTGTTAACTTACTGGGTTTTAATAAGACAAACTTTGTCCTGCTCAAATCTCACTCTGCTAAGAATACCTTACAGCATGAAAATAACGTACAAGGTTTGGGTTACAACGATTTATTTTTCCTGGTCTCATATATTAACCAGCTAAATCGCCTGGAGGCATGTTTTGAGTTAAAAAGCAGGATACAAAGGATGCATTCTAGGCCTATCGTAAATTTCTTCCCTAGACAGACAATGACAGAAGCGAGGGATAAAAAGGACCTCTAATCAAAAACATATTTTCATTGCCAGGCTTAAATTTCCAGTAACGGATTTCAAGCGAGATTTGAAATTCCTGCTGGAGATGCTCGCTTTGCTCAGGCCAGAGACCGCCAAGCCCACCGGGGAAACTGAGGCAAAGGTTCCGCGCCCTTTCCAACCGCCAAGCACCAGAGGGATGGACGAGAGGAGACGGCTGACGAGCGAAGTTGGGGGAATGAAAGGAAGTTGGAGATGAAAGGAAGGAGGAAGATAAACTTGGTCTCGGCTAGGAAGACAGGGAAGTCAAGAGGACTGCAAACACGGCCTCCTGAGACCTTCGGGGTTACTCCGCAGTTCAGCCCCTTCCCCTCTCTTAGCTCGGATCTTCCTGCCCTTTCCAGACCGACCAAGGACTCCTGCCATTCCCACAGTTCCCAACAGACCCCTCTGGGAGGGAAGCCGCGACCGGGAATACAGGCGGGAACCCAATCGCTGACAGACAACACCCCCACCCCCGCTTCCCCTGGGCCAAAAGTTGCCCCTCAGCATCAGGGGGCGGCCTCGGCCTCTGTCCCCCGCCCAGGTCTTGCCCGGCCCTGGTCGGCCTTACCTTGAGCGCCAGGTGGTGGACGCGGCCCAGGCCGGGCTCGGCCAGCAGCTGCAGTAGCCCCAACAGCGGGAACAGCCGGAGGCCGGCAGCCAGCCGAGGACTGCAGGGGCCCGAGCGGCCGACGGGCGCCGGGGCGGCCATGTTTGTTCCAGCATCACCAGCTGCTTCCTCTCCCGCCCACTTCCGGGGTTAAAGGGCGGCGGCTGCCGGAAGCGCCTGGAAGGGGGCTCTCTGCTGCCCGCGGCGGGGAGGCTGTGGCCTCTGGCTTGGAGCTTGCGGTCCCGGGATCGGGGCGGGTACACTTAGGTGCCGTTCAGTTGGCCTCTGCTGTGAGGACTTTTCGGTTTAGCCAGAAGAGGTGGCGCCCGCAGTGGGTAGCCTGTGGCGGTTGCCACGGTAACAGTCGCTGGGCTGGACCAACCCTGGCGTTGCCTCCGCCCCGCCGAGCTTTGAAAGCCACCTTGGGCCTACGCGACCGTCGGCCCACCGAGGGACCTGGCGCCCCTGGGCGGGGAACGCCGCCTGGGTGCCTGCCGGCCGGTGGTTTCCCGAGCCGCCTTGACTTGGTAGAAAAACCAAGTTCGTGGCTTGTCCTCAGTCCTTTGGTGGTTTTTTTTGTTTTTGTTTGTTTCGGGTTTGTTTGTTTTTTTTTTGAGGCACTTCACACAGATTTTTGATGAGATGATTTTAGTAATTTATTGAGCCTTTATGAGGTACTTCTTCCCCAGTGGCTCAGCGGTAAAGAATCCACCTGCGGTGCAGGAAACACGAGAGACTCTGGTTCCATCCCTGGGTTGGGAAGATCCCCTGGAGGAGCAACTCACTCCAGTATTCTTGTCTGGGAAATCCTATGGACGGAAAGGAGCCTGTCCATGGGGTCGCGAAAGGATCGGACACAGCTGAGCGACTAAATAAGGACAACGTATCAGGCACTTCGTTAAGCCTTTTGTGTGCATTTTTGCATGTAATCCTTGGAACAGGCTGATGAGATAGGAGGTAGGTGTAAGTATTACCCCCTCACTTTACTGGTAAGCAAACTGAAGCTCTGAGAAATTGTCATTTGTTCTAGGTTGAAGTGGGAATCACGTGGAAAATGCTAAATACTTTATATCGCTTCATGCTATTTCATCCAGCCACTAGAGTATGAATCTCTTAATCCTGTGTGGAAACTTCTCTTGTTTCAAATCTTTCAAATTTGTAGAGACCTTTAATGAAAGAATTCAGCAGTTGGTTCCCTCCAAATCGCTATTTTTATCATGGAGTTATAAAAAAGATATGCTTATTAAAATTACCAATAGACTAGCTAGGTTTATTTAGTTTCTAAGTGTTTTCTTGTTTTGCATTTTTTTGGCTTGCCACACAATGCATGCTCTTTGTTGTGGGCAATCATTTAAACAAAAGAGAAGAAAATAAAAACCATGAAGACTCTCCCAATACTGCATGACTATCAGTGTCTTATGACAGAATCAGATTCCTAATGTTTTTAACTGAAACTAGGAACTGAAGTTAACATGATATAGCTAAATGAAAATAAAGTGAATAAAGTGCTGCACTCAAGTTAAAAAAAATCCAGAGGGAAAGTACAGAATAGAGGAGTGAGAGTCCCAGATCTTTTAGCTGTGCAATCTCAGTCAAAGTCAGGAATCTATGAATTATTGAAAGTGAAAGTGGTTCAGTCAAGTTGTCCATGGAATTCTCCAGGCCAAAATACTGAAGTGGGTAGCCTTTCCCTTCTCCAGGGGATCTTCCCAAGCCTGGTCTCCTGCATTACAGGCAGATTCTTTACCAGCTGAGCCACAAGGGAAGTCCAAGAATACTGGAGTGGGTAGCCTATCCCTTCTCCAGCAGATCTTCCTGACCCAGGAATCGAACTGGGGTGTCCTGCATTGCTGGCAGGTCAAAAACTAGTACAGGTTCTGTCACACCCTCTGTAAGAACAAAAGTAGGGCACTAAAGGTATAGCCAGGAAGATAGAAAGGCAATGTTTACTAGTTGATGGTTTAATTTCTTTCTCCAACCTAAAATTTTTAGCCATGTATTATGAATATGCCATCTTACTTCTTTGAACAAAATTCTTATCTGATCTTACTACACAATTTTACAGATGAAGAAACTTAGGACAAGAAACTTTTTTGTCTTAGAAATCCACAAATGAGATAATAGTTAATCTATTTATTAAGCAGTTAAGTTTGCCAAATATTCTGCTAAATACTTTCTATGTTGTTGTTCAGCCACTCAGTCATGTCCTCCCCTTTGTGATCCCATGGACTCCACCACTATCTCCCAGAGTTTGCTCAAATTCTCGTCCATTGTGTCAGATGCTGTCTAACACATCTCACCCGATACCACACCCTTCTCCTTTTGCCTTTAGTCTTTTCTAGCATCAGGGTCTTTGTGCACAATATCTCACTTAAGACCACAAAATCTTTGTATGGTCTTTGTATGTATTTTTGTTCCTTTCTTAAAGACAAGACTTGGTGAGAAAAATTTATTCAAGGGTGGTCTGATCACTTGTAAATGACTCTCATCCAGGCCTTGCCCACAAAGCCCAGCATTTAATCCTTTTCCTGCAATTGTTATAAAAAATTCATCTCATAGGAGGCTGGAAGTGTCCTTAGAAGATCAACAAATTCATTCACCTTATTAACAGATGTGAAAACAAATCCAAGGAACTAAAAAATAATTCGCTCAGGATCACACAATGACTTCGGTAATTTTGGGCAAGCATCCAGGACTGGACCTCATCTGCTTTCAAAATGGCTCTCTGCTTCTTGTACTATACCATACATGGCAGGCTCATTCTTAAAATTTTATTATTATTTTTTAATTCTTTTAAATTTTCAAAAAATAAAATCCCAAAATCTGAGTAGCCAATATCTTATCAAGTGAAATTCAAGAGAAATGTTCAGAAAGCATTTTAAAAATCAGCAATATGAAAGAACATGGAAGAAATAAAAAATAATTGATACTTTCATTTAGGTAAGAGGAAAAACCAAAGACAGTCAACTGATCCTCACTTCAGTATCAAACTAGTGGTCAAAAAAAATGGGGATTTTTAAGTGCAGTTTCCTTTTTTATGGAGGCTTCCTAGGTGGTTCTGTGCCAGTGCAGGAGATGCGGATTTGATCCCTGGGTTGGGAAGATCCCCTGGAGGAGGAAATGGAACCCCACCTAGTATTCTTGCCTGGAGAATCCCATGAAAGGAGGAGCCTGGGGGCTACAGTCCATGAAGTCACAAAGAGTCAGATACAACTGAGCATGCACGCACTTCATTTTTAAAGGCAATCTGCAATGTTTTGGAGTGTTATTGTATACTTTTTAAAGTGAGATACCATTTTTGAGAATCTCTGGTTTTAAATTTGAAAATTATAGGCTTCTAAAAACGGATTGATCAGGAAGAATCTTAATTTTATATTAGAATAACTAGTTTATAAAATAGGAGACCTTTGTCTTTTAGTCTCTGGAAAACAGTTTTACAAGGGCTCAAAGCTGGGTTTTATACCTTGCTCCTTTTCACTTGGAAATTGTTATGGGACTTTCACAGGGCCACATACTAATGGCATCTGTCCAGAAGTTTATGAGAAATAGCTTCTTCAGGTATTTGAGAACTATATTGTGCCAGTCATTAATTTGGAACTGAGAGATTTGAGCAAACTCCAAGAGTTGGTGAAGCACAGGGAAGCCTGGTGTGCTGCAATCCATGGGGTTGAAGTCAGATGCAATTTAGCAACTGAACAACAAAAGAAAGGGAACACAAATTACAAAGACTTAAAGTGAAGTATGCTTTTGAACTTTGGTGTTGGAGGAGACTCTTGAGAATCCCTTGGACTGCAAGGAGATCCAACCAGTTGATCCTAAAGGAAATCAGTCTTGAATGTTCATTGGAAGGACTGATGCTGAAACTGAAACTCCAATACTTTGGCAACCTGATGTGAAGAGCTGACTCATTTGAAAAGACCCTGATGCTTGGAAAGATTGAAGGCGAGAGGAGAAGGGGACGACAGAGGTTGAGATGGTTGGGTGGCATCACTGACTCTATGGACATGAGTTTGAATAAACTCCAGGAGTTGGTGATGGACAGGGAGGCCTGGCGTACTGCAGTCCATAGGGCTGCAAAGAGATACAACTGAGCGACTGGACTGAATTGAAAGTGAAGGGTTTTTTAGACAGTTACTTCTCAAATTCTGTGAAAATGCTATCTTGGCAATTAGGCACATGATTTCAGAGTTTCAGGAGCAGATTATTTGCATAATCATGATACTGTAACTGGGAACAGACCTATTGAGTAACAGAACAAGTTAGGTTTGCCTCTCCCTGGCAACATTTTCAAAGGGGCATTAAACTTTTAAGGTACTGGTTGAAAAAGCCTTGAGGGACTGGAAAGGCTATCTCCTAAACCTGACTTTCAGCCTTACCCTCTTAGTCAAGTGGGTCTTATTTTTCTGTTTCTTCTAACATTGCAAGATCTACTGAAGTTTGCCACTAGTAGCAGAATTTGGAGTTTGTTTGAATCTAGTGTAATTAGTAATGTTTGACATCAGTTTAGAAATTTCCAGAGACGTTTAATGTAATTATGGGGTTAATATTCTCCAGTTATGATTGTTGCTTGTCTTTCTTATCGAAAGAGAAGACATTTCAGATCAAAATTCTGTATAAACACAGTACAGGGAACCAGAGGTCAAACTAGAGCTTGGCAATATATTCAGAAGTCAAATGTCACTTTCATTCTTTGACTTGAAATGTCATTTCGTGGGGCTTGGGGGATGCCCACAGACTCTCCTTGCAGAGTCATCTTCTTGGAAAAGCTAGCCCCTGACACATCTTGAATCCTGCAGGTTGGAGAAAAACTTCCAGTCCACCTCTCGGTTTGGTAGCACAGTGTGTAACTTGCTCAGCCACAGACAACTGGTTTTTCCTGATTTTATGTACATCTTTATAGACCTTCAGGGGAATTCCATTATTGAATACAAAAATTGGTGGTTTCTTAAGATTCTACTCACAACAGAGTTCTTTTATCCCACTCTGACTTTCCCGCTCCACTGCTTTCTCGGGTCCTTAGTAAGTAGTTTGAATGCTAAGCAAATGGAGAATTTTTTAAGCTGGAAACTGATGGAAGCTATTTTAAAGGAAAAAAAAAATCCTGAGAGTTTCATTAAGAAGAGTACTTCAGCAATAGAACACCGATCAATGGTAGTTCAGGCAATCTGTTTTGCCACATCAGGAGTGCTTAAAGGATTGCTTTCCTTGATAGAGGAAGTAAAAATCCTCCAAAAAATAAGAGGAAAGACTAGGGAACCAATACTTGTGCCCCCATGTGCTAAGCATTTTACATGTGTTCTTTCTTTTAATCTTTGCAGTAACTTTTGGAGCAAAGCATTATGTTCATTTTATGGAGGAGGAAACTGAGGCCTAGAGAAGGAAAATAATTCAGCCAAAGCTCTAGAGCTTTCTGTACAGGGCTCTCCACTCTGACTAACACCAAAGCCTGTGCTTACTCCCATCTCCCTTCTTTCAGCCTCACAACAACCTAGGAGGTCCCTGTTTTAAGTGAAGTTCTGAGAGTTTAAGTAACTTGTCTAAGGCCACATACCTAATAAGTAGTGGGACACTACAATCCCAGTGGAACAATTACAAAACCACTTAGTGTATTAAAAAGCAGAGCGATCACTTTGCTGACAAAGGTCCATATAGTCAAAGCTAGGATTTTTCCGGTAGTCATGTACGGATGTGAATGTTGGGCCAGAAAGAAGGTTGAGCACCAAAGAACTGATGCTTTTCAGCTGTCATGCTGAAGATCTTGAGAGTCCCTTGGACAGCAAGAAGATGAAAACAGTCAATCCTAAAGGAAATCAACCCTGAACATTCATTGGCTGATGCTGAAGCTCCAATACTTTTCCAACTCATTGGAAAAGACCCTGATGCTGGGAAAGATTGAGGGAGGAGGAGAAAGGGGCAACAGAGGATGAGATGGCGTCATCAACTCAATGGACATGAGTTTGATAAAACTCTGGTAGATAGTCAAAGACAGGGAAGCCTGGCATGCTGCAGTCCAAAAAGTTGGACGTGACTTAGTAACTGAACAACAAGGAAGCCTTTTAAATAGATTAGATAGTGCTATCTCTACATCTAAGCCCCTGAATTAGATGTTTATACTAGCAAGCCGCATTGGAGTTGCTGAAAGACTCTATTAGAATTGTTTACCTCTAACTCCATGGCAACTAAACAAGATCTATATTTTCTAGATACCTTCTTTCAGTGCTAATAACATCCGTGTGATCAGATTATTCAGTGGAAGTTTATGTAGTCACCTGCCAAGATCATAACTTTGTAATTCAGTATTCTCCACATGTTCCTAAAAGGTGAAACAGATGTATATAGCCCAAACCAATCCCCTAGGATTTAGCGTCCCTTGGACAGCAAGGAGATCCAACCAGTCCATGCTAGAGGAAATCAGTCCTGAATATTCATTGGAAAGACTGATGCTGAAACTCCAATACTTTGGCCACGTGATGTGAAGAACTGACTCATTGTAAAAGACTGATGTTGGGAAAGACTGAAGGCGAGAGGAGAAGGGGACAACAGAGGATAAAATGGTTGGGTGGCATCACTGACTCAATGAGTTTGAGTAAACTCCAGGAGTTCGTGTTGGACAGAGAGGCCTGGCATGCTGCAGTCCATGGGGTTGCAAGGAGTCGGAGACGACTACCGGACTGAACTGAACTGAGGTAATTTCACTATTTATATAGATGGGGTTTACAGTTGTTTAGGCATTAAATCATGTCTGGCCCTCCTGCAGCCCCATGGACTGTAGCCCCCCCAGGCTCCTCTGTCCATGGGATTTTCCAGGCAGGAGTAATGGAATAGGTTGTCATTTCCTCCTCCAAGGGATCTTCCTGACCCAGGGATCAAACCCACGTCTCCTGCATTGGCAGATGAATTCTTTACCACTGAGCCAGTAGGGAAGCCACAGGGTTTACAATACCTCTTGTGAAAACTGATTCCTAAGTAGGTCAATCACAGTGACTTGTTAATAGAATTTCTTCTCTTAAACTCACTCCCTTTTACTATAAGGGAAACTGAAATGGATTTAGTTCCTCCTAAAAAATACTGTGCTGTATTTAATCTTTTTCTTTGCTAGCTTATTTCTTTTTACGCTGAATCCTGTTTGTTTCCATTGCTTTAAAATCAGTGGTGTCTTTTTCTTTTATTTCTTGGCGATTCTGATATCTTCAGCCCTTTTTTTCAGTTACCACCAGACTTAATGAAGTTAAAGGTATTTGCAGTGTGATCTAATTAACCCAGTTCCACACAGTACTGCTGCTGTGGCTTTTAATGGGTTCCTACAACTGTTTCCTGCTTACTCATCTTGAAAGGTTTCCTTTTAACCTGGTCTCTCTCTCTTTCTGCTGTCTCTTGCTCTTTGTCCCCTCTTTCTCTTCTTTAGAGCTGCATGATGTTTTTCCTCCTGATTAGCATCTTTTCACAAGTCACTGTTTTTGAGAAGTCTTCTAGAAGGCAGTCAAGATTAGATCACTGTATTTGAAAAAATAGTAAATCTTGGCAGGAAGAAATTGAGGTGATTTGTGAGGCAGGGTCCTGTTAGATTACTTGCGTTTCACTCAGCATTTCCAAATAGCAAACTAAACTGTGCAGTATTGATTGAGTTTCTGACCCTTCCAACTCACTCAGTGAATGAATGTAACTTGGGAGGTAAGTGGCTGTCTGTTCTGATGGTTACAGGTCTAGCAGGATTGGAGTACGGAGTTTCCAGACCAGGTAACTGAGAACAAAATATTTAAAACACACTAAAAACAAACTGGTGGAAGGAACTCTTACTGAAAAAAGACAGACCAAAACAGGTTTGACAGTTTAAATTTATTGTAATCCTGTCCAACAAAGGAAGTAGACTTGGTTTATCTACAAGAGTAGAACACCACCCTTGCTCCACCCTCTCCTGAAGAAGAATGATAAGCTGGTTGAGGCTGGGTGTAGTGGGATTAGAGAGACAGGCAGCTGAAATACTTCTTAAATGGGGCCCATTTTAGGAGTTCAAAGTTAGTCAGAAAAGTCAGTAGCATTAGCTAAGAAAGAAAGAAAAGTTGGGGAGAAAGGGCATAGTGATTCAGAGGAAGGAGTCGGAACCCAAACAATTCTCCAGTCCAAATCCTGGAATCCAGCTTCCCTGGTGGCTCAGACAGTAAAGAATCCAGCTGCAATGCAGAAGACCCTGATGATCCCTGGATCGGGAATATCCCCTGGGGAAGGAAATGGCAAACCACTCCAGTATTCTTGCCGGGAGAATTTCACGGACAAAGGAACCTGGTGGGCCACAGTCCATGGGGTCGCAGAGTGGGACACGACTGAGCGACACACACACAACACAATCCTGGAATGTTATTTGTGTGAACCCTGGGAGTGCAGGAAAAAAGGAGTCCTTATCTACTTAAAAATTAGTTCTCAGTTTACCAACCACGGGCCGGGTAACAGGTGGTCGTCTCCTCTCTCTAAGCTGGGTAGTTACTGCCTCCCTTTGGCGGGAGGTGGGGGAGGAGGCTCTGAGCTTCTACAGAGGTGGAGGCCTTGTACTAGGCCATCCAGCTAGTGAGTGCGGGTCGCGGGACTGGAACCAGAAACGCGGATCTGTGGATCCAGCCCCTTTGGTTTTTTTTACCCACTACGCGGCAACGTGATTTCAAAGTCTGAGAGTTTCTTGGCCGAACAAGTCGGAAATCACCGGTTTCAGAGATTAGAAATCACCGGTTTTGCGCCCCTGGCCTCATTCCCCAGCCACTCTGCTAGGTCGCTCTCTGCCTCCGAGTCCTTCCGCGTGCTGTATACAGACAGCACCACACCTGGCCCCACGCCCACCGC
>ML660779.1:6176751-6381696 GCA_007570785.1 Antilocapra americana | reverse complement strand
GGGGGGGGGCAGAGAGCGCCCGGGGGGAGGCTGGGCCGGGGGCGGGGCGCGCGCGTGCGCGAGCTGTCAGGCCGGCCCCGCCCCCGGCGCGGCCCCGCCCCGCCCCCGGCCCTCGCTTTCTAGAGTGGGGCGGGCGGGCGCTGCGGCGACCGCGGCTGCTGCTTCCTCGGGCCATTTTGCCGAGGAGCGACCGGGGAGGAGGAGCGCCCCGGAGACCCTAGACAAGGAGCGGCGAGCCGGAGGAGGCGGCCGCCGCACGGGGCACGGGCTTCCCTCGATCGCGGGGATCTCCCGGGGAGACGGGATCGCCGGGGAGGGGAACCGGAGAGCCGCGCCCCGCCGCGCGGCGCGCCCCTTCCCGCCCCCTGCACCATGAGCTGGGGTATCGAGCTCTGGGTGAGTGAGGGGCCGGGCCCGCGAGGGTGGAGGGGGGTGAAGGATAGGTGCCTGGCGCGCCGGGACTGGGGGGCGCGGGCCGGGCTGTCCCCGGTGGACGAGATCGCGCTCAGGTCGGGGGTCTCGGCGGCCCTGGCGGGAGGCGCAGGTCCGTACCTCTGGTTGGCCGCGGCTTGAGCGGGAGGTGCGCGCCAGATTCGCCCTTCCGAGGTGAGGGGGCGCTGGTGTGAACCCTCACCCCCCCGGCGGCCAGAGCAGGGGCCGCTGGTGTGGGTCCCCCCGCGGCCCGAGCGCGGGGCGAAGATCTGGGTCCCCGCACCTTCAGATCAGAAGCTCGGGCAGGACCCCCTCTCCTCGGCGCTGCGGGCCGATTCAATGGGGGCGTGGAAGGCCTGGGATTTCAGGGCTGCGTTGGGTATTCGGCGCCCAGACCCGCGGTCCCCCTCAGCTCTCTTCAAGGAGATGAGGGTAGGTCGGGCGCTTTCCCGGGGGCGGGGCGGCCCTGGCGGGGCCGGGTCCCTGGGCTGGGTTTGGGGGCGCAGGGGTGAGTGAGAATTGATGCCTTCCCTCTAGTGGCGAGGACGTTTGTCCTGTGGTGGTTTGGGGTGTGCTTGTGATTCTCCCAGGGGCAACTCAGATCTTGGATTTGATGTGGGGACTGCGGCGTTCGGCCTGGAGGGGAGAGTAGTAGGAGTTAGAGGGACGTCTTGTGTTGCCGCCTGCGGTAAGAGGCATTAGCGGGGTCAGTTTTGTATTTTCTGACCGCTGGGAGGAAAGAATCTGAAATGCGGTAGGGAGCGCCCCGCCGGGATGTTTAACCCGGGGCGCGGATGGATAAACAAGCGGCGTGGTGTCTGCAAGCTCCTCTCTCCCCGGACCCGGATGCCAAGGCGGTGCACTGGCGGTTCTGGGGAGGAGAGGCTGGGGCTTGTGGACTGGGGCTTGTTTTCCTCTGGATTCCTTGCTTCTTCTCGGTTCCTAAGGAGATCTCTGGGCAAGCGATGGGCAGAGCGGAGTGCAGAGGAAGGAGATGAAATCTCAGTTATTGCACCGAGACGTCCTCAAGATGAGACATTTCCCAGGAGGAACTCGAAAGTGCCTCCTTTCGGAATTCCATTTGTAAAGGGTGTGGAGAAGAAAGTGTGGGGTGGTGGTTGCTATCTGAGTGAAGGCCAAGAAATCTCACGTCAAAATAAAAGAAGGTTAGAGCAGCTATAGAAACAGAGCGCATCCTCCCTTAATTAATTTTTTTTTTGCTTTAATTGTTTTTACATAACCACTTCTTAGACTCAGAAGCATCTATTGTTATTGATACCAAAATCCTGAAGGCAGTAGTTCTGTTAAATGAGAACTCATTTTGTAAACATCCTCTATCTAAAAGGATCTCAAATTTTCCACTGATGTTTACAAATATTCATTCTTAAAGTAGCAGATCGTCGTAAGTATTTATACACAGCCAATTAGGCAGAGTCTACCATTTTAAGTGTTGGATTTCTTTCCTCTTCTATTCCTTCTCCACTCCCTTTGCCTCTTTTTACCCTATCTGGGGGAACGAATCAGAAGACATTTTTGTCAACAGAATAGAAATTTTGGCACAATTTTTATTTTCACTTGTTCAAACAAGAGAAGGGGGTTATTGGGAGGGGGGAATACAATGTATTTCCAAGTGAAATCGGCTGGAGTTTAAGGGATTGAACACCATGGTGGTCATTTCATGGTGCTGTTGGTGAATGTTATACAAGGTGATCCCGAAAGGGATGGGCAGTGGGGTAGTAGTTATGAGGAAACACCAGATAAAATAGCTACGATCCCCTGCGTTATTCTGTACGCTTCTTTTGCAGGTAGAGGGCGGAAAGGAAGGCAAAGACAAGTTGTTGAAAATCAGTTGGAACTGGAATATACACAAGTAAAAGGAAACCTTAGATTTGCTTCAAAAGAGTTTGAGGTGGTAGTGGATGGGACTGTGAATGAAATGAAATCGCTCAAGAGCTGGTCACTGCTGATCTGGGCGATGGGTACAAGAGGGCTTGTGATACTAGGCTTTCTACTCTCTAGGACTGAAATTTCCTAAAGTGAAAATAATTGGAAAAGATTTTTAAGGAGAAGGTGTGTAAACTACTTAATTTTTTCTCACTTGTTTGTCTCTGGGAAGGACCTGTCCATGAAGAGTTAAAAAAAAAATAGAAAAAGGCGTTCTACCAGAGTATCGCCCTTTGCCCTTGAGTGGTTTAGAGGTTAATACAGGGAAAAGAATGGAACTTGTAATTTGTACTAAGAGAAGTGCAAAATCTGAGTTTAAATTCCAAGAAGCGTAAGGGCACCAAAATGTCTGTTTTCAGTTGCCTCATTTTATTAAAATTTGAGATTAAAAAAGAAAATTTAAACAAAAAAGAAAAATATGAGATTAAAAAAATGAAGAATTCTGAAAAATGAACCTCCAGTTCTCTGGTGGTAGGAGACTCTGTGGTGTGGTGTGTGGGGCCACCTGGCAGAGCCCTGATTGAGGGTTTTCCCTGAATGGTGGCTGTGGGATCTTGCCCAGAGGTAATGAGATAATGACCGGGCACTCAAGCCTAACTTGGCAGAATGATGCTTCTAGATGGAGAGAGATGGAGCTCTGGTTTGGATGGTCACGAGTTCTTTGCCACAGGTCTTTTCGGCTTTCACAGACCTTCACAAATGCCATCAGGTTTAACACGAGTTTTAGGATGCTAGTCACTGTCCCTATAGGCTTTTCAAAAGGACAAGTTTCTAACCTGCAGTTTACATTAAAGTTCTGTTCTTAGCCTCATCCTGCTTTGTAGACAGTAAAACCATTCTCTTTTCTTTTTTCTTTTAACCTCTTCATCGGCATAAATTTTGATATTCCTGATTTGGAGAAATCAGGAAATGTCAGGAAGTTCTCATGCAGTCATAAAAATGAATTCAAAACCCATAATTTGTAATAATTTTACTAAATTGTGTGAAAATTGGGGCTATTTTATACCAGTAGGTCATAACAAAGTATAAAATGGCTGATTTGAAGTGATGGGGTCATTACAGAGTACCAAGCAGATGGGAATAGAATGTAAAAAAGAATGGATATATCAGTTTATATATGTATGACTGATTCACTGTGCTGCATAGCAGACACTAGCACAATATTGTAAATCAACTATACTCCAATAAAAATTAATTTTAAAAATTAAAAAATAATTAGGATAAAATAAAATTATTTCTGTACATCTTTTCCTAATTGCATTTTAGTCAATTTTTAATTTTTTTGTTGAACAGCTACTGTATGAAAGACTGATAGGAGCCTGTTGTTTCACTTTATATACATTGAAGGGAATCTGCCTATTTCAGTGAAAGCATGTAAAACCGGGTTTAACTCTAGCCTACAACCTCAAAGTCAAAAGAGAGATTTGTTTCCAAGATTAACCAAAATGCATTTACTCAAGACTTTGTTTAAAAGGTCATGTTAAGAGGCTATCTAGTTTGTACTGGCTTGTTGAAGTTGTTTCTGGTCATTGGAGAAATGGCAAAGCAAGAATTTCTTTGAATGTTTTTTGGTTTTGTATCTGCATATTAAAAAGAAATAAGGCATTATTGAAGTGTCAGCTCAACTTTTTATAAGCTTGATCACTAATGTGAAGTAAAAATAAATCCAATGGAAATTTTAATCTGCCTTGTAATGGTCTACTCTTTGTGGCTAAGAAATTACTAAGTGATAGAATCTACTTTTATCTTCTAGTGTCCTCTCTGCTATCTTCATTTCTTTCTTTTGATGCTAATAAGAAATGGAATAGCCCAAAATAACAAGAAAGTAGAGACCCAAATAATACATCTTGGTTAACATATTACTATGTTAAGCCACCTGAGTTGATGGTACTTAATTTTTTTTTTTTAACCTGTTTTTTTTAGGACAGTGTCAGGCGTATAATGCTTTCCACAGTTTGTTGGCTATAGTGACATTGATTATGGTGTTCACTTTTAAGAGGCAGCAGTGAAAGTTGTCTACCCACTGGATCAGGAATAATGCCTGCCTCACAATAGTAGTTCAAGAAATAACTTTTGACTAAATGAATGTATCCTTTTTTTCCCTTTTGTTTTAACATTTGCTACTTTAAAGTAATGGCAGGGTAGTTTTAATGCCTTTCTTCACTTTGGCAGTGTAAAGATTAAAAAAAAATTTCAGGCACCTTTTTGTAAAAAATAGACTATTTAAAAATTTTTTGATATATATTTATTAGCTTATTTATTTGGCTATGCCAGGTCTTACTTGCAGCTTGCACTCTTAATTGTAGCATTTGGGATCTAATTACCTGACCAGGGATGGACTGGGGACCCCTGCATTGGGAGCTTGGAGTCTTAGACACTAGACCACCAGGGAAGTCCCAATAGACTACTTCTTAGAGCAGTTTTAGTTTCACAGCAAAATGAGTAGAAGGTCCAGAGATTTCTCATATACCCCTTCCACACAAACACAGTCCAGGCCCTTTTGTTTTTTGGCCACCCCAGAGACCTGTGTGCGGAAGCGCACATGCATGCCAAGTCGTGTGTCTCTGCCATGCTACGGACTGTAGCCTGCCAGGCTCCTCTGTCCTTGGCATTCTCCAGGCAAGAACCCTGGGAGGAGGGCCTGTGGAAGCATGGAGTCTTACCACTCCACGAAAGTCCCTCTAGACATTTTTTTTTTACCTTTAAAATAGAGCTTGAGAGGTTGTCTCTTTTCTGCTGTTCACGCTGCTGACACCTGATGCATGTGTGCGTGTATATAAGAACACTGTGTGTGTGTGCACGTGCGTGCATGCACGTGTGTGTGTGCACGTGCATGCATGCAAGTGTGCACTCAGTTGCTTATTTTTATCTAACTCTTTCTGACCCCATGGACTGTATATCAGGCTCCTCTGTCCATGGGATTCTCCAGGCAAGGATACTGGAGTGGGTTGCCATCCCCACCTCCAGGGGATCTTCCCACCCCATCTCTTGCATTCCTACACTGGCAGGCAGATTCTTTACCACTACACCTCCTGGGAAGCCCATAAGAATGCTTTACAGTGTGTTAAAATTTTAAGCTAGACAGTACTGATTCTTTATTTTTAACATTGACGTAATCAACTAGTTGCAGGAACTGGAGAATTATTACCTTTTCTTACTGCCCAGTACTCAGTGGAGCAGAGTACTAACAACAGTTCATAGCTCTCCTCCAGCTGTTTTCTTCTTTAACCCTTCAGAGGTTTCTGTTTGGGATAAACACAGCAAGACCAACATGGGAACATCAAACTAGGGTGAGCAAAACCACCTCAGAAGACAGACCAAGGGGAAAAAAAAATCAAATTAAGTGTTGTTCTGTCAACCCTACCTTTCTATTAAAACAGGGTTTTCGGTCTTTTCTAGATAGTAGATTTTTTTTTTTTTCGGTAATGCATTTATTTATTTATTTTACATTATCATGTAGATATTAGATTTTTTAAAATATTAATTTATTTTTATATCTTTATGTTTTGTAATAGAAGTATAGTTGATTTATAATGTTTCAGGTGTATAGCAAAGTGATCCAGTCACATATATATATATATGTATATATTTCAGTTTCTTTTCCAGTATAGATTATTCCATGATATTGAATGTAGTTCATACAGTAGGTCCTTGTTGTTTATCTGTTTTATACATAGTAGTTTGTACCTGCTAATCTCAAACCTCCTTATTTATCCCTCCGATGACTCAATGGACATGAGTTTGAACAAAGACAGGGAAGCTGGAGTGCTGCAGTCCATGGGGTCGCAAAGAGTCAGACATGATTTAACAATTGAACAACCTTCCCTTTGGTCACCATAAGCTTGCTTTCTATGTTTGGGAGTATACTTCTATTTTTCTTTTTTTCTGCCACACTGCTCAGGGCATGCATAATCTTAGTTCCCTGACTAGGGATTGTACCTGCACCCATAGTATTGAAAGTGTCAAGTCCTAGCCACCGGGCTATTAGGGAAGCCCCAGTCTATTTCTGTCTTGTAAGTAAGTTCCTTTGTGTCATTTTTTTAAAAAAAACTCCACTTATAAGTAATATAATATTTGTCTCTCTGGGTAGTAGATATAAAACAAAACATGGGAGGTCTGGTGATTTTGTGGTTGACATTTACCCATCAGTTTGGTGCCTTCACCTTATGCTCAGCTATCATCCTGAACATTGCATTTTTGGTAGGTAAAGCTATATTCCAAGTACCATAAGGGGTTTTGCCTGTGCTTACTGTGTGACTGCATTAGAACTCTTGCTTTACATTGGTGTGACACAGAAAGTGCCTCTTTGAAGGACTGTTCAAGTGTCACCCACTTCCTCGCTAAGCTAATATTGTGTTTCCTGCAAGTATTACTCATACTTGTTTCATCAACACCACCCACATTTTAAAATAAGGCTTTATTTTGACATTCAAAAATTGCAAGCTACCAAGAATACATGTATGCCCTAGGAAATTAATCTAATTAGATTTTGGAATGTGGATGTGAAGTCTTCTGGAATTAGTGTTTGTAATGAAATATTTGTTTCCTGATTTAGTAATATATGGTCTTACTGGCCTGAGCCTAGTGATGTGCCTGGTTAATAAGTTTAGTAAGTCATAAAGGGCCAAATATGTATAATATGTTAAAGAGTTAGTTGGGAATATACACGTTTAAAGGATAAGTTAGTTGGGAATATACACGTTTTTTAATATTGATTCTTTTAACTTATTAACTTCATCTGTAAGATTCTGTGCTAACTTTCTGTAAATCTTAACAATCTCCTCAATTGCTTAATACTAGAACTGGATTCATACCACCACCACCAACAACAACAAAATAGATGAAACTTAAAATTTCTTATTGCACAAATTATAAGATTTGTTCATCTAGAAACTGTAATATCACATTCGATATATTATGGTTCCTTTTTAAAACTTAGAACACACTATTCTAATGACTGGAATGAAATTTTTAATAAGAATTAATTCTTAGACTAAAGCTATGGTTTTAGTGTGTTAATAATTCAGCAGCTACAGTTTCCACCTTCACTTCTCTACTTTATGGGTTATAAAAATAGAAATAGATTATCATTGGGTAAACTCTGTAGTTCTCGTAACAATTTTACATGCACCATGCCTTGAAAACAGTTGAGTCCGTGTCATCAACGTTGCTGATTGTATCACGCTGTACACCTCACACTCATTTTCTGTATGTCAATTATATCTTAATAAAACTGGAAGAAAAACAAAACCAAAGCAAAAAAAAAAAAGCCACTGCTGCTTACTGAGAGCTTACCATGTCTCAGGTGCTGTGAAAGTTTGCCATCCATCATCTCATTGATTCTTCACAAGAATCCAGTGAAGTTAAGTACCATTTGGGCCAGCATCTGAGAAGATTCTGAGATGGAACTAGGAGTGCTAAGCTTTGTAGGGGAGGAACACCTGTGAAAGGAAAATGGAGTAAGTGTGATTGGGCCGAGGGAGCCATCAGACCATAATGCTGCCTGAGAAAGTCTCTGCCAGGCCAACGAGAAGCTCTAGAGCAAAGATTACCCATTCAGGGAGTCTCATGTTGGGCAGAAATGGCCAGGCCCTTGTACCACGGCCTTGCTCGTCCACTGGCAAAGGGCTACCCCAAGGACAATGTGACTTTGGCTCGGAAGGCAAGGCAGGCCCTAAAGGACGCTGTCTGCAAAGCACACCCCGTGCAGCTGGGCAGCAAGTCCTTTCTGGAAGAGGGATCTGAGGGGCACAGCTCTGCACTGACCACACCGTCGTGATCCTTTTACAAGAGAGGAGGTCGAAGCATAGAACAGTAAGATGACTTAGCAAGTTCACAGAGCAGAAAGCAGAGATTCAATCCCAGATCTGGGATTCTAGAGCTCTCCTAAACTTTCTTTTTCTTTCAAGTTAATACTATCAAAATGTTTTTTTTTTGTTGTTGTTGTTTGTTTGTTTTATTTTATTTTTATTATTTATTTATGTATTTTATTTTTTTTTAACACCAAAAACATTTTATATTGGGATATAGCCAATTGCCAATGTTGTGATAGTTTCAGGTGAACAGAGAAGGGACTCAGACATACAAAAACATTTTTTATTGTTTGAACTTTTTAATTATAGGGATTTTCAAACATACATAGAAAAAATATGATGAATCCCTCTGTGCTCACCACCCAGCTTCAAGATTATGAGTATTTTGGCATCTTTTTGTGTCATCTTTTTGCCCTCATGTGATTCTTTAGGTCCCTCGGTCTTCACCACCACACATCGTAAAACCTCTCTGCTACCTCCTTTTCTGAGGAATCATGCAAAGAGCCCAAATTGTCCCTCTATCCTTTAAAGTGTGAAAATAGAAGAGAACCAACTTGGTCAGTGCTTGACACACCTTGATTAAGGGATTTAAATACATGCTTTCATAAACTAATAAGGACCGTGTGAGTTTGTTATTCACATTTTATGGACCAGACCCACCCAAACAATGAATACCAGTGCTGGAATTTACTTTTTTTTTTCTCCTAACACTAAACAAATGTAGTTTTAAAAAATGTATCTTCTGTGTTAGTAGATCATAATCTCTCTTTCCCCATTCAGTTCAGTTCATTCGCTCAGTCATGTCCAACTCTTTTCGATCCCATGAGCTGCAGCACGCCAAGCCTCCCTGTCCATCACCATCTCCCGGAACTTACTCAAACTCATGTCCATCGAGTCGGTGATGCCATCCAACCATCTCATCCTCTGTTGTCCTCTTCTTCTCCTGCCTTCAATCTTTCCCAGCATCAGGGTCTTTTCCAGTGAGTCAGATCTTCGTATCAGGTGGCCAAGGTATTGGAGTTTCAGCTTTAACATCAGTCCTTCCAATGACTATTCAGGACTGATTTCCTTTAGGATGGACTGTTTGGCTCGCCCTGCTGTCCCAGTTACTCACTCATATTTCCCCAACCACTGATGGAGGTTTTGCTTTCTAAAACATTTGATGTTACTCACATTGAGAATCATTGAGAACGAATGACTCACAGTGCTGTGCTGGAACCACAACAGAAACTACTATGAATGAAGCTTCTGTTCCAGCAGGTGTTTCTTGTGTGTCTAATGATCCCCCCATTCCTGTAAATCTGAAGGTTATTTTTCTCTTTAAGGAAATTAATTTGTAAAGGTATTGGGAAAGAGAATGAAAGTGAAAGTCACTCAAGTTGTGTCCGACTCTTTGTGACCCCATGGACTGTAATCCATGAAATTCTCTAAGCCAGAATACTGGAGTGGGCAGCCTTTCTTTTTTCCAGGGGATCTTCCCCACCCAGGGATCCAACCCAGGTCTCTCACATTGCAGGCAGATTCTTGACTAGCTGAGTCACAAGGGAAGCCCTATAAAGGTGTTATAATTTTTAATTATTAATTTGTGTTACAATTAAATAAAGGTATTAATTTGTAAAGGGCAGTATCAAGTTTCTGATCTGGGGGGATTCTAACAAAATATGTCTTGGTGAAAAGTACTTTTAATGAAATTGAGACAGAGCAAAGAGAATTAGATGCTGATCACTTTGGGGGTGATCTGGCTGTCCCAGGC
Organism: Antilocapra americana; assembly: GCA_007570785.1. Classification (NCBI taxonomy): domain Eukaryota; kingdom Metazoa; phylum Chordata; class Mammalia; order Artiodactyla; family Antilocapridae; genus Antilocapra; species Antilocapra americana. Next base: position 6,371,754 of record ML660779.1, on the reverse strand, counting down.
TGCACCTCAAAGTTTTGGTTCCCTAGGAATAAAAAATTAAATATTTCTCTTCATATCAATGGCAAAAGAAAACCCAGCACCTTTACAGGAAGCTATACCCTTTGTACTTCTATCTGCATAACCAAAACTGACAGTTCCTGAAATGCAATAAAATACCTATGGGTCCTTGGGAGAAATGGTGTGGGCATGCTCAGATGGATGAGCCAGTCTGGAAGCACTCAGCCAGGACTGCACGGCTTGCCCCATCCAGCGTTTATTAGTGCTGGGCACCTCTTCATCTCTGCTCCTCGTTTTCCTAATCTACAAAGTGCTATGGTGAAGCTTGCTTTCTTCTTCACAAGAAAGTGCAAAGATGAGTGCCTGCTTCCTTGTGAAGTGCTTTGAAATAGATGAGAGCAAATGGGTAAATACAAGTTAGGGGAGTCTTGTTGTTCAGTTGCTCAGTCATGTCTGACTCTTTGTGACCCCGTGGACTGCAGCTCACTAGGCTTCCCTGTCCTTCACTATCTCCCGGAGTTCGCTCAAACCCATGTCCATTGAGTCAGTGATGCCATCCAACCATCTCATCCTCTGTCATCCTTTTCTTCTCCTGCCCTCAATCTTTCCCAGCATCAGGGTCTTTTCCAGTGAGTCAGATCTTCGCATCAGGTGGCCAAAGTATTGGAATTTCTTGGAAGGATAATAGTAGTCAAAGTATTGAAGCTTCAGCTTCAATCTCAGTCCTTCCAATGAATATTCAGGGTTGATTTCCTTTAAGATTGACTGGTTTGATCTCCTTGCAGTCCAAAGGATTCTCAGGAGTCTTCTCTAGCATCACAATTTGAAAGCATCATTTCTTCAGCGCTCAGCCTTCTTTACAGTCCAACCAGAGTCTGAGGGAAGATTAAAGGGGAAAAAACAGACAAACCTGTTCCTTGGGAACAAATTGCGGAGTTCTCCTGCTGGAAGCTAGTCTCTGAAAAATGAGCATTTCTAGTTTGCACGGCACAGGCTGTCCTTTGATTTAAAATTCTGTTTTCATGTTAACCATAAAATAAAATAACCTAATAGTAGGAAAGTGTCTGGAAATAAGTGCTTTGGAAAGGAAATTTGAATTATAGGAGGACTCTATAATTTTTTAGCAAGATACTTGGATCTACTTAAGATATAATTTTAATATTATCCCGCAGGTGGACATAGTTCTTTTTGGCAATTATTACCACTTAAAGAAAAGTTCTGCTAAAGTCACATTGTCCTCCACCCCACCCCCTCCCCCCGAAGCTGGGTATTTGTTGCTTGAGGCAGCTAATGAATTGTTCTATATATCAGCTTAGTTTGAGATTGTTTTCTTCTTAGCAAAGAGAACTAAGCAGTTTAAAAATGTTTGTCTTAGGACAGATACTTATGAAAATGACTGACAATGTTTGTGCAAAGAAATTTGGATTTCATGAGCATACATGTGTATGTAAAAAATATTTTTTAGCATGACTCTGAATTTTTAAATTTAAAATTTACTTATCTTTTAAAGTAGGTAGTAAAGCAGTTATCCTGCAATTAAAAATAAATAAATTTTTTAAAACACCTAGGTTATCTGTTTGCGTTATTCAATTTTCAAAAGATACTAAGGTTACATGAAAAGTCTGTCCATCATCTTAGGATAGATGTAATTCTTAATTGTTGTTACCATTTCAGCAAGAGGATTGGTGACGTTGGTGGCAAATAATTATGACTTTAGTACAGAAAGGAAGACACCAGAATTAGAAAAAAAATTACCTCAGACAAGAGAGACAAACACCTTGAGAATGACTGAGACTTCATATTTTGTCCACAGTATCTGTTTATCCTTTGAGCATCTGCTAAGTGCCAAGACATTGTTCTTGCCCTCTGGCTTACAGTCTGGTCAGGGGACAGAGACATACATAGGAAGTTGCAGTACAGTGCGACAAGAACTAAGGTAGGGTAAACTACCTGGAAACTTGTACACAGAAGTATAACTCAGTTGGGGAAGAACTGGCATCTGTATGCTGTCCTGAAGGACACAGGTGAAGACAGGTGATCGGGTTGGGAGGGTGATCTGGACAGCCTTCCTAGAGGAGGGATTAAATGCCAGGTTCAAAGACCCACAAATACAACAGAACACTAAGCCCCAGAATGAACCGAGCCACGAAGAGAAGCCTGAAAAGGTAGACTGCAGCTGAAAACAGGTGAGGACTATGGCTTCACCTCGGGGGCGTAATAAGGTACCCACCCTTGAACTGCTGAAATCAATTGCTATGGGGCTAGTTCTTCAGTCTCCTTAACTGCAGTGCAGAGAAGGTTGGAAAGCAGCGACAAAGCTGCTGGCCAGATTAGGCTAATTGGCCGATTGGGTTAATCTCCTGGTTTGTAGCAAAGAGCACCCCTTCACATTTTTCTAAGGGTGGCATCACTGACTCGATGGCCATGAGTTTGAGCAAGTTCTGGGAGCTGGTGATGGACAGGGAAGCCTGGCTTGCTATAGTCCATGGGATCACAAAGAGCCAGAGACTACTTGAGTGAACTGAAGCGTGGAATTGGTGTAAATGATTTGCTAGGGAGTCTTGTTGCCTAGGGAAGACCTGGCAGTGTATTTCATGCATGGGGAGCCAGGGGGTTGGGAGGATGAGGTCAACTCACTGCTTTGGCTAATGGGTTAAATAGTATATTGGCCTAAGTTCATTTTTGCTTTCTCTCCCAGTTGGACACAGACTGCAGGCCTATAGTCACTTCTTTCTTGCCCTCTCTTTTTCTGCTCAGATAGTGCAACCTATTTGATAGGGCTACCGGGGTCTGCTTCTCAGCTCTTTTTAGCTAACAGAATTGGTATTTTCAATATGCCTTGGAGGTGACTCACATTAACCAAACTCCCAAGACTGATGCACAAACCAGAATGCAAGGTTTCAAATTTACAGTAAGAAGTATATCCATGAGGAGACTAGCTATTCATATTTGCTAAAGCACACATTTTTCCCCCTGAAGGCTAATCTTTGTGGAAAGTTAAATTCTATACAAAGTTTCTTGGAGAGCATAAAATCAAAATAGAGTTGGAGGAATTTAATGGATTGTGATGCCAAGCTGTGGGAGCCTGAGGCATCTGTTTCTTCGGGAGGGATAAATCTATATTAAGGATAGATATGGAGTCTGTTTTGGGTTTCCCTGGTGGCTCAGTGGTAAAGAATCCTCCTGCCAAGCAGGAGACACGGGTTCAATCCCTGGATTGGGAAGATCCCCTGGAGAAGGAAATGACAATCCACTCTAAGATTCTTGCCTGGGAAATCCCATGAGTCAGACACAACTGAGCGATTAAACATCAAGAGAGTCTGTTTTACTGATGCTATATAGATTATTCCCTTTCCTTTTAACCTAGTATTTCCTTAGACAGACTATAGTGTATTTAGTTAAGTCAGACTTTCTAAATTCTAATCTCTGTTCCATCTTGCGTCCCTGAGATTCCATCAGGGTTTCCAGGTTGGGTGTTTTCTCTCTTCCCTTCATTCCCCAGGCTGGCATGTCTGAGCATCTGTCCATTTAAAAGCTCTCCTAGGTCTGGAAGGGGAACACATGTATACCCATGGCGGATTCATGTCAATGTATGGCAAAACCAACACGATAATGTAAAGGAAAAGAAAAAGAAAAAAAAAGATAACAGTTCAAAAGTGGAAAAAAAAATAAAAGCTCTCCTAGGTAATTCTAATGTTGCTAAAGAAGCATGCTTTAAAGTAATATTCCTTTCTCATACATCCTCAGTTTTTGCTCATTTTATTCTTTATAGCAAGTTTAAAATCTAGCAATGCCTTGGAGCTACTTTCTTGCCCCGTCAACCACTTACAAGCATAATCATCCTAAGGTACTCTTTCTTTGAGACGTGGTGTCACTTCTTTTTTCTTTTTAAAAATGTTTATTTATTTATTTTTGGCTGAATGGGGACTTCATTGCTGCACATGGGCTTTCTACTCTGGATGCAGACAGAACACGGGCTTCTCACTGCGGAGGTTTCTCTTGCTGCCGAACGCAGGCTCTAGGGCACGTGGGCTGCAGTAGTTGCCGCTCCCAGGGTCTAGAGCACAGACAGGCTCAGCAGTTATGATGAACAGGCTTCTTTGCCCTGTAGCATGTGGAATCTTCCTCGACCTTGTCCCCTGCACTGGCAGTCAGATTCTTAGTGACTGGACCACCAGGGAAGTCCAGTTCTGTTTATTGCTTATGGTTCTCTCACTGCGATTTATTCAGGGGCCAGGTATCATAATTAAATCATCCAGCAATATTAATGACCACCTCCTATATGTCAGGCTTTGTGCTGGGCATAGGGAAAGTGGCAATAAACCAAACGGTAAAAAAAACTTTGCCCTCGTATATGTGATCGAAGGGCAAGTATAAGGATATATTTAATATATCCGATTTAAGTTGGCTTAAAGCTCAACATTCAGAAAACTAAGATTATGGTATCTGGTCCTATCACTTCATGGGAAATAGATGGGGAAACAGTGGAAAAGTGTCAGACTTTATTTTTGGGGGCTCCAAAATCACTGCAGATGGTGATTGCAGCCATGAAATTAAAAGACGATTACTCCTTGGAAGGAAAGTTATGACCAACCTAGATAGCATATTTAAAAGCAGAGACATAACTTTGCCAACAAAAGTCCGTCTAGTCAAGGCTATGGTTTTTCCAGTAGTCATGTTTGGATGTGAGAGTTGGACGGTGAAGAAAGCTGAGTGCCAAAGGATTGATGCTTTTGAACTGTGGTGTTAGAGAAGACTCCTGGGAGTCCCTTGGACTGCAAGGAGATCCAACAAGTCCATCCTAAAGGAGATCAGTCCTGGGTGTTCACTGGACGGACTGATGATGAAGCTGAAACTCCAATACTTTGGCCACCTGATGCAAAGAGCTGACTCACTGGAAAAGACCCTGATGCCGGGAAGGATTGGGTGCAGGAGGAGAAGGGGATGACAGAGGATGAGATGGCTGATGGCATCACCGACTTGATGGACATGGATTTGGGTAGGCTCCAGGAGTTGGTGATGGACAGGAAAACCTGGCGTGCTGCAGTTCATGGACTGAGCAACTGAACTCAACAGAATGTATCCGATAAATGCCGTGGAGAAGGATAAGGCTGTGAGAGACTGAGAACAGGATTAGGGTTGACAGCGGCAGGGAGGGATGAAGAACAGAAGTTTAGTGCTGGACATTTTGCCTCTTAGATATCTAAGTATCTAGTTCAGTATATGCATCTGGAGCTCTGGGCTCCAGGCTGTTTGGGTCTGTTTGGATCTGATTGATCAATATAAGGTTGGGGAATCAGAAATTCTAAGCTCTTGACATGGTTATATTCCTGCAAGCACTCTTATTTAACTTTAGAACTCTGTCACTTAGAAAAACCGTCATAATATGTTGTCCTTTTGGACAGTGCTTGTACTCTCTCTGCTCCACTGTTTACCTTACCAAGAATCCAGACTTCCCTGGTGGTCCAGTGGTTAAGACCCCTTGCTTCCAATGCAAGAGATGAGGGTTCAGTCCCTGGTCAGGGAACTGAGATCCCACATGCTGCGTGGCATGGCTAAAAACAAAAAACAAAAGCGAAAAAAAAACCTTACTGAGAATCATAATGTGAGACTTGTTGTAGGTTAGGAGGGGCGTAGACTATTAAGAGTTGACTGGTTTTGTAAACTGTTACAGGAGCATAATAAACAGATCTGTTTGGACTGGAACCGCACTGCCAGTTTCTCTGGGTCTCCAGCTTGCAGATGGTAGATTGTGGGGCTTCTCAGCTTCCATAATTGCTGAGTCAATTTTTCATAATAAATCTCTTTCTGTATACTTGGGAAAAAAACAAACAAAAATAAACAGATGTGAAGCTTTGATAGGAGTAGAAGTAAAACTAATGTACCGATTCATAGACGAAAAAATAAAAATAAATGGCCACTGCCGGGCACTGAGTTTTTGGTAATAATCAGAAATTAGTGTCACACATGCATCATTTTAATAAGTTTTTGCCGACAGACTGAGTCTCAATTGTACTTCTTTGAAAGCTGCCCATGTGCTTTGGAAATGATTATAAAGAATGTTCATAATCATTCAGTTTGCATTCTGTTGACTCTTAGGGATCTCTCTTGTGTCTGATATATGGCCTAATATTCCCCTTTGCATTTCTCAGAGATAGTTTAAAACATTAGATCACAAAATCAATCAGATTGGACTGGGTGGGGGAAGGGCGGGACTCGACTTCATACGTGTGACAGGTTCTGTTTTACAAGGATGACCACAACAGTATCTCCCATTCTACCTGCTCTTCCAATGTCACCTTGAGATTCCTCCCGCTGAAGAGCAGGGGAAGGCTTCTGTCCCTTCCTCTTGACCCTGGGCAGATCTTTGTGACTTCCTTGACCTTAGAATATGGTCAAAGTGACGCCGTGTTATTTCTGAAGCAGGATCGCAAACACACCACGCACTTTTGCCTTGCTCTTTGGGGGTGGCTGTTCTTAGAACTCAGCACCATACTGTCAGGAAGCCCAAGCAGCCCGGGTTGTTATTGTTGTTTTTCAGTCGCTAAGTCATGTCTGACTTTTTGTGACCCCGTGGACTGCAGCACGCCAGGCTTCCCTGTCCATCACCAACTCCTGGAGCTTACTCAAACTCACGTCCATTGAGTGGGTGATGCCATCCAACCATCTCATCTTCTGCTGCCCCCTTCTCTTCCTGGCCTCAATTTTTCCCAGCATCAGAATCTTTTCCAGTGAGTTGGCTCTTCGCATCAAGTGGCCAAAGTATTGGAGCTTCAGCTTCAGCATCAGTCCTTCCAGTGAATAAGCTGTCCATGTAGAGAATCCATTTGGGGAAGTCAGCTGTAGGGGTCCCAGCTGACAGCCCAGCTGAGGGCTTGGTGAACAGTCATAATCAGCAGCCAGCCTTAGTGAAGGGCATGAGATGTACCCTCTTGCAGTCAAGTCCCCACACACAGATTTCAAGCCAATCCAGTTGGGGGCCCAGCCATGGAGGATCAGAGACAAACTCTCCCTGTCAAATTGCTGGCCTGGAAACAATTCTTCCCCACTAAGGTTTAGGGGTGATTTCTTACACAGTAACAACCAAAACAATATCCTTGGTTCATTTGCTTAAGAATAGAGCTACTGTCTGTCCTTTTCTTCTATGTAAAAATAAAATAAAATAACTTTCTAAAGAAATACCTTAGAATAAAAAATCAAAAAGTTGAGGAACATTCAGATAGTATTTACGCTTACTGTTTCTGAAGATGTTGGGATAGGAAACTGAGAAGCTCTAACATGAAGCCTTACAGGAGAAAATAAACTCCTTAAACTAAGCTGTGCTTAGTTACTCAGTCATATTGTCCAACTCTTTGTGACCCCATGGACTATAGTCCGCCAGACTCCTCTGTCCATGGGGATTCTCCAGGCAAGAATAGTGCACTGGGTTGCCATGCCCTCCTCCAGAGGATCTTCCCAACCCAGGGATCGAACACAGGTCTCCTGCATTTCAGGCTGATTATTTACCATCTGAGCCACCAGGGAAGCCCAAGAATACTGGAATGGGTAGCTTATCCCATTCCAGGGAAATGTCCTGACCCAGAAATCAAACCAGGGTCTCCTGCACTGCAGGTGGATACAGGAGAAAATAAACTCCTTAAACTAAGTTTGTCCTAAGATTCTTGTCATGAGATTGTAAACTTTGAATATGATGATACTGTGTCATTCTTTACCAAGCCTCAAGAGTTTCTGCATTATTGTCATAGCCATGGATTCACAGAAGAGGACATTTCCCTGCAATTCCTTTTCGCAGGAAATAGTTTTTCCATTTTCTTCCCCCTAAAATGCATCTTCTCTCCTTTGAAATGAAAGCCGTACTGCTCCACTAAAGAAGTGTTATATAAGAAATATCAAGTAAAATGCAATGATTTCTGTTGCTTTAGTTGTGAAATAGAGTCAGTGTTCTGGAGGCAATGAACCTGTTGGACCAAAGCTAAGCTGGTGTATCTCGTTGTCTCTCTGCTGCTCATTCACTCTGTCTGCACTCTCTGAGTGGACCACTTGGGCTTGGTAACCTCTAGTGGTTGCTAAAAGTTCTTTTATTCTTACAAGATTTCCACAATCTAGCCAGCACCACACTGTTCAACAGCATGGGATTTGATGGTGACTGCTTGTTTCATCACATGATACTGACTAGCTGAGTAGTTTTGGACAAGTCATCCACCCTCAGTTCCTTCATCTGTAAAATGGGCAAAATAAGAGTGCCTGCTTTATGGGAGTGAAAAGTGAAAGTGAAGTCGCTCAGTCGTGTCCGACTCTTTGAGACCCCATGGACTGTAGCCCACCAGGCTTCTCCGTCTGTGGGATTTTCCAGGCAAGAGAACTGGAGTGGCTTGCCATTTCCTTCTCCAGGGAATCTTCCCAACCCAGGGATTGAACCCGGGCCTCCCGCATTGTAGGCAGATGCTTTACCGTCTGAGCCACCAGGGGAGTCTTTATGGGAGGATTGAGAACATTAAATTCGTTAATGAATACTTAGAGCAGTAAATGTCTGACACAGAAGTGTTGTGTTATTCACCTTTCCATGTTGTGACGACCTTGAATTTACCCCTTTCTTTGTTGGGGGTTTTGTCGAGGTGACCTCAGGCCCCTTCAATTCAAGTGTTCTGAGTTCCAGGATCAATTGACCTTAGAGGTGGTTGTCCCAAGAGTAATGATTCATAATACACAGGGACTACCTCGAGTAACTACTTCCAAGGCTAGTAACTCTATTTAGAAATTTTACATAGAGCTCCCACACTGTAGCTCAGAGATGCTGATAATTTTAATCGGAGCTTTGTAAAAAGTTTCAGCAAATCAAGAAGTGGTGTGTAAATAGAATCATTAGACCCATTCCCTAAGTTGTCAGGTGCTCTATACATGGATTGAATGTCTCGGGTGTGACTCCATACGCAGAAATATCAGGGACTATTTTGCTGAACAAAAGCTTTTTGGCTGAGAAACCTGAAAGGCTGGATGTTAAACTTATTTTCTCACTTAGGTAGATGCAGGTAAATAAAGGAGATACATAAGATCATTCCAGAAAAACTTTTAGGCCTTCAATGCTTTGTTTCTAGATAAAAATATTCAGACACCAATGGAAAAGAAATACAGGTTGGTGACTTTTTTCTTCTTTGCTTTCTGGATTATTTTTTGGTTTATGAAGTGCTGATAATTGAGAAAGTGGAAGGAACAGCCAATCGAGTGAGAAGGAAACCCTCCGTTAGATGAGAGACACTGGGATAAAGAATGTTCCTGATTATTGCAAGCAGATCTACACACACTTTGATTACTGGAAAAAAGAAAAACTTAAAAAGTCATTTGCAGAAATGGGCAAAGGATCATCTCCATCAGCAGTATTCAGTTAGGTGTCACCTGTGTCCCGTAGTCTGTAAAAAGATCTGTTTAATTAAAAATAAATCAGGTTTGTGTGAGGTATAGACCCCACTCAGGCCACATGCTTGGAGTTTGAGGTTGGCTGTTAAATGATTGCAAATGTAGGCCAAGCTGAAGATTGTACGTATCTTGATTTTTTAATGTGGCAGAGACTAGGGGAGCTCAAAGGGAGATTAAAGGATTTTCTACACTATTTACTTGGTCATTTTTTGAACTGTGGGGCTCATCCTGGGGACCAGGCAATCTCATTTGGGATGAAAGGAAAGAAAGAAAGGGAGAAAAGAGAGACTAGACAGGAGGAATGTCGGGTTTGCTGACGTCAGTACGAGGTTGAGCTCAGGGAAAATGCTAAATACCCAGATTTAAAAAGATGACCCATTCTTGGGATCCTGTAGGCAGCTTCAAGGGATACTGCAGGGAGAACACATAGGAACCTGGGTTCTCTCCTATGCAGTAGATGAGGCTCAGACCTGAGCCCAAACCTAAGGAGGTCTTACCATCCCAAGTAAAATGGGAATTTAAGAGGACTTCCCTGGTGGTCTGGGGTTTAAGACTCTGCCTTCCAATGCAGGGGGTGCAGTTTCGATCCTCTGGTTGGGGAGCTAAGATCTCACATGCCTCTAAGCCAAAAAACCAAAACATGAAACAGAAACAATATTATTTAACACCTGTAATAAAGACTTTAAAAATGGTCCACATAAAAAAAAAAAACTGTAATAAAAAAAATCCGTAATTAGACACCTTTCACCTTGCCAACCTGCCTGGTGTCCCTGGACACTCTCTTCCAGGCAAATCTGCCTTCCAGTCTGCTTCTCCCCTTGGGCTCTGCACTGCTCTGTCCCAGCTCTGCCCTCCACTGGGAACACCCTTGTCCAGGTAGCTTCGTGCCTCTTCACCTCCTCCCACCAGCCCTCCTTGTGTGTCGTTTCGTCTCTGTAATATCCTTCATGTATTTCTCCACATAAATGAACTCTGCGAGTTCAGCCCTGAGAGAAGACTGTTAAAGCAGCCAAACTGGGGAAAAGCCATGATTTCAAAGGAATGATTTATTTCTTATTTACGTACTGAATTTATTTATGCATTTGAATAGGTGATACACCCTTTTTCCTCCCTGGGGACAATCACTGTTACTAGTTTGTTTTTTTTTCAATTAATTTATTTATTTTAATTGGGGGGCTAATTACTTTACAACATTGTAGCGGCTTTTGCCATACATTGACATGAATCAGCCATGGGTGTACATGTGTCCCCCATCCTGAACCCCACCTCCCTCCGCATCCCATCCCTCTGGGTTGTCCCAGTGCACCGGCTTTGAGTGCCCTTTTCATGCTTTGAACTAAGACTGGTCATCTATTTCACATATGGTAATATACATGTTTCAATGCTATTCTCTCAAATCATCCCACCCTCTCCTTCTCCCACAGAGTCCTAAAGTCTGTTCTTTATATCTGTGTCTCTTTTGCTGTCTCACATATAGGGTCATTGTTACCATCTTTCTAAATCCCATATATGTGCGTTAATATACCGTATTGGTGTTTTTTTGTGACTTCTTCCAGTGAGCTGCTGTTGGTGTTCATTTGCTAAGTCACGTCCGACTCTTTGCGACCCCATGGACTGCAGCACACAAGGCTCCTCTGTCCTCCATTTTCTCCCAGAGTTTGCTCAAATTCATGTCCATTGAGGCAGTGATGCTAACCATCTCATCTTCTGTCACCCCCTTCTCTTTTCTTCAATCTTTCCCAGCATCAGGGTCTTTTCTAATGAGTCGGCTCTTCTCATGAGATGGCCTAAGTACTGGAGCTTCAGCTTCAGCATCAGCCCCTTCAATGAATATTCAGGGTTGATTTCCTTTAGGATGGACTGGTTTGATCTCCTTGCAGTCCAAGGGACTCTAAAGAGTCTTCTCGAGCACCACAGTTCAAATGCAGCAATTCCTCAGCCCTCAGCCTTCTTTATGGTCCAGCTCTCACATCCCTACACGATGGATAGCTCCAATGAGCTATCAAGTGTTTATAAACAGGTGCTACTCCCCCATAGAAATGTTAGTATCCTAGTCTCAGTTTTTGCTACCTTTTATCACTTATAATATCTTGGGGTTTTGTTTTGTCTTTTTCCTTAGCTACCTCAGTATTTTTTTGTGTGTCCCTTTTTTCCTTTTTGTTTAAATTCAAGTGTAGTTGATTTGTAATGTATTAATTTCAGGTGTACAACAAAGTGATAGTTTTATATAAAACTGTGTCTACATAAATATATATAACTGTGTATTTAACTATATATATATTCTTTTTCAAATTCTTTTCCCTTATAGATTATAACAAAATATTGAGTATAATTTCCTGTAACTTAACTTTTAGTTAATGAAATCCTATCATACTGGTATATTGAAATTTGCTATGATCATTAAACTGTCTTCAGTATATTTTCCTATTAAAAATAGTGCAGATTAATGGTCTTCTATGTGTTATTTTGCATCAGTGTAAGTATATTTGAAGGATAAACACCAAAAACTTGGATAAGTGCCATCAGATCACCCTCCAAAGAGGTCTGACAATTGTGTTGTCACCAGGCATGTATTGAGTTCTCCTTAACTGTGTGTAATCAAATGTTTCAATATCTGCTCAATAATTGAGGGTAGTTAATTTTTTTTTTAGTTTAGTTAATTTTATGTTAGGTGAATTTCATCTCAGTTTAAGACAAAAAAAAAGATAAAAAGCAGATTGGTACTGGGCATATTTGTTATCTCTAAGATGACAAACAACTAATTTGGGAAGTTTCTTGATCTTTGGAAATTTAAAAGCCATTGTAAACACTGTATGAAACAGTTGAGCTTAAACTCCTCAGAAGGGTTCTAGAAATTTTCTCCCAAGTAATTAAAGGATTGTCGTGTTGTGTTTGAGGTCTCCTTAATGATTGAGAATTCATTTTACAAAACAGGTTCTAAGAGTATATTAGGTGCAATTAAAAAAAATTCACCCACAACATTAGCCCAAACTCGAACAATTAATTGGGAATTGTTCTCTTTGCAAATTAATTTTTCACCAAATCAGTTGTTAAGCTATCCACCCAAACCAGCACTTAGTGGCTTTCAGTTAAGTTGGCTAATGTTAGTGTTCTCAAGAAGAGAAAGGAGCTGACGGTGAGCAGTCAAGGTTGACTTTTTACATCTGACTGTAATTACTGCGTGGGACTAAAAATAGCTACGTGGTTGTTTTTTTAAAGCTACTCTGGTTAGATGGACTATAAACACGCAGTTTCCCTGTGTTGCAGCTCACTTCCACAAACATGCTGTACGCAGAGCCCGGAACGAGGCGCCGAGGGGGTGGGTATGCAGAGACCTGACCGCCGTCCTTACCTTAAGCAGGTGTGAGGTTTCTAGAAATTGCTATCATCATTTTCAACACCTAAAAACCCATTTGTTCTGAATGGCCAGTTTTCTGTTAGGTCAGAAGCATGTTGGAAAAATATTAATAGCCAGTAATTTGACATTGTTTGAAGAGGCTTTTTTTTTTTTTTTAACAGGTGGGGATCTAGATTACCTATTAATGGTGATTTTTATTTGTCTTAGTAACAGAGGATGTGAGAACTAAACTTGTCTGTGTCTTCTCTGCTGTTCCTGCAATGGGAATGAAGGGCTGAAGGCTGCCTGCCACTTGAAAAGATGGCAGCTTTTCAAAGTCCTGGAGTGCTCCCTTCCCTTGAATTTGTTAAGGCATTCAGAGCGGAGTACAAGAAACTGAAGGTCTGAATTGGACTCTCTCTTTGCTGAGTTGGCATGGCGTATTAATGCTCTCTTCCTATTGGCAATTTTTGGTGTTGTTAATAAATTCTTAGGGATTCTGTGGTGGCTCAGACAGTTAAGGACTGCCTGCAATGCAGGAGACCTGGGGTTCAATCCCTGGATTGGGAAGATTCCCTGGAGAAGGGAATGGCAACCTTCTCCAGTATTCTTGCCTGGAGAATCCCATGGGCAGAGTGGGCCTGGCGGGCTATAGTCCAAGGGGTTGCAAAGAGTCGGACACGACTAAGCAGCTAACACTTTCTTCTTAATAAATTCTTAGTGCTTTTTTTTTCCTGTAATTTAAAAAATTATTATTATTATTATTTGTTTTTTGACCAAGTCATGGGGCGTGTGGGATCTTAGTTCCCTGACCAGGGATTGAACCCATTCCCCTGCATTGGAATGGTAGAGTCTTAAATCACTGGACTACCAGGGAAGTCCTGCCTTTCGGTTTTATGTTGATGTGAGGTAGTTTAAATGTTACAGAAACTGTCATTTTAAAATTGTTACTGTACTATTAGTCTCAAATAGACAACATTTAATAGACAAAAATGGGGGGGAAATGCCCAACACAAGAATAATTAGAGGGCAATCCTAAAGTACCAGAATTCAATGCAAAAATCAATGTTCACGTATATTGCTGATGTGACAGTAAGCACGTGTGACATTTTCTCCTAGGCAGAATCAGTGCTGTTTGTACCCTGAGTATCATGCTAGGGTGTTGACAGCCAATGGGAATTTCCCCTGTAGTATCCACATGGAGAAATATGACTAGAACATAGTTCTGTTGCTTGAAAGGCAGATCATCAGAACAGCCTCCTAAAGGACGTCCGGGTTGCTTTCACGTTCTGTAGGCTTTTTGTGTTTAACCTAGTGGGGTCCTGTGAACATAGTCCACTGTTTACAGAGATACGATCAACACTGTGCATTTGACCACTTGAAAAATTTGAAGTTCCTTCCTGGCTAGCCATCATTCAGAAAACCAAAGCAAACAGCAAAACAGGCAGGAGTGGTATTGTTTATTTCTTTCCAGTTAATTATTGTCAAATAGGAATTTGTGTGGCAGCTTTGGGCTCCAGATGGAGCAGTCAGCTCTTTTGGAGCTTTACTCATTGATTTTTGTAAACACAGGAGCAAATTACAAAATTGATACTCCAAAATATTTTTTTAAATCACTCCATGATGTATCTTTCATCCAAAATCACTGTTTAACTCATAAAGATTGTTTATGAAACCAATGCGATCCCATTGTTGGTTTAACCCAAGAAATCATCTTGGCTGGTGTATGTTGGCTTTTGTCTGGGGAAAAATATAACAATCTGATTGTCTTTTTGGTGTGTTATTTTATTATTTCTAGCTAGCGAAGCTGATACTTGCTTGAAATAAATTCCCCACTTCAGATTTTCATGGGGCAGAGTTTTCAGTTTGTAGAAATTCTTCTAGTACAATTTAGCTACCTTACATTCTTTATCCTAGCTTTATTGATATAATTGACATGTACCATTGCATAAATTTAAGAAGTACAACTTGTTGATTTGATGCTTATATATTACAAAATGATTACCACCATAGTTACCTAACACCTCCATTATGTCACGTAGTTACCATCTCTTTCCAGTTAAGAGCTACTCTCTTGGTGACTTTTAGGTATGTAACATAGCATCATTAACTATAATTACCATGCTGTACATTAGATCCTGAGAACTTTTTCACCTTCTAACCGGAAAGTTCCACCCTTTCACCAACATCTCACGTTTCCATATTCACCCCTAATCCTACGCCCTGCTCCTTGATAACCACCATTCTACTCTCTGTTTGGCTTTTTTATATTCCACATGTAAGTGATACTATACAATATTTGTTTTTTGGTGTCCGATTTCTTTCATTTAGCATAATACCTTCCAAGTCTATCCATGTGTCACACATGTTGGAATTTCCTTCCTTCTCATGACTGAATAATATTCCATTGCTTATATATACATCACATGTCTTTATTCATATATTCTTCTTTGAATAAGTGGTAAGTAACTGTATACAGAGGTGGACTCTTCTTGACTGCATTTAAAATAATGCAGGGGGTGGTGGGAGGGAGGGGACATATGTGTACCCATAGCTGATCCACTTTGTTTTACAGCAGAAACTAACACAACATTGTAAGCAGTCATGCTCCGACTAAAACAACAGTCCAGGATTCTCCATATGCTATAGGACAAGTCCCAAAGCAAAATTGTGAAGTAGTGAATATTGCAGTGAACCTTAACAATTCTCTTGTCTTTTTCTTTCTGCTGTAATTTTTAATTAGCTATATATGAGATGCTGTTTGAATCTTTTCAAAACCAGAAATGTTTTTAAGTTTAAGAAATTTCTCACTAACGCTGGCTCTTTTGATGTTATTAAAATAGTTCTTTTGCCAAGATACTCATTCTGTTATACCCTGGAGGAATACAGGGGTGAGGACACAGAGGGTGCCTACCCTCATGGAGCTTACTAATCTAATAACATCCCAGATAAGTGTGGGTTTATACAAGAGAGAGGTACATCATATTATGAGACCATGATTGGGGAGCTAGCTAAGACTAGGAATTTCAAGAGGTTTCCCTGGAGAAGTGAATACCGTCTTGTTCGTTTATGCTATCTTTGCAAATACTGCCTGAAAAAAAAAATCACATGGCATGCCTACAATTTACCACACCTTAAATTATTCAAGATTTTTTTTTTCTGAAGGGAAAATATCAGTCAGACACACCCATGTTTATAGCAGCTTTGTAACTGCCAAAACTCAAGAAAGAAGCATGATGTGTTTTAATAGGTGAATAGTAAAACAAACTGGTATATTCAGACAATGGAATATTATTCAGCAATAAAGAGAAATGAACTATCAAGACACAGAAAGACATGGAGGAATTTTTTTTAAAAATTAATTGAGGTATAGTTGATTTACAATATCATGTAAGTTTCAGGTTTATAGCACAGTGAATCATTATACGGGGACACACACACACACACATAAATATATGCATTCTTTTTCAGATTATTTTCCCCTATAGGTTATTACATAATATTGACTAGAGTTCCCTATGCTATATACTAGGTCTGTGTACGACATGGAGGAACTTTAAATGCATACTGCTAAGTGAAAGAACTGGTCTGAGAAAGCTACACGCTGTCTGATTCTAACTATATTACATTTTGAAGAAGGCAAACTATGTAAAAAAAAAGTCACTCAGTCTTGGCCAACTCTTTGCAACCCATGGACTATACAGTCCATGGAATTCTCCAGGCCAGAATACTGGAGTGGGTAGCATTTCCCTTCTCCAGAGGATCTTCCCAAGCCAGGGGTCGAACCCAGGTCTCCCACATTACAGGCAGATTCTTTACCAGCTGAGCCACCAGGGAAGCCCAAAAATACTGAAATGGATAGCTTATCTTTTGCAGGGGATCTTCCTGACCCAGGAATCAAACCAGGGTCTCCTGCCTTGGAGGTGAATTCTTTACCAAACTAAAGAAGTCACATTTGGTACAACCCCTAAAATTTGGTACTACACCAAGAGTGAGACTCTAGTTTCAAGAATATTAAAATATTCAAATATATAATGATGTTGTATGACAATAACTAGGGGATGGTTTGCTCACTCTGTTGGGTAGTATTGCTATTCATTTATTTGTAATAAGTAAAAAAGCAAGTAACTCTGCAAGCCAAATTCTATGTTGGAGGTGCTTTGGGTCACTCAGATGAGAACAACAAGGTTAATAGTTATTATGTTTTAATCTTTCTTAAAGCAAAACTTGAACTTTACTTTTGTTTCAATTGCTGTTTATAACATCAACTATTATTATGACCTCTTCTTGTATTGTCGGTCTTTATTTCCTTTACTTAGAATAAACAAAGGTTTCATTTATTTATTCATGGTTGCACTGGGTCTTTGTTGCAGCGCCCGGGTTTCTCATTGTGGTAGCTTCTCTTGTTGCGGAAAACCGGCTCTAAGTGCGCAGGCTTCGCTGGCTGTGCCCCTAGGGCCCTAGAGCGCGGGGTCTTCCATAGCTGTGGCTCACAGGCTTGGTTGCTCTGCAGCATGTGGAATCTTCCCAGGCCAGGGATCAAACCTATGTCCCCTGCATTGGAAGGGGCGTTCTTACCACGGCACCATCAGGCAAGTCCGCATAAACTTTTTTTATTGTAAAATATACATAATATTTCTCTGAACTGTTTGTGTTTATTTTTAAAACTTGAATAGCCTTTAGTCATTAAGACATGAGTTTGAGCAAGCTCCGGGAGTGGGTAATGGACAGGTGGAGAGTCTGACACCACTGAGCAACTGAACTGAACTGATACATAATATAAATGTGCCGTTGTAACTACTTTTAAGTGCACAGTTCGATGGCTTTAAGACTGGTGTTTGCACTTACAGAAGCCACGTGACTCCACGCTGTTGGCGTGGTGCGGGACCGGAGTCTGACTGTGGCGCCTCGTGCTGCAGCGTCCTCGAACCTCCCTCCCCCTGCCCTGCATAAAGCACTGAGTCTGGCTAGCAACCCTCTGTTTTTAGCTCGTTTTTAAAGCGTGACACAGAAATAGCTCAAAAGAGTGGAATAACATCCAGCTAGAAATACTTTACAACCTCTCAAAAATAGAGCCAAACATGATGGGTTTTCTCTGAACTGTTTATTTTTAAAACTTGAATAGCTTTTACTTATTAAGAAAACTGGCCGCGCTGCGTGCTACGTCACTTCAGTCATGTCTGACTCTTTGTGACCCTATGGACTGTAGCCCGCCAAGCTCCTCTATCCATGGGGATTCTCCAGGCAAGAATATTAGAGTGAGTGCCCATTTCCTTCTCCAGAGGATCTTCCCCACCCAGAGATCAAACCTGCATCTCTTACCTGCGTTGGCAGGTGGGTCCTTTACTACTAGCGCCACCTGGGTAGCCAAGAAAACTGACTACTCATGTATAATTAATGAAAAGAAAATACTTGTGCCAGGAGTATAGGCATCTAAACATTTGTAAACATTTGGCTGTCTCACATTCCTTGGTAACAGCTTGGGGAAAGCAGCCATGTACTAGAATTTTAAGGCTCTTTTTTTTTTTTTTTTTTTTTGCGCCAGAGCTCAGAGACTTAAAAGGGGCTTCCCTGATAGCTTAGTTGGTAAAAAAAAAAAAAAAAAAAATCCACCTGCAATGCAGGAGACCCTGGTTCGATTCCTGGGTTGAGAAAATCCGCTGGAGAAGGGATAGGCTACCCACTCCAGTATTCTTGGACTTCCCTTGTGGCTCAGCTGGTAAAGAATCCGCCTGCATTGCGGGAGACCTGGGTTTGACCCCTGGGTTGGGAAGATCCCCTGGAGAAGGGAAAAGCTACCCACTCCAGTATTCTGGCCTGGAGAATTCCATGGACTGTACAATCCATGGGGTAGCAAAGAGGGGAACAGGGTGAGCGACTTTCACTTTCAGGGACTTAAGTTCTCCTAATTATTATGTTGTAAAAAACAAGGCCAAAAAAAAAAAAAAAAACCACCACCTTATATATGTAAAATCTCATGCTATTGCAGGTTCTTCAAAAGTAACATGTTTATTGCCTCCACGAGAGCAGGGTACTTTTCTCCTCACAACTGCAGCCCTAGCTCTTGGCAGAAAGGCTAGCACACACTATCCTGAAATCCAGGGAAAAAACAATGTATGTGAGCTAAACTCACTCTGATCATGGGCTTGAAGGAATTAAACAGCAAAAGAGTTACAGTTGTGGCTGAAGAGGTTTCCACTGATTGATTCATTCCACAGATATTTAACAATGCCCCCCTGGTGGCACGCGCCATGTTAGTCTTGTTTGATGGTGCAGGACGTGCTAAGACAGGCTCAGATGAGGCTGTGCTCCATGAAAGAGGTAACTAGTGTTGGGGCTACCCGTAAGAGTGCCCGGTGCATCTTTGGTAAATGGATTGCTACGACAGTATCGACACTTGGCAGCAGGTTTAGCAATTTAGAGGAGAAGACATTTTAAAGTGAGCCATGGGTTCCTGTTTAATGTACATGAAAAGTCAGTGGAGATGTTTTTCCTTTCTGTAAAAGCACCAAACTTGAATAAAATGGCAACATTTATGCTATTTTATCATGAACTAAGGAAATGGCAATCCACTCCAGTGTTCTTGCCTGGAAAAGCCCATGGACAGAGGAGCCTGGCAGGCTACCGTTGAGGGGGTCGCAAAGAGTCGGCCACGACTGGACGGCTAACACACACAGAGCCCGGAAGGAAGTGGTAATACAGTGAAGGGAAGGGAGGAGTTGCTTCCAGCATACTAGATACTTACTTACGCTATTTCCTTAGGTGTCATATATATATTTACTCATTTATTTCAGGCTTCACAGGGTCTCGTTGCAGCACCCCGGCCCAGTAACTGTGGTTTGGGCTAGGTTGCCCTGCAGCACGTGGGGTCTTAGTTCCCTGACAAGGTATCAAACCTACGTCCCCTGCATTGAAAGGCTGACTGTTAACTACTGGACCACTAGGGAAGCCCCTCCTTAGGTATCTTTGAAATAATAGTTTAAATTAACATCAAACTATATTGATAATCAGGAAAAATGCTCATTGAAGAAATTTTGGGATGCAGAGAGAAATGTAGACTAGTGGGGGGACCCTCACAGTTCTAATCCCCTGAGGTAACCGTACATTTCTCTGCATAAAAAACATACCTCTAATTTTAAATCCAACAAACTACGAAAGACATTTATACCAAATATGACACTCAAACTTTTAAGGTATGGTGAGCTTATGCAAAGCAATAAGATAAATGCAAAATTTCTAATAGATAAGTGAATAGAGATTAAGAGAATAGTTATGAGAGGAAATTCCAAATGCTAATGAGCCTGTGTAAAAAAATTAATTTCATCAGTAGTCAAAGAAACACATAATAAAGCAATTTGTTTGACAAATTGGCAAAATGAATTTGATTTTGTTCAATTTAAAACATTTTTTAATTGAAGGATAATTACTTTACAGAATTTTGTGGTTTTCTGTAGTATATCAACACGAATCAGTCATAGGTACACCCGTGTCTCCTCCCTCCCCATCCCACCCTTCAGCCTGTCACAGAGCCCTTAAAAAATTTCTCTTTGGAGAAATGTCTCTTCAGATCCTTTTCCACTTTTTGATTGGGTTGTTTGCTTTTCTGGTATTGAGTTGTATGAGCTGCTTGTATATTTTGGAAATTAATTCTTTGTCAGTTGTTTCCTCTACTATTATTTCTTTTCACCTTGTTTGTAGTTTCCTTTGCTGTGTAAAAGCTTTTAAGTTTAATAAGGTCTCACTTGTTTATTTTTGTTTTTATTTCCATTACTTTAGGAGGTGAGTCATAGAAGATGTTGCTTTGATTTATCTCATGGAGTATTCTGCCTACATTTCCCCCCAAGAGTTTTATAGTTTCTGGTCTTACATTTAGGTCTTTAATCCATTTTGAGTTTATCTTTGTGTATGGTGTTAGGTCGTGTTCTAATTTCATTCTTTTGCACATAGCTGTCCAGTTTTCCCAGCACCATTTGTTTTTTTGTTTTACAAATGGTTATATTAAATCCTGATCAATGTTCAGTAAGATAGGGACCCTTATTCTCTGTTGGTGAGATGTAACTATAATTGGTCCACCTTTTCTGGAAGACATCTGGGCAACAGACAAGGCTGATTTTCAGTCAGGATGCCCCAGCAGAGCTGGCCTCTGTTCTGATTGGATGGGGAGTCTGTTGATATTTGGTTGTTAAATATTTTGACTGTCACTTCTGCTAATAGGTATCAGTGGGTTTTAAAATGATGTTATCTGGAGACCTAGTAGTTCTTCTCATGGGGATGTAAACTAAATTAATTTTGAATTAATCTTTCTGAGTTTTTTTTTAATAGTCTTATGCAGTAAAGATCTACTAGTACATAAGCTCCATAAGAATAGAAAATTTATGTTTTCTCTTTGCTGCTATGCCTTCCAGTGTTTGACACATAGTTGGTGCCCAATAAAATATCACTGGATAAATGAATGAATGGATGAATGTGATTTTGGTATAAAGAAGATATAGCATATGTTGCTTACTCTGTAACATAATTTGTTGACTTAACCTTCATCAACATTATATTTGAGAGAAATTATCTATTATATTCCTGTGATAGTATGCAAAAAGTATTTTTGGCTCTTAGACAATAATAGTCTTGGATTTTTTAAAAGTTTTTTCCTTGTAAGTGTGAAGTATTTTTTTCAATTAATAATCAGTCCATACTTGGGTATTAAATGATGCCCATCTTCTGAAGAACATTTTATATTTTTTATGGGAGCAAACTAAGAAGCACATCATCAAGGAAAAGGTAATAGTTCAATGCTTTACATAATAGATTTTTCTATTGACTTCATTTTCTTTCTTTCATAAATATTTCTTCATTTTTGATCTCCTGTTGGCAGAGATCCAAATGATCTTAAGTTCCTCTTGTACTGAAGGTTTCCCCATTAATCAAACTGTAAACTAATAAGTAAATATTGGTTATTGTATAATTAGTATGATACAATTGAGTCAGGTAGCTCAGTGGTAAAGAGTCCACCTGCCATTACAGGAGACACAGGAGATGCCTGTTCCATCCCTGGGTCAGGAAGACCCCCTGGAGGAGGGCATGGCAACCCACTCCAGTATTCTTGCCTGGGAAATCCCACGGGCAGAGGAGCCTGGCAGTCTACAGTACATAGGGTCAAAAAGAGTCAGACATGACTGAGTATGCATGAGCAATGAGCAGGATGGTATATTACAAATAAATGTATGGATGGAATGATGTGTACAGAAATAGTGAAATGAACATCCATGAGCATTTCATCCAGGGAAAGAAATAGAACTTTACTCCATCCAGAAGTCCCCTATGAGCCCGATCACATCTCCCCTTCCTGTTGAGCATTATTCAAAATTTTGTATTAAAAATACTCTTCAGTTTTTCTTTGTAGTTTTTCATCACTTATGAATATACCAGTAAACAGTAGTTTAGTTCTGTCAATTGTGTGACTTGATATTCATTCTTAAAGTTACTTTGATTTCCCCTCTTTCCTATTGGATTTCTTTCCTCCTTTTCAGAAATTTAATTTAGTTCTCATCTCAAAGAAAAAACAAGCTTTGTAACTGTGTATGGTGACAGATGTTGACTTACTATGGCAATCATTTCAGGATATATAAATATCAAATAATTATTTTGTACACCTGAAACTAATATAATGTTATATGTCAGTTATACCTCAATTAAAAAAAGAAAATTGATTTGACGAGTTCCTTCTATTAATATAGTGTAGATAATTACTAATCCTTTTTTGATCGTGTGTTACAAATATCTTCTCCAAGCTTGTCATGTATCGTTTCATTTTCCTTGTGGTATCTTTTTGTGAACAAAAGTTTTTAGTTTTTATACAGACAAGTTGATCATTTTTTTTATGGTACATTCATTTTTGTGTCTTGTTTAAAAATCCTTTCCTACCTCAAGGTCAGAAAAACATTCTTATATATTGTCTCCCAAAAGTGTTAACCGTCTTGCTCTTTCCATTTAGGTCCTTAATCTACCTGGAATGATTTTGTGTTTATATTGTAAAAGAGAGTTTTGATTTCATTTTTCCCAATAGAAATACAGTTATCCCAGCACCTTTTATTGAGCAGCTTGCTTCTTCCCCATCGACCTTTGATAATGATGGTATAAAGGTGGTCACGATGCTAATATTAACACTCACTAGGGACTGACCATGTACCAAGCAATGTTCTAAGTGTGAGAGAGCTTATCCAAATCCTTATGGTAACCCTACAAACAGATCCTGTTATTATTCCCAGTTTTTAGACAAGAAAAACAAATGCAGAGAGGTTAAGTAACTTGCTCCATGTGACATAGCTGGTCTGTCAAAGAGCTGGAAAGTGAAAGTGTTAGTTGCTCAGTCGTGCCCAACTCTCTGTGACCCCATGGACTAGCACACCAGGCTCCTCGGTCCATGGAATTCTCCAGGCAAGAATGCTGGAGTGCGTTACCATTCCCTTCCCCAGGGGATCTTCCCAACCCAAGGACTGAGCCCTGGTCTCCTGCACTACAGGCAGATTCTTTACCATCTGAGCCCCCCAGGGAAGCCCCAAAGAGCTGGAGTTTAAACCAATTCATTCTAGCTCCAGTCTCGGGGTTCTACCATTAGCTTCTCTGACTTTTCTCTGTACAATTGCCCGTTTTAGTCTTTGAGTTACATTCTCTGGAAACTTGTTGGGATTTTAATTGAAACTGCATTAGATCTACAGATAATTTGGGAATGATTTGATACATTTACATTATAGAGCCTTGTAGCTCTTCATTTCTTCTGGTTTTCTTTAATGTCTCAAGAAGTTTTTATCATTTTCTCCCTGACAGTCTCACAGATGTTTTATTAAGTTCATTTCTAGCCGCTTGCAATTTTTCATGCTATTGTGGATGATATTATTGCTAAAATTTCATGTTCGGTTTGTTGCTCTTGTGTTGAAAAGCAGTTGTGTCCTATACATTGATTTTATATCCAGCAACTGTATTAAACTCTTAATTCTTAAAAGTTATCACTGGATTCTTTTGTCAGTGCCACATAGTTAATCAAACACTCTGTGAATGACATATTTCTTCCTTTCCGATCCTTATACTTTTTTCCCCTATCTTGTCTTATTGAGCAACTGGTTTCCCCAAATTAGCTCTGACATCCATTATCCAAAACCTTTGGGACCAGATTTGTTTGGGATTACAGATTTTTTAAAATTTAGAAAGGAACTACAGTAAATATATCATGTAATGTAATAACAATCTGGTTCTACCATGAAAGATAAAAATAATCACAGTAAGTGTGACAAATCAAGATTATAAATAGGCTTGGGTAAAGTTTGTCACCAGATGAATTAATGTTTCTTAAAATACTTTTTTATTATTTATTTGTATGTGTCAGGTCTTTGTCATGCAGGATCTTTCATTAGTTTTTCTAACATGTCTTCTTTAAACTTTTAAATATTTTAAAAACATATAATACATGGACCAGATATTGTGAATAATAGTAGAAATAAAGCTATTTTATTCTGTATTTTTAAAGCTGTTTTGTACAAATAAGAGCTCTCCTGGTTGCAAAACAAACTCTCAAAAACTTTATAGCTGTGGCATGCAGGTTTAATTGCTTGGGAGCATGTGCAATCTTAGTTCCCCGATCAGGGATTGAACCCATGACCCCTATGCTGGAAGGTGGATTCTTAACCACTGGACCACAAGGGAAGTCCCTGAACCTTCTTTACTTAACATTGGAAGTGAGTTAATTGCTGTGTGTTTAATCTTTTTCATTGGTGTTAACTAAGTTTCAGGTGCCAAGGCTTTAGAAAAAATTTTCCCCTATGGTATTTCTCTAATATTCTGCCCAATCCCACACACACACCTGGAAATAATTTATGGAGTTTAGAATAAGTCAGCGTTTTAAAATCTGGCTTTTCCTTCTCATTAAAAGTTTAGTTTGTATACTTTGTTCTTCCTTAGTCGTTGGACCACCTTCAAAGTTCCTCCTGGTATTTAGAATGTGGTTTCCTCCCCTCTCCCTCTCCCTCTTTTCTTCTGCCCTTGGGTTAGTCTTAAATCTGTGGAGGATGGTGTGGGATGTGTGAGAGGTACAGTGAGTTCTCTAGGCCTTAGAGAACTGCTGGCCAGCTGGAGGAGGGGGAGGGGACTGAACTCTTGCACCTGCTGAGGGAGCCAGCCCAGGAAAGAAACTTGGACAGCCTTCGATGTCCAAGCTGATGCACAGAAACCTGGAAATGAATGAGAAGATCCCATTCCAGGCCGAGGCCAGATGGTGATGATCCCGAGCGTTTGTTTTAAAAATGTTCATCTTAACAAACTTGACTAAGCCCCTCTAGTGTTCTGTCGCAATGAGAGCATTTTTTTTTTCTTATAAAGAGCAAGGTTTTGTTCTCTGACTAATTTCCATCTTCAGTTAGCATTGATGCAGCCCACTACAATTTCAAGCTAGACCCAGCTTTCTGAACCTAGTTTTTATAGCTTCATCATCCTTCCTTCTTTCCTTCTTTCATTGAAGTATAGTTGATATACAATGTTGTGTTAGTTTCAGGTATATAGAGCAGTGATTCGGTTATATATATATATATTTCAGATTCTTTTCAGTTATAGGTTATTACAAGATAGTGAGTATAGTTCCCAGTGCCATACAGTAGGTCCTTGTTGCTTGTCTACTTTATATACAGTAGTGTTTTGTCACTTAGTCGTGTCTGACTCTTCACGACCCCATGGACTGTAGCCCACCAGGCACCTCTGCCCGTGGGGATTCTCCAGGCAAGAATACTGGAGTGGGTTGCCATGCTCTCCTCCAGGGGTTCTTCCCAACCTAGGTATTGAACCCCAGGTCTCCAGCATTGCAGGTAGATTCTTTACCTTCCGAGCCACCAGGAAAGCCCTCTACGGTAGTGTGTATCTGTTAATCCCAAACTCCTAATTTATTCCACACTACCCATCACCTTTAATTCTTTTCTTCCTCTACTTAAATATTTGACAATGTCTGTCTGGAGGAGTACCATTAAAAATATCATTTACAGGCAGAAACTTAACATGACATTGTAAAGTCATTTTCCTCCAATTAAAAATATATATATATAGATATTACCATGAAATATCATTTACCAAGTTAGTGGGTTTTTTTTTTTCTGTAATGAAAAATAGTGATCACTCCTTGAAATGTTTTTTCCTTCAAAATCTTATTCTTTGCTGTCTCTTTCACTCAGCCTGTTTGGGGCAGTTACCGATGTCTGTTTTTGTTTGTTTGTTGCTTTTTCTGTACCCAAAGGACCGGAGAAGGGGGCAGAGAGTGATTAAGGTGTTCTAACAACATTGAAATAGGCCAGAAGCTCATGGCAGCTTCTTAAAGCAATATGTTCCAGAGCAATTTCCCCTGCAAGTCTCATCTGCTTGATCTCCAGTACAGTCAGAGTCTGGGTGCTTTTTCTACACATACGATTTGTTACCTTCTCTTTTCATTTCAGGATGCAGGGTAAAATCACATTACAGTTGGCCGAGGGCACTCCACATTCATTGGCCCAAGTCCTCTGCTTTCTGGGGCCTTTCCTTTGTTGTACATCCAGCCAGCACCAGCCTCCTTTCTGCCCTTTGTACACAATGTAATTATTGTTAGAAAAATTCCAAGACGCAACTTTTCATGTTCTGTGCGCCTTTCCACATTCTTTATGTCAGTAAGTTTATCCATATGCTGTTGCCTCTTAAACTTCAGCTACAGTTTTTGTTTTTGACTTGAACATGTATTTTCATCTCGTGTTTATGTCCTTACCTCTCTTGCTTCCAGAGCAATGGCTGGAAAGAACAATGAACATGGACTAATTCTTGACTATTTTCATTTTCACAACAGAGAGAGTTCACAACAGTGACTCATTACAGCAAATATACCTAACTTTGCACCTGTGTTTTCTGACATGTTGTAGACTTCCTTTTTTGTTTTTAAATGTTTATTTGTTTGGCTGCAGTGGGTCTTATTGTGGCATGCGGGATCTTCATTCTTCATTGTGGCATGCGGATTCTTTCAGTTGCAGCACCCAGAATTTTTCTTTGCAGCTTGCATTATGCACCCTTATAGCATGCAACCTCTTCGTTGCAGCACGTGGGATCTAGTTCCCTGAGCAGAGATCGAACCCAGGTCCCCTGCATTGGAAGCACGGAGTCTTGGCCACTGGATGATGAGGGAATCCCTAGACCTGCTTTTTAAAGAGATCGCAAGTTCAGGAAAACCTTTCATTTTATTTGCATTCCCTTCCTAATTAAAATCTGTTGTGCTAACTCAACTGTCCAGCCATGACCCTGTCACATCAGAGCCCCTCTTTTGTCAGTTATGTCACAAGCTCTTGCCTGAGTAGACATTTTCAACTCAAGGAACCGCACCACCCCAGTTCGCTGGACCCGTTTCAGAATCAGCAGATGTATACATGGTTTAACAGAATCTGCATTTACTTGAATTGTCAAAACACAAGGCTATCTGGCTCCTTGAAAGAAACCCTCTAATGCTGTCTACTGTGGACAAACACTGAAATCAGTTTGGGTAATGGTTTTTCATCACTTTCAAGGTTTGACATCTTTTACATTGAACCTATATTTGGGGGTATTTCTGCCTTTAATTTAATGTATGAGGACAAGTCTTCATTTGTCCAAGAAAAATGAATTGAAATCTTTGCTAAACATTCAAGAAATAGAATTGCAGATGGTATTTTGGATGACACGTTTTTGTTTATAATGTTCTATAATTTTGTTGTTGTTGTTCTTTCTGTAGTTGCAACCATTTGAATATTCAGACTAAAATGGATTTTTAAAAACTTTTTAAGTGAGGTTTTTTTTTTACATTTGGTCTGGGTAAATCTGTATCTTCTGACACTTTTTGTGTGTGTGTAGTAACTTTTTAAAAAAATTTACTTTTAAGTGGAGGATGATTGCTTTACAATATCGTGTTGGCTTCTGCCATAGAACAACACGAAGCAGCCGTAAGTATACATACGTCCCCTCCCTCTTGAACCTCCCTCCCACTCCATCCCACCCCTCCAGGTTCTCACTGAGTACCAGGCTGAGCTCCCTGTGTTATACAGCAACTTCCACTAGCTGTTTTACATGTAGTAATCTGTGTGTTTGATTGCTGCTCTCTCAGTTCATCCCACCCTGCTGTGTGCTGTGTCCCCTCTCTGTTCTGTGTGTCTGTGTCTCTATTTCTGTCTTGCAAATAGGTTCATCAGTACCAATTTTCTAGATTCCATATATATGCATTAATATACGATATTTGCTTTTCTCTTTCTGACATACCTCACTCTGTATAACAGGCTCTACATTCATCCACCTCACTGGAACTGACTCAAATGTGTTCTTTTTTATGGCTGAATAATATTCCTTTGTATATATGTACCATGATTTCTTTATCCACTCATCTGTTACTGGACATTTAGGTTGCTCTGACAATCTTTAAATTTTTTTTTATTTTACATTGGAGTATAGGAGATTAACAGGGCTTCTGGTGGCTCAGATGGTAAAGAGTCTGCCTGCAGTGTAGGAGACCTGGGTTCGATCCTGGGTCAGGAAGATCCCCTGGAGAAGGGAATGGCTACCCACTCCAGTATTCTTGCCTGGAAAATCCATGGACAGAGGGGCCTGGTGGCTTCAGCCCACGGGGTCTCAGAGTCGGACACGACTGAGCAACTGGGCACACATACAATAGTCACTTAACCTGTTAGTTTCAGGTATACTGCAAAATTATTCAGTTACACATATACACACACAGATTTTTTTCAAATCTTCTCTAACACTTCCCTCAAAGAGAAGAGGAAGCCAACACCGCTAATATCATCCCAAGGGATTCTGATGAAATAGAGCCATTTGGGGCACCTCCCTGGCTGCCCAGTGGTTAGGATGCCTAGTTTCCACGACAGGAGGCACAAGTTTGATCCCTGGTGGGGGAACTAAGATCGCACGTGCCACGAGGCACCGCCAAAAAAGAAAAAGAAAGGGAGCCATTTAGGTTCTGGTGCGTCTCAAAGTGCCCAAGTCCTTAGGAAAGCGGGTTTCTTACAGAATTAGAGCAACCTAAAACAGTGGTTTGATACCACATGGAAGTGCCCCAGTGACATGGAAGGGACAATTCCCTTTCCCGAGTAAGGAACTTCCAGCAGGAGGACGGATTTCCCCTATTCGGTGTGGAGGAGAGCTGGAGGAGAGCTGCCTCTTGAAACCCTTTCTGCAGTCTGAGTCATTTACACACAGGCGACTTTAGCAACTTAGTTTCTTCTTAGATTGGCTTTTTCCAGGGATTTCGGATGTGTCTGTTTAGTATCCTTTTTGATTAGAGAAAGTATCTTGTTAAAAATTGACCTGTGCTTTGGAGAAAGCTTCACTGTGGCAGATTTGGGTCTCTTCATCTTAAACAGCTTTTGTGCTCATAGTTCCTTTATTAGTTCTTTGGCATCATTTGAGAAAAAAAAAAGTCAGACTTCAGAAGTCTTCTTGAGTAAGCAAGAATAGTCATTATATCTGATCTAGAGAAACCAGTCATCACCCTGACTGATGAGTTTATATTGTAGGTCTATGGGAAGGCAAATTTTGTTTGCATTAAATTTTATGATTTGGGGACTTCTCTGGCGGTCCAGTGGTTAAGACTCCATGCTCCCAATGCTAATCCCTGGTCAGGGAACTAAGGTCATGCATACCACATGGTGGAGCCAAAAAAAAAAAAACCCCACCAAAATACAAATAAATAAATAAAATTCATGATTTTTTAGAACCTCTGATGAAGGTAACTTCATGACCCAAACAAATGTCAGAGTTCATGCTTATTTCATTGTTCAATGTTCAGTGTATAAAGGAGTCACAGTCTAGGACATAAAACTAGACCTGAAAAAATAATTGTAAACTACTGATAAATACAATTGCACTTTCCTCATTTGTGTTTTCGGCTTACTCAGCCCCTGGTAGCTGAAAGCTCCTGCCAGGAGCTTTTGGTTCATTAGAATTCAAGGAGCAATGAGAATTCAAGAGAAGGCTTGGTAAGGGGGAGGGGGGAAGGAAATTCTGAAAAGGTACCTGTCAGGTTGTAATCAGTTACTTGGACACATCCATTTGCAGTTCTCTTGGCAAATTTGGAGTTATTTGTTGAGTGTATATATAGTATACACTTATAAATTAAACATTTTCCATTAGGTCATACATTATCTGACTTTCTTCATCTTTGGCAATATGAAGCTTTCAAGTAGAAATTTTAGAGTATGTGTCATACGATAGTGGTTCCTCAAGTGAGTCTCTGAACCTCTGGAGGTTCCAGAAACCCTCTCATGGAGTCCACGAGGTCAAAATTATTTTCATAATGATACTAAGACATCGTCTGTTTCACCGTGTGGGCATTACCACTAATGGTGCAAAAGCAGTGGTGGGTAAGATGACTGGTGGCTTAGCAGGAATCAGGGTGCTGGCTCCAAATTGTGGGAGTGGTTATTGTATTCTCATCATTACCTGTTTAAAAAAAAAATCAGTTTTATTTTTAAATGTCTTTGATGAAACAGTAAAGATGGATGATTTTATTAAATCTCAATGTTTGACTATGCATCATACATCTTTTTAATAGTGTGGCAAGATAGGAGGTATCCTTAAACCAGAATACTTAAGTGATCCTATTTTGAGCTGGACTAGCTGCTTTTATCAGGGGCCTTCCCGGGTAGCTCAGCTGATAAAGAATCTGCTGGTTCGATTCCTTGGTTGGGAAATTTCCCTAGAGAACAGATAGGCTACCCACTCCAGTATTCTTGGACTTCCCTGGTGGCTCAGAGAGTAAAGAATCTGCCCTGCAATGAAGGAAACCATGAAAGACCAAATGAAGGAGGGCATGGCAACCCACTCTGGTATTCTTGCCTGGAGAATCCCTATGGACAGAGGAGCCTCGCGGGCTACAGTCCACGAGGTCGCAGAGAGTTGGACACAACTGAGTGACTAAGCACAGCTCAGCTGCTTTGATCTTGCTGCTGCTGCTGTTTAGTTGCTAAGTTGTGTCCAACTCTCTGCGACCCCATGGACTGTAGCCCACCAGGCTCCTCTGTCCATGGGATTTCCTGGGCAAGAATACTGGAGCTGGTTGCTATTTCCTTTTCCAGGGGATCTTCCCAACCCAGGAAATGAATCTGAGTCTCCTGCATTGACAGGTGGATTCTTTACCACTGATCCACCAGGGAAGCCCACTTTTATCAGAGGATGTCGTTTTTACTTCAAAGAACAATTAACAGATGAACTCTTGAGCATTTGGCAGACATTTTCTCTGAAATGAATGAAGCAAGCTTGTCACCTCAAGGAAACAACTGACAGTTTTTGTAGCCAATGATAAAACCCCAGCTTTTAAGTGGAAATTAGAGTTTTGGAAATGTGTCCTTGCCACTGTGACCTTGACTGTTACCACGTATTTAAAGACTCATTGGATAAGGTCAGTAGTGATATAGACATGTGATTCTGAAATAGTTTATATTGAAATGTGTCAACACTTGGAAGATCTGCATACATAGGTGAAATAATATTTTCCAAATGACCAACGCATAATGCAGCCATGACCAGGTAAAAGATCCTTTCAAAGTGCAAGACATTTTACTGTAACTGGTATGAAAAATTCATTGTCATGGTTTCAGATTTCACATTGCAGCTAGCCTTTAAGAAACAACTATTTGTTGAGTTTGGGTATGGTATCAAATAAGAATATCCACAATTATCTAGGAAGGGTGTTGAAATACGCCTCCATTTTTCTAACCGTTGCATATCTGCATTAAGTTGTATTTTTTTAATAAACTTCCACCAAAATAAGGACCCACAACAAACTAAATGTGGAAGAAGATGAGAATCCAGCCGTCTTCTATTAAACCAGACATTAAAGAGATTTGCAGACATGTAAAACAGTGCCATTCTTCTAATTTTGGGGAGAGAGGTGGGGTTTTTTTTTTAAGTAAAGTTCCTAAAAATAACATATATATGTATATGCTAGGTAAATTAATATACAATGAGTTTATTATTATCTTTTAAAATGAATTTATATTTTTTAAATCTTTCAACTTTTAATTTCTGATAGAGTAAATATTGATAGCTATAAACTAGATAAACAGGAACTTCCCTGGTGGTCCAGTGGGTAAGACTCCTCCCTCCTGATGCAAGGAGTCTGGGTTTGATCCCCAGTCAGGGAACTAGATGCCATATGTCACAGCTAAAAGGTCCTGTGTGCTGCTGCTAACGTCCAGCACAGCCTGTGTGTGTGTATACAAACAAATACACACACACACACATACATAGATAATAAAGTAAAATGAACAAAAGCTCTTTGGGGTCTTTGATGAATTTTAAGAGGGCAAAGGAATCTTCAAAACTGCTGTGATGTGACATCAAACAGGAAAGGATATATTTTTCTCTCTCTCTTTCTCTCCCTTCCTCTCTTTAAATCAAGTATAATTCACATAAAATGGGAAGGGCTAATTTTTGGTAATGGTACCATCCCCAAAGTAGTAAAGGCTATTTTGAAAAATACCACCTACAATATTTGCTCACAAAAGATCTGGAGGGCTTTGGGTTTTTTTTTTCCCATGAATTTGTCCACATTTTCATCAAGAATGTAAGCAGGTTTATTGGTTTTTCATCTGTTTTGAATTTTCTTGTAGCTGCTGTCAAAAAGTTCATGTTGCGGCCATCCATGTGGCAGCAACAGTAGGGTCTTGCATCACTGAGGTGTTGTAATAGCGCGGAAAAAAGAACTATGCTATATTCAGGAGCAAATACTAGTTTTTACTGAGTCAAGGTTTTTTATTATTAAGATCTTCTATCTCATTTGGACACTTATTTTTGTAAGTGCTTTATTATAGCTTGCAGAATGGTCTTGAATACAGATAACTTTATGGAAAACATATTGTTGGTTTGAGGCCAGTAATTTTGAAGGTAGGCTCAATTCAAGTGTAAATTTTTTTTAATGTTTTTTGATCTCAAAAGCTATTGCTTTATATTGTACATATTACTGCTAAAAAGAATTGCAAAATAATATAGTAAGGAAAAGTAGGAAGTTTGACCGTTAGCAGGACAAGAGCAGATGATCTTAGTAAGTTTTCGAGGAAACATCTATACCTTTAAAAATAGTAAGGCTGAGGACTTCCTTGATGATCCAGTGGTGACTCCATGCTTCCAACACAGGGGGCATGGGTTTGATCCCTGGTCAGGGAACTAAGACCCCACATGCCCTGTAGCATGGGCATAAAAAAAAATTAAGAAATAGTGAGGCTCTGGTGATAGAAATTATACAGAGAGAGGGGTCTCAAATGGAGGGAGGGGTATGAAAAGGAGTTAAATAAATAAGGTCATTATAAAACTATATTAACAAAGGTTTACTGAGTAGCAGAAAGCTTTAAAGTAGTCTGGCTCTGGGGATTCCCTGGTGGTCCAGTGGTTAAGAATCCACCTACCAATGCAGGGGACACACATTTGATGCCTAGTTGGGGAATTAAAATCCCACATGCTATGGGGTAACTAAGCCCATGAACCCCGCAACTAGAGAAGCCTTGATGCACCTCGACAAAGACCCAGAGCAGCCAAAATAAAGAATAAAATAAAATGGCTAATTAAAAATGAAAAGAAACCTTGCTCTGAATAACTAGGAATGATTGCAATCATTACTCAAACTTTGTATATTTGTTCTCTCAAGTACTTTAAAGAGATCTGCAGTCTTGTTTACACTTTAAATTTGCCTGACCATCCTGTCCTTAGAGGTAACATAAATAACCTTCTTGAGCAGTGAAGTCTCAGAGTTTGTGAAATCTATTATTGGAAAGTCTTTAATATCGGTCCTTGATTTTTGGTGGCTCAGCTGATAAAGAATCCACCTGCAATGCAGGAGACCTGAGTTCGATCCCTGGGTTGGGAAGATCCCCTGGAGAAAGGGAAAGGCTACCCACTCCAGTATTCTGGCCTGGAGAATTCCATGGACTGTACGTACGGTCCATGGGGTTGCAAAGAGTCGGACACGACTGAGCGACTTTCACTTTCTTTCCCTCGATTTTTTTTATGGTAATAGTAAACATTATTAGGTATCAAGATAAACATTTTACAGTGCCAATTTACATTCTAGTAAAAGAAAGCCAGAATTTCTTTTCTTTTTTTAAAATTAATTAATTATTTATTTTTGGTTGTGCTGGGTCTTCACTGCTCTACATGGGCTTTATCTAGTTGGGGAGAGTGGGGGCTACGCTGTTTTTGTGCATGAGCTTCTCATTGCAGAGGCTTCTCTTGTTGCAGAGCACAGGCCGAGGCCCATGGGCTTCAGTAGTTGCAGCTCATGGGCTCCAGGGCACAGGCTCAGGAGTTGTGGAGCACGAGCTTAGCTGGTATGTGGAATCTTCCCAGACCAGGGCTCGAACCCATGTCCCCTGTACTGGCAGGTGGATTCTTATTCACTGTACCCCACCGGGGAAGTCCAAGAAAACCCGAATTTCTTCAGATGAGGTTTCTCCAACTGTTCTGTGGGGCTGGGTTCCATTTCAAGGAGAAGACAGGCAGAGGGGTGGCAGTTTGGGGTGAGTGATCTGTTGAGTTAGGGGTCCATGAAGCGGAACCAAGCAGTCGTTCTAGGACTGTCCCCTGCACATCCCTTCCAACTCTCTATCTAATCGGTCACGAAGGCTGGCTGAGTTTGAGCTCAGTCATGCGAGCCCACGGACTGCAGCCCACCGGGCTCCTCTGTCCGTGGAATTCTCCAGGCAAGAATACTGGAGGGGCTAGCTACTCCCTTCTCCAGGGGACCTTCCCAACCCAGGTCTTCTGCATTGCAGGCAGATTCTTTACCGTCTGAACCACGAGGGCAGCCCTTCTAATTGAAGTCTAGTTGATTTACAGTGTCGTGCCAATTTCTGCGGTATGGCAAAGTGTTTCAGTTATACACATATGTATATTCTTTTCTCATAATCTTTTCAATGCATCTTTAAACATTCTTTTCTATCATGATTTATCCCAGGATAATGAATATAGTTCCCTGGGCTATATTAGGTCCTTGTTCATGCATTCTAAATGTAATAGTTTGCATGCTCGTGGATTCTTTGTTCATGATCTATAGATTCCTTCCCTCTGCTCCCAATTTTTCGCCTTTGGATTACTGAACAGTCCCCTGACTTCCAGCTCCTGGTGATGCTAAACGTACCTCTGGCTCTGCCCCTCCGTTTGCAAGCCCTTCAGTGGCCCACTGGTGCCCACCAGAGAGTCTAGGCACCTTAACTCGGCGTTCAAGGCCCTGGGTGATTCATCCGGGACCCTCTGGTTCCATCAGCCACTGCCACTCATTCCCTTGCATCCTACCCCCATCTTGGGCTCTAGCAAGACCAGTCCACCCAGTTCCTGGTCCTCTCCCTGCCTTTGCATTAGCTGTGGCTGGAATACCTACCTGCTCTCACTCTTCCAGACTGCCTTTCTCGAGGCACTCTGCACGTCGGGGTAATATTTTTATTCTTGGTTCCCCAGCCCCAGTCCCCATTTCTGCCCTGCACTGTAGGCTTGATGCATGGCTGAATGTTGAATAGAGTCTGCATGAGTCATTTTATTTATTTGAAGAGAGTAACTCTTCTCCCTCCCATTTCTTTGCCCCAAATTTCAATGAGCTTATGTTGAAAGTTAACTCGCAAATGACCCTTAAGGTGCTAAGCGTGTGACTGAGGTAACTCTGGAGTGTGTTTCATTTCCCAGTTTTTGGTAACTGCAGAAGACACTCTGCTTTGCGCCAATACATTAAATGTATCCAAACACCATATTTCTAAACAAGAATAGGGAACGTGAATGGGTGGGTCAGAGTTCAATATCTCAGGCAGTTTTCAAACCAAATTTGGTAATGTTGATTTAAAATTGCTCAACGAAAAAGCACCCAAGTACAATCATGGAAAATGTTAGAACTGCTTTCTACGTACTGATATATTGTTGAGAGAACTGTGCACTGAAGTTAGTTAATCACAGAGAAAGATTACAAGTTCTCCCTTTTTTTTTTAATTAACAGGATCAATTTGACAACTTAGAAAAACACACACAGTGGGGGATTGATATTCTTGAGAAATACATCAAATTTGTAAAGGAGAGGACAGAGATTGAACTCAGCTATGCAAAGCAACTCAGGTAAGTTGATATTGAGAAAGGTTGTTGGTTAACTGCAGAATGATTGTAAGGGTCATTTATATCCTCATTTTATACCATAAATGTGTAAGCCTTTAAATATTGATTTTCCCCTTTCAAGAAAGCTTGTATTTCAGTAAAAGCAATTTTTTTTCATACAGAAAATTATTTTTCAGAGCACAGTAAACAGAAAAACCAAGTTATGGCTTTTATGCTCTATTGCTTAAAAGGTTAGCAGCTGAATTTTGGAACAGCTTTTTTTTATTTTTCAGAAAACTTTTTTTGAAACATAACAACAGAGAAGTACACATATCATAAGTGTATGACTCCAGAAATTTTCAGAGTGAATACAATTATATGATCAGCACCCAAGTCAAGAAACAGAAAATTACCAGCCTCAGCCCCTACTCCCCCGTCCTTTCTGGTTCATCCCCCTCCCCTGCCCCCGTGGCTGGCCACTCTACTGATCTCTAACCACGTGGACTGGTCTGGCATTTTTTGAAGCTTTGGTGAATGTTACCATTTATTATGCACTGTTTGTATTTGGTTTCCTTTGTTCCTCATCACGTCTATGAGATTCATTCAGGTTACATGTTGTCGTGCTTTTTATTTTGGTTGATGGGTGTGTCAAAGCTTGTCCAGTCTCCTGTCACTAGGCTATTGCTTGTTTCCAACTTGGGGTTATAAAGTACATGTCCAGGAGTGGAATTCCTGAGTCTTAGGCTTTGTGTATCTTTAGATTTAGCAGATGGAGTCAGTTTTCCAGAGAGCTTGTCTGATTCATGTTCCCTCCAGCAGCAGCTGAGAGGTCCTCAAGCAGCCCTTCTTACAACTCCAATGATGAAATTATCCAAGAAGTTTGTGTTCTTACATAAAATATTTGAAAGTTGCTGGCAGAACTAAGCTTGAAGTGGCAAGATCTTTAATGATTTCTTGTTTGGTTGGTTTGTGCAGATTGTGAATATCTAGATGGCTTTCAATTTAGAAACATTTCATTTTAATCCAAAGACCATCTGGACAAGGTGAATGTCATGTATCTTTGAAAGAATCATCTTAGAGAGCTCTTGTCCTTTAATAAGCACCTAAGTGGTACGTATGGTACACTTCATGGATGAGAAGTTTTGTTTCCATTGAGTAAATAAAATAAAATATATATTGCTCAATGAAGTCATTTTTATAAAGAATTTTTTAGATAAATTTACTATTTATTTGCTTTATAGTGCAGCTGGGGAAGACTGAAGGCAACAGGAGACAGGGGCGGCAGAAGATGAGATGGTTATATAGCTCAACGGACATGAGTTTAAGCAAACTGTGGGAGATAGTGGAGGACAGAGGAGCCTGGCGTGCTGCAGTCCATGGGGTCACAGAGTTGGACATGACATAGTGACTGAGCAGCAGCAACAACAAATTTCTTTAGTAATACAAAACATTATTTAATAATAATTTGATCATTTATTTACTATGAATTAAATTGTCTTTATTTAATTTTGTTTAATAAAATTTAAGTAAAATTAAATTTACTCAATGAGAATTTAATAAATAAACTTATTTTTAGAAATAAATTTTATTCCAGATGAACTTCAGATGCCTTATATGTGTATCAGCCTCATTAGCAGTTTAAAGCTTTATAACTGACAGTGGTCAGTATATAAATGGTCCAAGGGAAACATCCTCAGTCTAACCCACCTGTCCAAATCCATTCGCACACCTGGATGCTCCCATCCGGATCCCAGCCCAGCTCTTACACACTAGACTTTCCCAGAACTCTATTCCACTAGTTTTTCCTCTGTCTCCATGTTTTCAGTGCTTCACTTTCTATTAGATCATCTCCATCTGCACAAAAATGCACCACTGTCTCCCATCGTTAAAAATTCAAAGAAAACAGAACTCCTTTTGAGCTCACCCCTCCTCTCCTTATTAAGCTCACCTGCGCCTCTGCACGTGAACTGCTCCTTGGGGTGCCTGTGACCTTTACCCTGTCCCAGCTGGTCACCTGTCCTCAGTCCTCACCATCCTTGACCCCTCAGCAGCTTTGAGGGGATGGATGCTGCCTCCTTGAAACACTTTCTTCACTTGGCATCTGAAACCCCCATGTCTAGGCTTCCTTCCTATCTCACTGAAAGCTCTTTGGAAGCTCTGCTCAGCCTCCCTCGAGGTTCCTGTCTCCTACTGGCTGGTCACCCCGATCTTCCCCAGTGCCCAACTCCTGGTCATCTTTCCTTCTCAGTCTGTGCTCTCCCAGTCTGTCTCTTGGCTTTCAGGATGGTCTCTATGACAACAGACATGTGTCTCCAAGCTACACCTCTGTCCTGAACTCCAGAAGCAGGTTGCTCAGAATGTCCCTTTGGATGTCTCGAAAACATCTGACATGTAACGTATCTGAAAAGGCATCTCTCCACTCAAAATCTGCATCTCTGCAGCCCAGGTCTCCCTACCCCCATCAACCCCTCCACTCAAGTTTCTCTCTGAGTAAATTGGAAATCCTTATGGTGGATGTCCTACAAAGCCGATGTGAGCAGTCTGCCTCCCTCTCTGACATCTTCTCTCCCTTCATAGCTCTGCTCTAACCATCCCGGCCTCCTTGCTCAATCTTGTATGTGCCAGGCCTGCTCTCCCCCCAGGGATGCTGCGTGGCCGTTCATATAGATCACATAGAGGTTTATCTCCCAGGATCCACATGGCCAACTGCCTCACCTCCTTCAGGTCTTTGCTCAAATGTCACCTGCACAGTGAGGGCCTCCTT
The DNA here is from genome assembly GCA_007570785.1 of Antilocapra americana. Lineage (NCBI taxonomy): Eukaryota > Metazoa > Chordata > Mammalia > Artiodactyla > Antilocapridae > Antilocapra > Antilocapra americana. Next base: position 6,333,148 of record ML660779.1, on the reverse strand, counting down.
GCCTCCCTGATGTACTTTCCAGTTTTTCGAAAATGCTGATAACTTTCTAATATTGTATTATTTTCTTATATACTATTCATCATCACCTTCCACTTCCTTCCTACTAGAATATAAACCTCTCAAGGGCAGGGCTCCTTGAGTTGTGCTCACTGATGAATCTCCATAGTATGGAACAGTGCCTGGCACATACTAGGTACTTAGTAAATAGTTGTAGAAAGAGTGAATCAACAGCAACAGGTCTGCAATATTTGGTCAACACTATTTCAAGGAGAATTATGTATTGGCACAGGCCTATAAGCGCTGATGAGGGTTTAGCAACAAACAGAACAACTAGCAACGTTTCAACAGGGTTGGGGGAGTGGATTCTAGTGAAAGAGACACAGAAAGTGCCAGAGCCTGAGGGACTCATCTTCTGACTTTGGAAAACAGACTGCATGCAAATGAACAAGGCCATATATCACTTAAAGATAGCATTTTATCACTGAATAAGTAAAACCAGTGATGCACTAAAGCTTGATGTGGGGCAAGGATTACTTAGTCACACTGGCCAGGGAAAATCCATAGCTTGAGAACTGACAGACTGCAAGCAAAGGTCTGAGAGCCGTTCTTCCAGGCCAAGGAATCAGCAAGTGCAGAGTTCCTAAAATGGTGACAAGTTCGAGGAATGAAAAGGCCAATGTGCCTGGAGCATATTCAACAAAGACTTGCTTGAGATATCAGTATGATCTTGAAACACATCACTGTTTTGGGGAGATGTCTGTCATTAATTCTTTTCTGCATTAGAAGAAAAAAAATGCTAACTTATTTTCAATGTAGAAGATGATAATTAGGGCTTTGGTTTCGGTAGGTCAGTGGTTAACAAACTATTGGCCCCCTCTGTGACTCAATCCATCACTGTCTGGTTTTATAAATAAAGTTTTATTGGAACACAGGCACATCCATTCATTTATGTATTGTCTGTGGCTGCTTTTGCAAAAAAACAATGGCAGTGGAATAGTGCAACAGAGACCACATGACCATGACCTGCTTGCAAGTCTAAAATATTTAGTGTCTGGTCCTTTCTAAGCTTGCTTATGTATGTGTGTGTGTGTATATATATGTATATATGCTTATATAAGTTTGCTGACACCTGCTATAGTTACACTCCATTCAAGGCATGTGTGCATGAGTGCTCAGTCGCTTCAGACATGTCTGACTCTTTGCAACCCTATATTATAGCCCACCAGGCTCCTTTGTCCATGGGATTCTCCAGGCAAGAATACTGGAGTGGGTTGCCATGCCTTCCTCCAGGGGATCTTCCTGACCCAGGGATCAAACCTGAGTCTCCTGTATTGTAAGCAGATTCTTCACTGCTGAGCCACTGGGGAAGCCCCTCCATTCAAGACAGGGTTAAATTCTTAATATAATCTTAAAATATGTTATATGACCTGTATAAGAGAACCAACTATTGAGTGCCCCTTAGCAACTGTTTCTTTAAAAAAAAAAAACAAAAAAACTGACTTATTTGTTATGACCAGGTAATGAATTCATATGATTGAAACTTCTAATCCTTGCTTCCCTGAAGTTCAGGGTGGCCTTGCCTTTCTGCATGCTGCAGATTATTCTAGGAGTTCATGTTTATCTTTTACAGCTATACAGTGTTGTGCTGGATTGGTGGATACGTTGATTGTTTCCAGCTGTTTGCAGCTCTGAACAAAGTTGCAATGGAAAACTTTGAATGAAACACTTGGGCAAACATGTCTAGAGAATAAGTTCCTAAAAGTAGCACTTTGATTCTGGTAAAATTTGCCAAGTGGTCCTTCTCGGAAGCTGTAACATTATCACCATCCAAGAGTGCATGGCACTGCTACTAGTAGCCTTGACCCTCAGTACTTCTTGTTGCCCGTCTTTTTTAATCTTTGCTGATTTGATAAGTAATCTGAGCAGTAATTTATGTTTTTCTTAGTAAGAATGAGGTTGAATATGTTTTTATGCATTGGAGTCATTTGTGCTTTCTTCTTGAACCATTCTTATCCTGCTCAGTTTTGTTTTTGTTTTTGTTTTTAATTGGAGCCCATTGTAAATAAAAGGAAACTGTGTCAAAGTCATTTTATAAAATATACTGCATATTGTATATACAAAGTATTGTATTTAAATTTACTTGAACAGTTAGCAAGATAGTAAAGTGAAACTTGAAGGATTTACCGAGCTAGAAATATTAAAGTCTTATAAGATTTAGCAAAAAAAAAATGCAGGTTGTCGTTACTGTTTGGTGGGCTTTTTTGTGTTTTTGTTGTTGTTTGTTTTGTTTTTAACTCATGTTGTAATTTTAAACAGGCTCAGTTGACTCACTGCTAGGAAAGATAAAGAAAAGAGTATTTGCCTCTTTTACTTCCTTCCCTAATTGAGCTATATAACTGTATAACTTGGTTTATAAAATGAGTCTCACAGTTAGTTTGCCTTAATTACAGATATATGTTCATCACCATTCCTTCTACCACAGCCTCTCCATTTGTTTGTTGGCATCGAGAAAAATAGGGATATTTTACCCCTGATGGGAACTTCTGGCACGCTCCTCGAGTTTTCTTGTTTGAGATACCACTCTATAGTCATCCCTCAGTGTCTGCGAACATTGGTTCCAGGAATCACCTCCTCAGATTCAGAGATTTGAAGATGCTCAAGTTGCTTTATATAACAAGGCATAGTATTTGTGTATAACCTACTACACACATCCTTCCAAATATTTAAATCATCTCTAGATGACTTATAATACCTCATACAGTTGTAAATACGGTGTCAACTCTTGCCAGCATGAAGCAAATTCAAATTTTGCTTTGAGGAACTTTCTGGAACTCCCCTCTCCCCACCCCCCAGGATTTTTCATCTGCAGTTCATTGACCCCGTGGATGTGGACCCCGCGGACATGGAGGACAAACTGCACCTAACAACAATTAGACTAAATTATTCTCTGGTCGTTCCTTCTCTCCAAACTTTGTTGCTACACTGTCTTCTGGTGGAAAGCCAAGTGTTTATTCTCTGTAGGTGGCTTCCTTTTTTGTGTCGCTTAGCAGTTTGGTAACTTGTCCAAGCAGTGCTTTGTGGCTGATCACTCTTTATCAGTTTTCCTTACAGCACTTTCATTTGCAAAGTCAGTTGTTTATTTCATGCCCTTGTATATTTTCTTCCACATTGGGTTTTTCTCTGTCGTTTTCTTCCTCCCTTGTCTTCCGTGTTACGTTGCATCTTTCCACCTTGCTTGTATTTAATGCAGGTGGTTTAGTGAAGTCCTTTAAAGTAACAGATTTTAGAGCAGCGGTCCCCAACCTTTTTGGCATGCCGGTTTTGTGGAAGACAGATTTTCCATGGACTGGGATGGGGGAGAGATGGTTTCGGGTCTTCAAGCGCATCGTGTTTATTGTGCACTTTATTACCATTACATCAGCTCCACCTGGATCATCAGGTATCAGATCCCAGAGGTGGGGGACCCCACTCTAGAGTCTTAGTGTCTGGAATGTTCTTCCACTTAACAGTAATAATGATTTGGGGCAAATTACTTCATGTGCTTTGTCTTTTTCATCTGTAATATGTGAGTAATAAGGATGATGATCTTTCCTACTTTGCAAGGTTGTTGAGGGGTCTTAATGAGATAAAGTATGTAAGTGTCTTCGGTTGATGTCTAAACATGTTTTTGGTATTAATAAGCGTCACCAGTGCTCCTGTTTGATCTGATGGAATGTGAATGATCATAGCTGTACTTCTGGCACCATTAGTCTTGCCTTGTCTTCATTACAGGGTAAAGGTAGGGGAAGTGTTACCAAACCAGGTTCTTTGGCCAACACGCAGAAAGCCAAACAGTGAGACACTGAGGTTTGCAGCAGAGAAAGGGTTCATTCACAAGGCAGCCAAGGGAGGAGGCAGGAGAACAAGTCTCAGATCGGCCCCCTGGAAGGGGAGGGGCTTGGGATATTTATTAAAGAAGCAGAGTGGTGGTTTGTCTTAGGTGTGGGGAAAAATGATTGCAGGTAGGATGAGGTCATTTGTGCTCTGTGCAGGTGTACCTGAGTTATTTGCTTCTTTGTGGGATGCATGTTCCAAAATGGAGATGCTTAGCATGATCTGAGGGTGGAGTTTCTGACCCTCTGCCATCAAAAGGCCATTCACTGGACACCTGTGCAGCTCCAGTTTTATGTGGGGCTTCCCTGATGGCTCAGATGGTAAAAAAATCTACCTTCAATGCAGGAGACCTGGGTTCGATCCCTGGGTTGGGAAGATCCCCTGGAGAAGAGTATGGCAACCTGCTCCAGTATTCTTGCCTGGAGAATTCCATGGTCAGACGAGCTTGGTGGACTACAGTCTAAGGGGTCTCAAAGAGTCACACACGGCTGAGCAACTAAGACACAAAACCAATGTTAGCTGGCTTGAACTTGAGCTCAACACAGCTGATTCCAGGTTCCTGGAAAACAACCCAGGCAAACATCTTACTGTTTCAGCTGCATGATGCTGGGAGGACAAGCAAGGCTTCTGTAGCAGGAAGGCAAGCTTAAATGGTGAAGGCAGGTTACAAGCAGAGGGGTTTTTAACCAACTGGAAGGCAAGCTCAAGAATTCATGTTAGTCACCAGTTTCGGCTAACCCCATGGGGCGCCTGATTTTATACCTCTTATCTTTGAGACTCTGAGTTTCATTGTCTCTTCTGAAACTTTGTTAGTGTTTCAGTTTTGACATTCATTCCATTAGGTCACAAGCATTCACTCCTATTCCTTAGGAATCCTTGGTTTGGGGTGATCTCTCCCAGGCATTCGGCTTGCAGGCCTGGGCAGTGGAGACTCAGGTGGCCAGCCCTGGTCCCTGCCAAGTCCTGGAATCTGGGTGCTCAGTCTTGCTGTCTTCCTCTCAAAGCTTTTCTGTCTCTGTTCCCTGAGTGCTGACTCACCCCTCATTTTACTTCTGTCTGACTCGATTTTCAGTTAGTCCACGTTCCATGGACTTCTTTCCCTTCCAATGACTGTGAGGGAGAGGGGTCAAGCATCTGTTATACACTGTTCCAGAACCTTCCATCCCTCTCATGGGTCACCACTTCTCAAAGTGTGTAGGTTGAGGTTATGTGCCTTTCTTCATTGGTTTATTTTCTGCTCTGGAAAATTTCCTGGCTTTTATTTCACCTCTTGTTGGAAAAAAAGCACAATTCTCTGATGAGATTTTATTTTGCCATCTTTATCTGGAAATCTGCAGTGAGATTTTAAAAGTATAAAAGAAAGATAGAAGAAAAAAATTTCCTGGGTCCAACCCTAGACCTTCCATTTCAGAGGATCTGAAATGGTGCCTAAGCATCTCCTTTTTAAAAGCCTCCTGGCAGCTCTTAGGAACAACCAAATTTAAGTCTAGTATTTTTATTAAAAGATGTGTATTTTCCTCCTACCTTTCAATTAGCCTATCTGAAGAGCAAATATATAAAACACTTGTTTCTCAGAAAGATCTTATAAATTTAAAGTTGCTTTTGGTGGTTTATTTGCTTGCTTATTTTTAAAATAACTTCATACATATAGGTCAAGAAAGCCCATCTCAAGAGAATGGAAAGGCAATTGCTCTTTTTTTTTTTTTTTTTGTAGTGGTCCCTGACAGAAGTATCTTTGGATCTGAAGTTCTCTTCTAGACTCTTAAGGTTTTAGTTTTCTGTTAGTATTTATAGAGTGAATTATTCATTGATGCTTTTAAGAAGCATTTGAATGCTATACATGTTTAACACTGTCAAAGTGATACTCAGGCACAGAAGTAGACCATCTTTACTGGAGATCACCCACACAACAGGTCTTTAATCCTGTTTGGGGTTTGACTGGGAAAACGGAACTATAAAAAGTGCTGGTCTCTCCTGGATCTCTTCAAGCTCTGCTTCCTTCAATTAGGTATAAAATTTGAACTATTTTTTTGGCTGCTAAGGACTGGAAGCTAAAAAGAAAGTGTGGATTTAAATAAACCACTAAAATAACAGTTTTGAATGGGTTTTTATATAAGGTGTGAATTTAGAAGTGGCATTTTTCCATTTGTAGTTTATGGTTAGCAGGAGAAATGGTCAGTATTTAAAACTATGCACTAAAAATATCTCATGAAACTTCTGGGCTTTTCAATACTGCAGATCACATATATGCTGCTTTAAATATATTTGCAGAAGAATATTGATTGTCTAGTCATCTGCTTTCCATGGCTCCCCTTTTAATATTCCTGGTACATGTAAATTGGAGCTACTGTTTTTATTAAATCTATCTTTTTTTTTTGGCTGCACTGGGTCTTCATTATGGTGTAGGGGCTTAGTTGCTCCAAGGCACATAGGATATTAGTTTCCCAACTAGGGACTGAACCCACGTCTCCTGTATTGAAAGGCAGATTCTTAATCACAGGACTACCAGGGAAGTCCGCAAATCTTTAAAGATGAAATGTGGTAGACCAACTCAAAGAATTCCACTCTGCTTTTGATATGCAAGGTTTCTCTTTTCTGCATTATTGTTTTTCTCTAAGGCACTTGCTTTAGATATTTAATATTTAGGAAATACTGCTACTTCACAGTCTTTTGAATCTAAATCTACCAAATAATCGTTGCTGTGAGAGTATCAGTAGTTTAAGCACAGCTCATGTGATAGCAACCTCCAAGTCAGTACATTTTTCTTTTATCTGTTGGTCTACTTCAAATTTTTAAATTGTTATGTACCCCTGCCTTTTTAAAGTAATTGCCGCAGTCACTGTTCTATTGGGTGATATATATTCCCTTGGAATTTCAAAACTTTAGGGGACAAAAGAGGTCATTTCACGCCCCCGCCTCGGGGTTTTAGAGATGAGGAACTGGAAACACAGACTTGCCCATTGATTTGTTTGAGGTCACACCATACAGACACATGGTCTCTGGATTCCCAGAGCAGTATCCATTTTTCTGAAGTCCTCTGCCTCTCGTGTCATCTAGTAACACCTGTTGGAGATGAACTCACTCTGTCTGTAAAATGTACCATGATCAAAATTGCAAATTTATTACTGTATACTTCTCCAGGCACATCTGTAGATTCAGGGGAAATGAAAGAAATTAAATGTGAAATAATGAAAGTAGCTACTATGAAAGAGGAATAGCAATAAGGGATAAAGAGAGAAGTGAATAGTGAAATGGTGTCATATGGAGAGTCTCATTGTCGACCACTCATAACCTCCTAGGACTGTTCTTTCTCCTCCCCTTCTTTTTGTAAAAATTAAAGTATAGTTGGTTTACAATGTTGTATTCATTTCTGCTGTACAGCAAAGTGACTCATTTATACATATACTTACTGAGTCACTTCTTTTTCATATTTGTTTCCATTATGGTTTATCCCAGAACATTGAATATAGTCCCCTGTGCTATTCAGTAGGACCTTATCGTCCATTCTACAAGTTATAGTTTGCATCTACTAGTTCCAGACTCCCAATCCTTCCTTCCCCCACCCACCCTTACCCTTGGCAACCACAAGTCTGTTCTCTATATCTGTGAATCTGTTTCTGTTTCATAGACAGGTTCCTCTGTGACGTATTTTGGTATTTGTTTTTCTCTTTCTGACTTAATTTGCTTAGTATAATAGTCTTTAGGTCCATCCATGTTGCTGCAAATGGCATTGTTTCATGCTTTTTTATGACTGCATAGTATTCCATTGTCCATATATACCACACCTTCTTCATCTCCGGCTGTTCTTCTAACTACAGAAGCCAAAATAGGACCCGAGAGAAATCAATCAGTGGAGCCATTAGTGAGTTTTCTTTTTTCAAGATCACTCTTAGTTTTTATGAAAATTTAGGCACACAGAATGTAGAGAGGGATATATGGATTCTTGACTTCGAGGTGGGATTAAGAAGAGAGAGATTAGAGCAATTTTGGCTAATCTGAATGTGTTCAGTGTGAGCCTGCTACACAGGTTAAAAGTTCTCCTAGTTAAATGTCTTAGCAGAAACATCCCTCCAAATATTGTTTCTACTTCCTTCAAGGAGACTTATCCACACAAGTGGTTTTCATTAGCTCTTTGAAAGAGAAGCCACACAGCCTTGAAAACATGCCCTTTGAATTTTAATTTTAAACATTCGGACCCAGTCCATATGTTTGCCTTGGATTTAGAGCAATAATGCTTGACTGAGGATGAGTGTATGGTGACCTGGTAAGAAAAACTACCCCAGCTCAGTGCTGTAAATAAAGCCACTGCATAGAAACCCATGGCCTGCCCTCTCTAGTTAAATAATGTCAGGTCTTAACATCCAGGTAAGTGACCAGTTGGTGACCATGCCTATTCTTAGTTGCTCTATCTTTAGTTAAAGATTCAAACCTATGCAACTCTTTCACATTGAAAGATGGAAGGAAGGAAGTGGATTTCAGCTGTGACCATTTTGTGACCTTTTTAACTTGTAAACAAAAACTCAAACTTCATCTTTTATCCCTGTTTTCTCAGTTTTCTTTCTGTATAAGGTGACATGTCTGTCTTTTTGTTTTAGGAATCTTTCAAAGAAATACCAACCTAAAAAGAACTCGAAGGAGGAAGAAGAATACAGGTGTGTTTATCGTTGATTGTTATGTGGCTGTGTATATGTGTCCCTGGTGATGATTATCAAGGAAATCTACATATATTCTGTAGATGTAGTATATCTACAAAAACAAATTGCATTCTTCATTCATATTTGTGTCTATTGCTAAATTGGGGGAAAGACAGTAAAAGCTTACTCAAGTGACTTTTCCTGTAGAGGCACTAGATCTAGTCCAGATTGTTTCAGTTAAGGTAATTAGGAAAAACTCAGCCTGTAAGCAAATACAGGAAGTGTGATCGGACTGTGCCCCCCACATCTGGATAACGTCAGGCGGCTCATTCATCCAGGAAATGTGTCCATTTCAGACAGCAGTTAAGACAGCTTAACATGAGTAGCCCCAAAGTATCATCTCCGATCTAGATCTAAATATCCATGACATTAGTACATATGGTAGGTATATGTAGTTTGGGTTTTACCTGGGCTAGTAACAAAGCCGAATGTTGCCTGATGTAGTAGAGCACTTTGGCTTCACAAAATGAAAAATGTTTCAGTTGTAATTAATTCTTTTCCATTTTGATGAGAACACTCCAGTGTGTAATGAATTTGTCAAGACCCTATGGGAGCTGGAGGCACATTACCGGGATAGCAATGTTAATTACTCTTTCGCTGGCCGGAAGCCGTGTGAGAGAGGATGTGCCCTGTTTGAAAAGGAGCGGTGTGTGTTCTGTTCTGTAGGTATACGGCTTGCAAAGCCTTCCTTTCCACCCTGAATGAAATGAACGATTATGCTGGGCAGCATGAAGTCATCTCCGAGAATATGACCTCTCAGATCATTGTGGAGTTAGCTCGCTATGTCCAGGAACTGAAGCAGGAGAGGAAATCGGTAATTAAAATTTGTTTTTCTTCATAAGAGGTGAAGCAAAGATGATGAGACTATCCTTCGAAGTTTTTTTTTTGTTTTTATGGTTTCCTGTACTATACAGTAAATCCTGGTTGCTTACCTGTTTTATTTATGTTTTGACCATGCCGCTAGGCATGTGGGATCTTAGTTCCCCAACCAGGAATCAAACCTATGGCTCCTGCATTGGAAGAGCAATCTTAACTGCTGGGCCATCAGGCAAGTCCCTCCCGAGAAGTTTTAAAGTTAAATGAAATCATATGAGACAGTGGGTCTTAAATTGCCACCTTTGGCAAGCATATAAAAATTCCGGACCCTGTTCCTGGAAAGTGTTTCTAGGTCTTTATGTACAATTTCAAGGGTCCATTACTCTGCAACTTATTTGTGGGCCCCAGAATACTAACCCCTTATGGTAAATTTAAATATATTTGAGGCTCTGGGACGTAGAAGAATAAGCAATATAATATGATGTCTGCTGTGTGGAATAAATTGTATTAAATGCTTATAAGGAGTTCAAAAGAGCCAGAAAGATGGCCTCAGTTATAGCCACTCTGTTCCGTGGCTCATTCATTGTCATCTAATAAAGGGCCTTTTTGTTCCTCTCATCACCATTATAGTCTTTTCATGACTTTTATTGTTAACAAAAGGAAAAATGTACCCTTAAGTAAAGTATATTCAGAGTCAAGATTTTGACCAAAGAGATTTATCATTAAGCCATGGTCTGTATCATTGTACTTTGATTGCCTATGAGACACATAATAATTTGTTGTAATAAAATACCAAAGTTGGCCAGTGACATGCTTTTCTGATGTAAAGAGTCGACTCATTGGAAAAGACCCTGATGCTGGGAAAGACTGAAGGCCACAGGAGAAGGGGGCGGCAGAGGGTGAGATGGTTGGATGGCATCACTGACTTGGTGGACATGAATTTGAGCAAACTCTGGGAGACGGTGAAGGACAGAGGAGCCTGCCAGGCTGCAGGCTGCAGGGTCACAATCAGACACAACTGAGAAATGCAACAACAACAACAAAATGCTTTTCTGTATAGATTTGAGTCCTTCTTTGAGTGCTCTGAAGATATAGGAGCCAATAAGACTGATAGAGTTTTTGCTGAAATGGAGGAGACGTTAAATAATAATGACCAAAATAATTACTTAATTGCAGTTGTGATGGTCTCAACAAAGTACAAATATATATACACAAATGAACATATAACAGGAACACCTGACACGCTCATGCTCCAGATCAGGGGAACGTTCCCCAGAGGGACTGAGGGACAAGTAGGAATCACCTGGGACAAAGAGTCAGTAGAGAGAACAGCTGTGCAAAGGCCCTGAGGCAGGAAGGTGTTTGGAACAAAGTTAATAAACTGAGGTGGGGTTTTTGTCTGTTCACATTAGAGCAGTGATTCCCAAGAGGGCACAGCTTTTTCTACCCACCCCAGCAAATATTTGTCAATGTCTGGAGATGTTTTTGGTTGTTGGGGTTATTATAGCTGGGGGTGGGGGTTGCTGCTGGCATCTAGTGGGTAGAACCCAGAAGTGCTGTTAACATCCCGTAATGCACAGGACATACCTCCAGGGCAAAGAATTACACGACCCAAAATGTCCATCTTGGCTGAGAAGCCTTGCGCCAGAGCTCCAGGAGGGTGACAGGCTCTGTAGATTGTTCTCGAAGAGGGAACTTTTATATGACAGCAAGGAAGCTATGAAACAGAATACTAAGGTTTGGAATGCAGCAAAATCCCTCCTACAGTCATAAAATAAACACAGTAAATCCGGATACGATGTTGGACTGCTTCCCTGGGTCCAGAATTTCCCTCGACCTTGCAAAGTTTGTGTTAAATACCTTCTTCTTTGTTCCTTTGGTCAGTGTCTTGTGTCTCTTACTGACCTTCCTTCACTCATACAGTTTAGCATTTTAGCCAACACTCCATGCATTTACCTTAGTAGGAAATAGTCATTCTCTTTTCTGGAGAGAATCGTGAAATGTGAAGTCCATGTGACTTGGCCTCCTGCTACTTTTTTAAATTCCTCCCCTCCAACCACGGGGCTTCCTCATTGCTCCTCACCCATGCCCTCTGTGATGCTGACCCAGGGCCTTTGCACCGCGTTTTCTTGCCTTGGTAAAACTTTTCCGTAGGTATCTGCAGAGCCCACTTCCTGACTTTCTCAGGAATATCAGCTTCTCATTCAGATCTGTCTTGTTTATCTTATTTACGACTATAGGGACTTCCCTGGTGGTCCAATGGCTAAGACTCTGCACTCCCAGTGCAGGGGCCCAGGGTCCATCCAAGTCAGGGCACTAGGTCTCATGTGCTGCAACTAAGCTGTTGTGCTGCAGCTAAAGATCCCATGTACCACAACTAAGACCCAGCACCACTAAAATAAGTAAATATTTTAAAAAAATTACAAGGTCCTCTCACTTTCTCCACCTCATTTATGCTACTTCCCCCTGCTTTATTTTTCTTTAGCTGTTGTTGTTCAGTCACTTAACTTTGTACTAACGCAAAGCTAAGATAGATGCTCATGTTTGCATTTTCATGTAAATAACATATTGTATGTTGTTGTCCAGTCACTAAGCTGTGTCCGGCTCTTTGCGGCCCCATGAACTGCAGCATGCCAGGCTTCCCTGTCCTTCACTGTCTCTCCGAGTCTGCTCAGACTCATGTCCATGGAGCTGGTGATGCTCCTCTGCCACCCCCTTCTCCTCTTGCCTTCTTTAGTACGTAATAGCATCTAACATTTTAAGTGTTTACTTTGTTCCTCTTTCACCCCACACTGGAAGCTCCACAGGGGCAAAAATCTTCTTGTCTACTGTTCCATTCTCAGCCTCTGAAAGAGTGATGAGTGTCGGGCTCTTGATCAATACTCTTGGAGTGAAAGAAAGAATTGAGAAGTAGAAGCGGCCATCTTCGACATAGCTTAGTTTTCAGTTGGACTTTACTAGGTGGGGATCCTGCATTTCTGGGTCGTGTTGTGACTGCATCCTTTGTTTAATTTACTCACTGTTAATCATATGTCTTTTTTACAGTGTGTCATATCTGTACTTTGAATTCTTTTCCTTCTTTAATCAGAAATTATAGTAATTTAATGAGTAAATGATAGACAGTACAGACACACATTAAATGATATCTTGCCATACATAGCATTCCTTTTATTTTAGGGAGAATTACATCTCTCTGAGTCAGATGTTCTGTTGGGAGGAGATGTAAACAACATCCTCTGTTAAAGCCTTTTGTAATTCTATTCAGATGAAGATTTAGGAAACTGTGAAACTTTTTAAAGTTCTAGAAAGAATATCAATAAATACATGTACATTTCTGTTGTTTTAATAGAATGATTTATGAACTTATTTTTTACTTTATTACATGGTAGAAGTTACCATTATTTTGAATGCATGATATGGCAGTATGCTGATGCTCTAATATTGAAAATTATCTTGATAATATTGGATATTTAACCATTTGGCCTCAAGTGTTCGTTTCTTTAAGTGATAATAACTGATGAGGAGGAGGGGAGGGCTGTTATACATTTTGCTCACTGTCTTACTCACATTTTGTTCCCAGCCAGCCCACCTCTCTGGGCAGTGGTTGTTCACGTACATACTCTCATTCCCAGTGAGTTTATTTTCTTGAACTTACATCCAAGGATACCAGAGTGATGGGTATGAAGGTCTCCACAGCATAGAAAGGGCTGTAGAAAGGGCTCCTTGAGATCATCTCATACTAAGCAGTCTTTCTCCCTGTGACCTTTCACTTTTGGTTACCCTGACTTTTCTTAGTAAGTGATATAATCTTCTTAAGGATGATTCTCAAAACCACAGTGGACTGCTATCACTTCCACTTTCTGGGGATGGTAATTAACAACAGAAGGACCCCAAGAGAGCCAGAGACCAAATCCAGCTCTTCTGGAGTCAAATCCAGTTGCTGCTTTGCTGTGGGACCGTGAAGGGCTGAGAGGGAACTTCAGATCTTCCAGAGAGCCTCAGCTCCCGGTGGTCAAGGAGGAGAGGAAGGGACCCAGAGTTTGCAGTCAAGAAACCCGCTTAGGGCTCCGACAGCCCCACTGGCTAGGAAACCTTAGTCAGGATGTAGAAGTCTCTGAGCAACCAGTTCTGAGTCTGTAAGTGAGGCTGATTGTAATAAACCACCTTCCAGAGTTGCAGGGCGGGTCACAACAACTCAGGTACCAACCGCCTCGCACCTCACTGGTGTTGATGTGTAGGGACTGCATATCTGGTACCTCCCAACAGGTCCTTCTGCTTCTCAATACAGAATTTCCTTCCTACTCCAGAGAAAGGGTTTGATCAGGGTGTATTACAGAAAACAGGAGCATCTACAAGTCTCCTTGTGACCATGTGTCCTAACAGTACTGCCCAGTGCCTTTAAAAGGACCTTTATAAAAATGTTGACTTGGCGGACGGCATCGAAAACAAGCCGCTTTTAAATTTTTAGGTCAAGCTACTGTTTCTCGAGGCTGACTGGCAATGCTGTCCTGCTGAAGTACCATTCTTAACTGTCAGCCTAATACCTTCTAAGCCACTTGATACCGTGGCGAGTTCCTCCCTGCCCAAAGGGACAGTTTAGAGTTTACAGGATTGCTGCTGGATCTCGTTACTCCCGAAAGAGAGTGTTTCCACGTTCGGTTCCTGTACCAGCAGAAAATCATTTTTCATCTAGAGTGTTCTATGTTTGAGTACATGAATCTCTAACAAGGTGAGAAATGGCTCACTGTGCAAAAGATGAGTTCCCTTCCTTCTTTGGATGGATTTGAAAGGAAGTGGAAGAACCTGCCTGCCAATGCAGGTTAGATGTAAGAGACACAGGTTTGCTCCCTGAGTGGGGAAGATTCCCTGGAGGAGGGCACAGCAACCCTGTACCCTCCAGTATTCTTGCCTGGAGAATCCCACGGACAGAGAAGCCTGGCAGGTGGCAGTCCATAACGTCCCCCGGAGCTGGACATGCTGAGGCGACAGCAGGCATGCTGGCAGTGGGAGGGACGAGAGCGGGAGATATGGACGTTCTCCTTGCCTCTAGGGCCATATTGTGCTCCCAGGTGACTTGTCTGATCTTAAGCAAAATCTTGAAGTCTTAAAGCTATAGCCAATTTGCTAAAGGTGTAGAGCAGAAACTAGGATCCCACACGCTGCGTGGCCAAAAAAAAAAATTTCTTTAATTAAAAAAGTGTACAAGTTGAAAGTTTCAAAAACTTAATTAAAGAAAAATCTCCAACTGTAAGGTAGAATGATGATTGCTGTTCATGTTTTTAGGAGAAAAGGTGATTTTTTTAAAATTTATTTCATTTTTTTAATCGAAGCATGGTTGATTTACAGTGTTGCTCCAATCTCTGTTGTCCAACAAAGTGACTTAGTTATGCACGTATAGACGTTCTTTTAAAATATTCTTGTCCATTATAGTTCATCCCTGGAGATGAGATGCAGTTCCCCATGCTGTACAGTAGGACCTTGTTGTTCATCCATTCTAAATGTAATAGTTGGCATCTACCAACCCTCGAATCCCAGTCCATCCCTCTCCCTCCCCTGCTCCCTGTTGGCAACCACAAGTCTTATTTCCATGTCTATGAGTCTGTTTCTGTTCTGAGGATGAGTTCATTTGTGCCATATTTTACATTCAACGTAGAAGTCATACCATATGTTATCTCTGGGCCCATCCGTATTGCTGAAAATGGCATTATCTTGTTCTTTTTTATGGCCGAGTAGTATTCCATTCTATATATATACCATGTCTTCCTTATCTATTGTTCTGTGGATGGACATTTAGGTTTCCGTGTCTTGGCTCTTGTGAATAGTGCTGCTATGAACATTGGGGTACAGGTATCTTTTTGAATTCTAGTTTTTTCTGGATATATGCCCAGAAGTGAAATCGCAGAATCTTACGTGCTGTGCTGTGCTTAGTCATTCAGTCGTGTCCGACTCTTTGGGAGTTGGACTGTAGCCCACCAGGCTCCTCTGTCCATGGAGATTCTCCAGGCTAGAATACTGGAGTGGGTTGCTATGCCGTCTTCCAGGGAATCTTCCCAACCCAGAGGTTGAACCCAGGTCTCCCACATTGCAGGCAGATTCTTTACCATCTGAGCCACCAGGGAAGCCCCAGGAACATATGACAACTCTATTTTTAGATTGAGGAACCTCCATGCTGTTCTCCATGATGGTTGTACCAACTTACATTCCCATCAGCAGTATATGAGGGTTCCCTTTTCTCCCTACTCTCTCTTCCATTTGTTATTTGTAGACTTGAGGAAATACGATTTTTATGCAGCAGTTTCCACACATGCTCTGTTCTGTAGGGAGCTCACTCACCTAGTATTATGAATAACCAGTGTCTGTCCTAACACACAAAAGTGTGTTTGCTTGTTTTGACAAAAATGTGTTGATTTTGTGAAAGTAAATTCTTGAAAAGAGAGCTTTGACTTGCCATTTGCAAGAGCACAGCCATCTAGGTTCTTTCCTGCCTGGTGTTTGAGCCAGCAACAGTCCTCACTAGGGACCAGCAACGCTTCTGGAAGCCTGAGAGGGGCCGGGGCCTTTTATTTCTTCACCTAATGGGCTCCACTTAAGGCAACTGTATTTTTGGCAAGATGCTCACCTTCTCTTTAGAGGTAATGGAATCTGTAGCCTGCCCTTGGGGTGAGTATAAGTCAAAATATACAGTGACCATTTCCTTTGCTTCTCACTCGGTCTTTTATTCTCAAAGATAAATTAACACATGTGATTTTGTGCCAGTGTCTGGGATTTACTGGTGTTCAGTGATCATGGGTAGAAATAACTGGGGAAATCAACAGTTCTTTCTAAGGTAGCATGATGAATTTTAATGTGTAAAATCTGGAAATTTTATACTGGCTTGCTTTTCATGAGTGAGTGAGTGCTCGGTCATGTCTGACTCTTTGCAACCCCACAGACTGTAGCTCTCCAGGTTCCTCTGTCCATGAGATTTTCCAGGCAAGAATATTGGAGTAAGTTGCCATTTTCCCCTCCAGGGGATCTTCCTGACCCAGGGATCAAACCCGTATCTCCTGCATTGCAGGCTGATTCTTTATCTCTGGGCTATCAGGAGGCTTGGGCTGGTTTTTCTAGATTTTTACAAATTTACAATGAGAGCAATATTCATTATCTCTGTAAGCTGACCACATGCAATGAAAACTTTGATTTCTTTTATTTATTCTTTCTTTTTGGGTAGAGTGACTGTGATTTATTTATTAGTTGCCAAAATTTTATAAAAACTCTGAATTAAAGAACAAAAACTCAAAATCCTTATCAATCAAAATCCTCATTTTTCTCAGTTTCCTTCTGTGTATATGCTCAGTCACTCAGTTTTGTCCAACTCTTTCAGTCCATGAGGTCACTCTTTGTGACCCCATAGATTGTAGCCCACCAGGCTCTTCTGTCCATGAGATTTCTCAGACAAGAATACTAGAGTGGGTTGCCATTTTCCTCTCCAGGGGATCTTCCCAACTCAGGGATTGAACCCGAGCCTCTTGCATCTCCTGCATTGGCAGGTGGATTCTTTACCACTAGTGTCACCTGGGAAGTCTTGAAAATGTGTAGTTTTCATAACTAGAACTTTAGTGGCTATAGTCATTAAATAGTTTTAGAGAACAGAGTTCAGCGCCGACCTTTGAGTGTGTGAGGGTTATCTGCACTGGTCACCACTAACCACATATGAGGGCTTTATGGAGATTTATAGCTCCAGGAGGGGAATCAGGAGGTTCCAGCCAACATTTACTGGAACCTCTAACCACATTTCTCCCGGCAGGTGGAAAGAATGCTTCATTTCAAAATGTTGGCCAGGAGCAGAATCACTTTTTGGCAATGGTTATCTGAAGAGTTCTAGAGGAAATAATTATACAATGCCTTCAGTGACTCACTAAAATTTTTCTAAATCTCAGATAATGCTTGCAAGACCCCACATTACTGATAAACGACCATAAGAAAAATTTCCCCAAGGTTTCAGAGATGTTGAAAAATTGATAAGTAAAAGTCATGCATTCTTCTTAAATTAAGTGTTGGATAGGTTCTGTTTATGAAACTTACAAAACCAGCTTAATTGCCGGTAAGGCAATTCTGCAGCCCAGACAGACTCTAATATGTCTAGGGCATGGTTTTTTTGATGTTCATTTGTTTTGGCCGCACCCTGCCGTGCAGCTTGGGGGATCTCAGTTCCCTGACCAGGGACTGAACCCCAGCCACGGCAGTGGAAGCACCGAATCCTAACCACTGGGCCACCACGGAACTCCCTAGAACATGTTTTTAAAAGACATAAGACCAAACAGATAAAAGTTAGCATGAAGGAAAGCAGAAAGTAAAAGGAGCTTATCTGTGTGATCAAGCTAATTGCAAATCTGTTTTTGATTTATTCAGTCCTGTTGAGATTCAGCTGTGGATTCTCTGTTGTAAAGACAGAACCTGTAGGAAGAAAATGCAGAAAAGCAAGGCAGATATTAGATTTCATGATCAGGAAAAAACAGCAGTGGGTCTCAAGAGCAGTTAGTTCTTCCTTACTGATGTTACTATGCTGAGTTGCTCAGTCGTCCAACTTTTTGCAACCCCATGGACTGTAGCCCACCAGACCCCTCTGTCCGTGGAATTTCCCAAGCAAGAGGGGGTTGCCATTTCCTCCTCCACGGGAACTTCTTTACTCAAGGATGGACCTCGCATCTCCTGCATTGCTCATTTACCACTGAGCCACCTGGGAAACCCCTCAAAAAGCAGGCAACCCTACAAAACTTGTTGGTTTTTTGTGAGTCATGCTTATACAACACCCACTAATAGCCCCAGTTTAATGTATGTCTAGAAGGTATATTTTGTTTTGTTCTGCCCTCTTTGTTTTCAAAGAACACGTGATAGCGGCATTCTGTTAAGACCCTGTCCCCACTGTGGTTCTGTCACCTTCAAAACCATTGCTCAGCTGAAGCAAAGAGATTCTGTTTTCTCATTTATGGGATGACATACTTAGTTATCAGGATCCTTCAGTTCTGCCCTTGACTTCCTGAATTTGAAATGCGACTTTGTATTTCCCCCTTGTAAGTTGGAATGAGACCTTCTTTTTCTTCTAAAATTTGTGAGAATTCCTTGATGAAAGTTGGGTGTTTCTCCCCTGACTCACCGACACAGCATCGTCAATGGAGGCCCTGGAGCCCAGGAAGAGTGTAAAGGATGTCCCAGCATTCTGTAACGAGGTGGCCCACTCACCCTGTCCAAAAACAAGCTGTGGGTCCCCAGAGTTTATCCTTTATCCTGCCCCAATCCTATCCTATTGGACTTCCCTGGTGGTTCAGACAGTAAAGAATCTGTCTGCAGTGCGGGAGACCTAGGTTTGATCCTGGGTTGGGAAGATCCTCTGGAGAAGGAAATGGCAACCCATGCCAGGGTTCTTGCCTGGAGAATCTCATGGACAGGGGAGCCTGGCGGGCTGCAGTCTACGGGGTCACAGAGACACACCTGAGGGACTAAGCACAGGGTTCCTGTCCACAATTCCCACCATCTGTGAGTGGCAGTCCTTTGTAACCCAGTTGTTCTGGCCAAAAACGCGGAACACCCAAGGCTTATTTTTCCGTTATGCCCGGTCTTCTGGCTAATGTCAAGTCCTGTCAGCTGTACCTTCAGTAAATATTCTGAATCCAGACACTTCTCACCAGTTCCTGCACAATCAGCCTCTCATCATCTCTCATCTTGTGGACTGTCCTAAGCCTTTTAGTTTTAATTCGTTTCTGCTTCCAGGCCTGCCCCTGAAGTGGGGCAGGGGTCCAGCTCCCCATCTCCATCTCCACCACCAGCTCCCCCTTGGGCAGGTGAGGCAGCCTCCTCCCTGGTCCCCCTGCCCCTCCGGCTTCCGTTCAGTACATTCTCCACACCGCAGGCAGCACAACCTTGCCATGATGCAAATCAGACCATGTCCCTTCCCTTCTTACATTTTCCAGTAGTTTTCCGCGGCGCTCATGGGGCTTGGGAAGCCGTCCACAGTCTGGCCCTTGCCTTCTTCTCCTGCCTTACCCTCCCTCTCAGTCTAATTGCACTGGCATCTCTCTGTTCCCTGGACATGCCAAGCCCTTTCCCACTTCAAAGCCTCCTCATTAGCTGTTCCCGCTGCTTGCTTGGAAGGGAGTTTCTGAGAACTGCAAGTTCACTCCTGCGCTTTGTTCAAGCCTCTGCTTCAGCATCCTCCCAGATCTTGGAAGGGAGTTTCTGAGAACTGCAAGTTCACTCCTGCGCTTTGTTCAAGCCTCTGCTTCAGCATCCTCCCAGATCTTCCCATCTAAACGCCGCCTGCACCCACACCCATCCCTCCCTAGTTCTTTACCCTCCTCTCCTACTGCTGTGTCTGCTGTCCACAAGGAAAGAAGCTTTGTTTTATTCACAAGCAGTGTAGCACCCTGCATGTGTGCATGTGCAATGAACACCTGTTGAATGAATGATTCGAGTTAGACTTTAAAACCTTTCAGCTCAGGGAAGGATGACCGTCCCTGAAGTTTCACCTATCAACCTGGCACTCTATCTAAAACCCTTGTTAAGGGTGATCTCCCTTGATTTGATTTGGAAGAACAGTTTCATACCCTTGGAAGAGACCACGCGAAGAATCTGAGCCATTGGCTGCTTACTGTTGATCTTTTGAAGATCCTTTCGTCCTGAGTGAATCGGGGATTCTTCAGAGGAATTAGAACCTTAAAGAATGTGAAATAAGAGATTGTTTTGAAGGACAGTTTTAAAAAGACAACTGGAGTCTAGGTAAAAAGTGTGGATGCAGGGAATTCTCTGCAGGTCCAGTGGATAGACTCTCTGCGCTCACTTCCGAGTGCCCAAGTTCAGTCCCTGGTTGGGGAACTAAGATCCCATGAGCCTCCTATGTGAACAAAAAAACCCAATAGTGTGTTTGTAGAGAGTTCTGGGGAGTGAAAGCCAGCAGGAGAATAAGGGGGATGTCAGGGGGAGGGGAGCAGGAGGAGAGGGGGTGATGGAAACTTGGCCAGAGCTGCTGGCCCTGCACTGGGGTGGGGGTAGGGGGCTACCCAGTGACCAGATGGTCGGTGCTATGGGGGAAGTTAAGTAACTACGCATGACACAGGGAGGCAGGCATTTTAGGAACTTTAAACAAATTCATTGAGAAAGTACTTTTGGTATCAATGAATTTAGAGGAAATAGGTCTTCCTGAAGAAAAGCTCAAGGCAATTCCCATCACGAATGTCTCTGGGGTTATGGTTTTGGGCTTCACTGAAGTGATAGCTGCCCTAAACCTGTCTGAAGTGCTTCACGGCTTCGCCACACAGTCCACATGAATATCCACACACACAGATTCACCGTTAGGCTAATTATCCCGAGTCGGGCCAGACTAGAAGCCCGCTGGTATTCAAGCCCCTCGCACTGTAGGTTGTGGGGGAGATTCTAGTATTTGCCACAGATACATTTTCTAGAAGCTCCTTTGTCCTTCCCCCTTTTAAGTTTTTGTGTTCCTTTGTTTTCATCTGTAGAATCTGAGTTTTATTTAAAATTCCAGATGGCTGGCTGGCTGGCTGTCCTTAGTTGAGTGTTTGTTCTGCTATTTTTTTTTCCACTTTTTTTTTCAAGTGGCTCTTTTCACATCAATGCCGTATTTTGCTTTTTAGATGTAGTTTTAAAAATTGATGACCTATTTTTTATATATAATAAAATGAGTAGCTGTACCTAATGGCAGTGTGTGAGTAACAAATATTCTCACCATTTATCTATTC
The DNA here is from genome assembly GCA_007570785.1 of Antilocapra americana. Lineage (NCBI taxonomy): Eukaryota > Metazoa > Chordata > Mammalia > Artiodactyla > Antilocapridae > Antilocapra > Antilocapra americana. Next base: position 6,312,030 of record ML660779.1, on the reverse strand, counting down.
AGCCTAAGGATGATCTCTTGCAGCACAGTTAAATCTGCTTCGAAGCTTTGTCTTTGTCATTTGCTTTGAGTTAATGCTTGCCTATTTTAGGTTTCCTGTGATTTTTTTTTTTTTTTAAATCTCAGCTACTCCTGGTCCCTGGGAAATTTCTGAAAAATTTTTGAAGGCTCATTTGATTTGTATAGATTTTACCTGTATACTTTTAACCAAAAGCTTGAAAGTAAGTTTAGCTGCCACCCAGATACCATCAGGCATTTTTAAAAGGTCTATTATTATGTTTGAAGAGAAACTAAAGCATCTTATTACAGGAGAAAGCAAAGAGCCGTGTGTGTTTTTTTTTTTTTTTTCTGGGTCTCTAGAGATGGCATTTCCTGTCTCTCCTCTGATAGGAGCAAAGAGCTGTGATGACTTCACTCCGTGGCTCCAAGAGAAGTGCCTATTATCTCTTTTCTGGAGAACAATTCGTCTTTATTTAGGGCTTGGAGGCACACTTTTTAGATCCACACTTGCTCCCTGCCCATCGAAGAAATGTTTGACCATTGTTTGTTAATAAACAAGAAACACATCTGGCAAGCTGGTTGGTTTGTTTACCTTTGCAACTGTTGAAATAAAGCCCTTAAAGGAGGGAAGATCTAGCTGGCTACAAAGGGCCGCTGCTATGTAGGTCATGGGATGCTTCAAAGCATCAGAAGGGCTTTTGTTCCGTCCATTGGTTTCCTAAGGGATCAGCCAGCCCAGGGTTTTTGTCCTGTAGGCAAATCCATTTTGGAGAACACGTACTAGGCAAGAAAGACTAGAAAGAAAATCAATGACAGTGGTTTGTTTTTTTTCTCTTAAGCCACAGGAAATGCAATCACAAGTGTACTTCTTGAGTAACTGTTTTGGTGTTGGGGCCGGGGGAGGTGGGGGAGAGTGTTGTGACCGGAGCCCTTCCTGGGAAAAGGCTCACCAATAAAACTGAGGTCCACACTGTGCTTGAAAAATAAATGTGTGTGTATTATTCAACCTGGAAATGAAGAATCGGCAAGAGAATTTACCAGGTAGTAGGTTTTCGATCAAATTATCCCCTCGTGCTTCCAAAACATGACCTATTTTGGAAGCCTGTGGTCTCCAGAGCCGATCCCTCTGCTGGTGAAGCCCGATCCACCTTTCCCGTGCAGCGTCTGTGGCTTCTGCGCGCGTTCTCTGTGTGTGTTTCCTCTCGCTCAGGATGGCCCTGGCCGTGAGGGAGCTTTCGTTTTGTGAAAACATTTGTTCGTTTCAGAGCTGCTGTGAGTTGGAGCAGGAGCTTAGAGCCCAGCTTCTGGTTTTCTTTTTGTGTCTTTGAATTTCAAAGTAAGACTGGGGAGAAATGAGGATAGCTTTTCAGCAGGACACCAGGGACCTGCATAGGAAGCGGGGCTGGTCCTCTGGGCAGTTTGGGGATGAGGGACTCTCGGGCTGAGGGGCCCAGCTGAACCCCCTCCCGAACCCCTCACTGCTCCGGCTCCCCAGGCCCTCCCCTCCCCCACTCTTTCTTTAAACTTTCTGGTGGCCTCTGTGGCTTTCAGAAAACCTGCTCAAGCTCTGTACTTCCCCCCAAAGCTCCTCAGCTCTGCTCTCGGCTCATCTTAGGCCTCCCCAAAAGCCCATCCTTTCGTACTTGTTTATGCCTACCTTCGACTCCGTCTCTTTTTGGTCGTATCCATCTCTTTTCTGCCATATCCCTCTGTCTATTATAAGACTCAAAATACGAAGCCCCCATGGGACTCCTCCAGACCAAAAAAATTGCTAGATGGATAAACCTTGCTGTCAAGAGGCACTTAAAATGGTGAAACGTGACCTCTGAAGAGAGATAAGAAAACATTCCCTTATAAAGGAACACTGTTCTTTAAGAAAAAAAAAAGTCAGATTTTTGTCTCCTCCTCGCCGGCCTCCCGGGGTCAGTTACCTTGTGTGTCTCTGCTAAGACGTAGGTTCTAATGAGGTGAGAGAAAAGGCTCTGAGTTCCGAGGGGACCTCTCCATGCCCGCCACCCTTTCCCTTCCCGCCTCCACTACACACCCCTCCCAGCGGGTGCTTACCTCCTCAGCCAGAAGACCGACAGCACATTCACGCCTAGTCATCAGAGGAAGGTCATTTTATTAAAAGGAGCATTTAGCACTTGTGGAGAGGATTCAGGAACAGCTAAGAGATGGAGTGGTACCGCCCCCCAACAACCCTGGGCTGATCACAGTGGGGAGCTGCCCTGGCCCTGGGTCTCAAAGGGCAGGGGAGCCTTTTAGGAACTTCAAAGATGAGCTGTGGGCCCTGCCTGGCTGGAGCTGTGGCCTTTGGTCAAAGGACCTGGTCAGCCCTTTGCATCCTAGCGATGGTGCAGATGGAAATTCCCATTCCCTGATCTGCCAGAACCTGTCAAGCCTAACAAGGCCAGGGGGCAAGGGCGTTTGTGCACATGGTCCATGCAGGTCAGAACATCCTTGGAATCACTCTGACCTCTCCGTATCTCACAGGCCATATCTGATCTGATTTATTGGTGATTTTCCTGATCAAAGGACACCCAGAGTCTGAGCCTCTGTCAACACCTGCACTGCCACCCCTGGGTCCAAGTGTCCATCATTTCCAGGATTGGAGAGGGACTCCCACCTGGAACATTCTTGCATGACATCCATGGCTTCCCAGCTCATGCAGACAAAAAGCCTACAAGACTCTGCACAGGCTGCCTCTTTCTCCTCTGACCCCATCTGCTCACCTTCTTGAGACTCACTTTGGTCTGGCCCTCTGATGTCCCTGATGGTCAACACCAAGCATATGTGTGCCGCAGGGCCTTTGCAGATGGCAGGGAGGTGAATTCAAGTTTAAGAAAATCTAAGTTACAGAAACATCTATCTGCCCAAAACTTAGACAAGTGTTTGCAGCAGCATTATTCATAATAGTCCCAAACTGGGAACAGGTCACCCAAAAGAATACCATGCAGCAATAAAAGGAATAAAGAACTGATACGTGTGATCGTTGGAAATCTTAGGCTCTGTGAACATTATGAAATATTGAAAGCATGATGTCAGTCACAAAGGACTTCATATTGTACGATTCCATTCGTATGAAACATCCGGAATAAGCAAGTCTATACAGACAAGAAGTGGCATGGTGTTCGCCTAGGGCTGGAGAAGATGGGGGGGTGACAGCTAAGAGGTGCAGCATTTCTCCTGATGTGATAAAAATGTTCAAGGGACTCCCCCGGCAGTCCAGTGGTTAGGACTCTGCCTTCTAATGCAGGGGGTGAGGATTCAATCTCTGGTTGAGGAACTATGATCTCACATGCCTTGGGAGGGTGGGGTGGCAAGGGTACGGCCAGAAACTTTTTTTAAATGTTCTAAAATTGATTGTGACGAGAGTTGCCTATTTTGTGGCTGGACTAAAACCCATTGAAGAGTTTCAGTGGGTGAATCGTGTGGTATATGAATTACATCTCAAAGCGATTAAAAATAAAGACCTGATTGCCATCTTTATAAAGCATTCCTGTCCTTTTTGCTAGCAGCATAAATAACTCTTAGCGTTCAGTATTATTATAGCTAAAGTCAGAGACGGAACTCTGTGACTATTGACTTATTACTGTTTTCATTTCTCATTTCTTTTTTAAGTCTTACATTTCTTCGGAATGCATGGGCTAGATTATTCAATATTTAAATATCCTTGGAGTGGGTGAACTTTTTTCTCAAGTCTTAATATGAGAAAGACGGGGTACTAACCATGAGTGTGTCTCTTCTCCCTCCTTGCCCCCTCCCTCAGCACTTTCACGATGGACGAAAGGCACAGCAACACATAGAGACGTGCTGGAAGCAACTAGAATCAGTAAGTGGAGAACCAACCGCTCGAGAAATGTCTATAGATTTTTCTGATCTGAATTTAACTGAAGTTTGAATCAACAGTAAGGACAAAACAGAGACACTAATATCTTTAGAGATTTTTTACAATTTGAATTTAATTGATTTCTAGAGATTATTACTGGAAGTAAAATGCTGAGCCCCAAAGAGCCCAAGTGGAGTCTTTTTTTCTAAAAATCACAGGGAAGAACAAAGATTAGATAGTTTGGATGGAAATAAAGGCGGATTTTAAAATGACTTCCTGAAATGATTGCATGGAACAAATCAGTTCAGAAAAGAATGCTTTTGGGGAGGGGGAATCAGGGAATGCCGATAAAAGTGATAAATTACATCTTCGTATAGGAAACTCATGGTTTCATTCACAATCACTTTCCCTGTCACCACCTTCCTCTGCTCTTAGAGTAAAAGACGTTTTGAGCGGGATTGCAAAGAGGCTGATCGAGCCCAGCAGTACTTTGAGAAAATGGATGCTGACATAAATGTTACGAAAGCAGATGTTGAAAAGGTAAGGGGAAAGCGAGAGTCTTTATTTTTTTCATTTCCCCTTTTAATGCTTGTCACGGATCCTCCCAGACTGCTGGTCCCCAAGTTCTTCTTTCTGATGCAACCACAAAAGGCTACTCAACTTGGGATTATTTTCACTTTGTGTCGACTTGGGGTGTGGGGTGTTAGTAGGAGGCTGGGGTGGGGGGACTTAAAATTCGGGGGAATCTTCAGTGTTATGCTTTGAGCAGTGTGTTGATTTCTTTAGTCACCAGGATGATTAACATGGAGACTTAAACCATGAACATATCTTAGGGGGTGGTTCCCGCAGACTCTGGTTCTCTCTTAATGGCTTCTCAAAGGAGAAAAATCGACCTCTTAAAAGCTGGAGCAGACCGCCCAGCACCATCTGAAATAGCTTGGCGGCTGGCACTGCTTCTGATAAAAAGATAAAAACACTCACTAGTGGCTGGAGTGGCCGGAGTTCAGATGGACTCATTCAGGTTGCTAACAGGTTGTAGCCCAAGGCTTGCATTGGGAGGTCCTCTCCAGAGCTTTTCCCAAAATGGACTTGTGTTGTTGGCAATTAGGAATATTATTATAAAGCTTGTACTGTGTCTTCTTGTGGTTCCCTGTGTGTTTTTTCCCTAGAAGCTAAATTTTCTGTTTATAAAAGTCATCAATATGAGTGTAAACAAAATTAGGCTGTTAAAGAACTGTATTCATTCCTGACTGCCCAGGGCTGTTTTGGCATTCATAGCTTCATGTTTTTACATGGGGAAAAGCACTGTGTTTTCATAGGTTCTTTCACTTTTTGCCAGATTATTTGGAGATGAATTTGCTTGGAAAATAGTGTGAATTAGGTATTTAGTTATTTGCCCAATTCTGCCAAATTCCTTGCTTAAAGCCTAGGCATAGATTAGTATGCCTTCCTCTAAAATTACCTAGTAAATTAGAAAACACATTCTTAATATCTATATTTGATCTTGAGTGGGGATATTTACTTTACCAAAAGATATACTCATTTGCTGGTAAAATTACCATGCTCATAGCAACGTAATAGTCACTCAGACACGTCTGACTCTTTGCAACCCCATGGACTGCCACCCACTGGGCTCATCTGTTCATGGAATTCTCTAGGCAGGAGTACTGGAGTGGGTTGTCATTTCCTCCTCCAGGGGATCTTTCCGACCCAGGGTTTGAACCTGAGTCTCCTACATTAGCAGGCAGATTCTTTAACACTGGGCCAACTGGGAAGCCCCAAAAGGTACCATAAATTACCATAAACTTACCATAGGTTCTCATATAACGTTAATTCCTCAAATTATTTAATATGTTACTCAATTAAAATAGATTGACCCAAAGTTTATTTTAAAAAAAAAAACATTTGAGGTTAAATGAACATAAAACTTTTGTATATTCATTTTAAAGCCAGATGCCTTGCTAATAAACTCTCTTTTTATTTCTATTTTGGGGTTTTCCTTAGAGATAATTATAACATTGGCAAATAATAATAGTCTTATTTCTTCTTTTTCAATCTTTATGCCTTTTATTTATTTTTCTTATCTTGCTCTGCTGGTTATGACCTTTTTTATGCTGGCGGAAGTGGTTATTGGTGACTTCCTTATCTCATTCTAGATAAAGAGAGTTCTTCAAATGTTTCCCCATTAAACATGATTATAATAAGACTTTATCAGGCTGAGGGATTTCCCTTCTTTTCCTATTTTGCCAAGAGGTTTTTTTTTTTAAAACTCGATGTTGAAGATCATCAAATACCTTTTCTGTTTCCTTTAGTCCATTAATGGACAGATTGCATTATTAAATTTTCTTATATTGAACCAACTTAGCATTCCTGGGACTAGTGTAACTAGATTTTGATGTCTATTTTTTTAAACTACAGAGCTGAATTTACATTATTAACATTTTACTTGAGATCTTGCATCGCTGTTCACTGAAGTCAGTTCAGTTCAGTCGCTCAGTTGTGTCCAACTCTTTGCGACCCCATGGACTGCAGCACGCCAGGTTTTCCTGTCCAACACTAACTCCCGGAGCTTACTCAAACTCATGTCCAGTGAGTCAGTGATGCCATCCAACCATCTCATCCTCTGTCGTCCCCTTCTCCTGTTTACCTCCTCCCTAAGGACATGCACTGTATAATGTTGAAATTCTGGGACTTGCCTGGTAGTCCAGTGGCTAAGACTGTGCTCCCAATGCAGGGAGCCTGGGTTCAATTCCTGGTCAGGGAGCTAGATCCCACGCGACGCAACTAAGACCTGGGAAAGCCAAATGAATAGAAATAAATAGATATTAAATAAGAACAATAATAACAATAACTGTGCTTCTCCTGACACAAACTAGGGCACTTCACACTTAAAAAATAAATAAACATCAGAATTCTTAAGTTATTCTGCTTATGAGTATGACTTGAAGCACTGTAGTTTCCCCAAAGCAAAGCCGTGATTTGATTGTTGTATTAGTTTTTGCATTATCTGTCACCAGTCAAGCCTCTTGTCAGGATCAAGCTGAAAGGATGCAGTGTTTCAGTTCTTAGGGGCACTTAATGTAATTTCCCTTCTTGACTTCTGAGAGTGTTCAGATCTAATATAAGTGTCTTTTCCTCCAGTTTCTGCAAAAGACTCAACTACCCAGTTGTCTTCTAGGTGACTCCCCTCCTTTTTCCGGCAGTCAGCTCCACAGCCCTTAGAATGATAAGCCTGTGTTTACAAAGATATTGTCGCTGCTCCCACTACGAGTAGGATGGACTTTCCTAAACTGTGCTTCTGTTTGCTGACACCGTCCATGGGAACTGCATGTGCATGATGCATCTTCTAAGCTGCGTAGGATCTGGGTGGGAGCCTGATTTTCTTTTCCTTTGGGGAGATTAATGTTCCACAGAGAGACTAGCTCTGTGTTCACACTGCCCAGATCTACCCCAGCCCACACTTTGGCTTGGGGTTCACCATGAGTATGTGTGGCCTGGTGTTTCATCCTTTGCTTACAAGAGGGCGGGTGTTAGCCTTGAGGCGCCCAGTTTCACTAAGTGTAAATTTATATGTAGAAATAGACATTTTAAAAAAACCCCACTGGCAGTCTTATCTCTGGGCTAGTGAACATATTTGGATGTTGTGAGCATGCCATGTTCCTTAGAAGAACGATCGGGAAAGAAAGTCAGTTCAATGAAATGGTTTTTATTGGTGATGAAAACTCAAGGAGCTAGGCAGTCTCTTTTCCCTTGCCAAGAGGCCGCTGTCAGAGAGTTTTGAATCTGAAGACTTGGAATGAGCTGTAATGACTTGAAATGGGTAAAGTTGGGCTTGACAGAGAACCAGGATAGGGTGGAATAGGTCATCTTGTGGCCTGTGACCTACACGTTCAGGTTGAAGGTAAAGTAAAAGCAGACCTTTTCCCTCCCTTTTAACGAGATGGAAAAGATAATCCTTACTCTCATCTCGTAATATTGAGAGATCGAAGGACTGCAAGGGAACACGGAACCATCAAACCTTATTACGTCTTACTCAGCTATGAGTCTCGTGTAAAAAATAGTAGTTAAAGCGCTGAGGATCAGGTGAAGTACGCTCTGCGGTCCAGCCCTCCGCTTCCCAGACACTCCTCCAGGGTGGTCACTTTTGCCACATGATATGTGTCCTTCTAGACTCTTTTTAAAAGATACTTTATTTGTTTATTTGGCTGTATCGGGTCTTAGTTGGGGCACACGGGGCCTTTCATTGAGGCGCACGGACGGACGCTCTAGTTGTGGCGGTGGGCTCCAGAGTGCGTGGGCTCAGCAGGTACAGTGTGCACACCCGGCTGCTCCCTGGCGTGTGGAAGCCGACCCAGGTCCCTGCATTACGAGTCTTAACCGCTGGACCACCAGGGAGGTCCCTAGACCTTTTCAAATGGGTATTTATCGAGGTGGGATTTATATACCACAGCGTGGCCATCTCTTATGTGGACAGCTCAATGAGTTTTTACTTATATATGAAATTGTGTGCTAACACCCCAGATAAGGGATGTTCCTAGGACCCCAGGAGTCCCCCTGGGACGCTACCCCGACCCCAAAGTTATAGTAATAATAGCTGTTATCCTGACATGCGACATGTATTTGTTTAGCCTCTTTCTAGACTTCGTACAAGTTATACCATCCATATTCTCCCGTCTAGCTTCTCTGACTCAATACGGTGTCTGTGAGATTCATATCCTCGTCGCAAGTAGGGGAGGTCTGTGTTGCTGTGTGGTGTCCATCGTGCAGATGTACAGTTTATCTGTCCTCAGGTTGGCAGGTGTTTGGATTGTTTTCATACTGAGGCCAAATTAAGAACAGAGCTTGCATGAGCATTTCCATACATCTCAGTTGGCAGACACGGTCTCTCTTGCTTCTTAGTAGTGTACCTGGGGTGGAACCCTGAGTCACAGGTGCGTATTTGGCGCAGTGTGCTGTCGGACCTTGACAGGGTGGCTTTACCAGCGGACACACCTTCAGCAGCTGCTCCTCATCCTCATCGAGGGTTGGTAGTCTCAGTCCTTTTATTTCAGCCATTTTGATGAGTATGGAGTAGATTCTGATAGTGTTTTTAATTTACCTTTATATTTCTTTGATAAAAAATGATGTTGAGCATCTTTTCATATGCTATTATCTGCCAATTATAATAACCTTTTTTGTAAAACGCCCAGATCTTTAACTCATTTTAAAAAAAGACTTTCTTCTTTCCGGCATATGGGGGTGGTGGTGATTTAGTCGCTGAACTGTGTCCGACTCTTGGCATCCCCACGGATGGTAGCCCACCAGGCTCCTCTGTCTATGGGGTTGTCCAGACAAAAATACTGGAGTGGGTTGTTATTTCCTTCTCCAGGGGACCCAGGGACCCCAGGGAACTCCTGACCCAGGGAAAGAACCTGTGACTCCTGCTTGGCAGGTAGATTCTTTACCACTGAGCCACCTGGATAGCTATATACATATGTATGTATGTATTTAACTATACAGTTACCTTTACTTACCCCAATAAAGCTTTTTGCTATACTTTTAATTACTATGTGGTTGATCTCTTAAAATTTTCATCACTACTATTGAAGTATTGTTGTGTGATGGGAAAAGCCTAGACAACTGGAATATTATCATTTCCAAGCCACACATTTTTAAGGATTAGGTTTAGAAGTACAGAGCCCAGCTCTCCATGGCCCTTTCTCTCAGACACTCAGTACCAGTGCCATCAGAGTGGGTATGGTGCCAAAGGACTATCGTTCATTGTCACCATGAGCAATTAAGCTCTTCATGTATTCTCGATTTTTTTTTGGGGGGGGGGATGGTGTACAGTGTATAAAGAAGTGGGCAGGAGACTTTTTTTTTAATATTATTTATTTGACCATTCTGGATCTTAGGTGCAGCATGCAAACTCTTAGTTGCAGCATGCAGGATCTAGTTCTCTGACCAAGGATGGAACCCAGGCCCCCTGCTTTGGGAGCAGGAAGCCTCAGCCGCTGGACCACCAGAGGACTCCCAAGACTACTTTTAATGGAGTCAATATTTCAAGCTTTTATACAGTTTGGAGATTACTTGTGAAGAATAAGAATTCTAAGCAGCCATTAATTTATTTTTATAAAAATGTTTCTAGTAATGTCTTTCTTGGTTTCCTTCCATTTGGTATAGTTCTAAATTTGGTATAGAACTAAATTCCAAATTTGGCTTTTTCTATGTAAACAGAGGCCCTCAAATGAGTTGCTCCATACTTTTTTTTTTTTTAAAATTTAAGGGAATTCTAATGGAATTAGGATTTCATGGTCTTATTCTCATTTTTAAAAAACTTGTTTAAATTTGTTTTATGGATATACAGTTGGTTAATCCGCAGAAGGCAATGGCACCCCACTCCAGTACTCTTGCCTGGGAAATCCCATGGACGGAGGAGCCTGGTGGGCTGCAGTCCATGGGGTCGCTAGGAGTCAGGCACGACTGAGACACTTCCCTTTCACTTTTCACTTTCATGCATTGGAGAAGGAAATGGCAACCCACTCCAGTGTTCTTGCCTGGAGAGTCCCAGGGACGGGGGAGCCTGGTGGGCTGCCGTCTATGGGGTCGCACAGAGTCAGACACGACTGATGTGACTTGGCAGCTGCGGCAGCAGTTGGTTAATAATGTATTGGGAAAGACTGAGCGCGGGAGGAGAAGGGGACGACAGAAGATGAGATGGTTGGATGGCATCACCGACTGGATGGGCATGAGTTTGGGTAAACTCCGGGAGTTGGTGATGGACGGGGAGGCCTGATGTGCTGCGGTCCATGGAGTCACAAAAAGTCGGACACAACCGAGCGACTGAACTGAACTGAATAATGTGTGAACTTTTACTGTACAGCAAAATGATTCAGTTGTACATATGCGTGCATTCTTTTTCAGCCAGTTTATCGCAGGATACTGAGTAATTCTCCCGCATAAAGTAGGACCTTGTTGTTTAGCCATTTTCTATATAATAGCTCGCGTCTGCTAACCCCAACCTCCCAGCCCTCCCTGCCTCACTCTCCCTCCCACTTGGCCACAATAAGTCTGTTTTCTAAGTCTATGAGTCTGTTTCTGGTTCACAGATAAGTTTGTTTGTATCGCATTTTTTTGGGGGGGGTTTAACATTTTTAAAATGTAGTTTTTAATTGGAGGATGACAGCTTTATATCACTGCGTTAGTAGCGTCTCCCTTTGTTGACAAAGTTCCTGATCTGTGACGTGTGCCCATCCATTGATTCATCCCCTCAGCCGTTATCTATGGCCTACATCCTGGCCAGGTGTGTGGTTGACACAGCCACCATCGTGGAATCACTGCCTCCTTGACTTTAAGGAATTCGCCTTTCACTCTCTTCCTAATATTCAGGGACTGTATGGTGACTTTTCCCACGTGTTCCCTAAGTACGTCTTGAATGCCATTCTGGCGACAAACACATTAAAGGCGGGTTTTATCTGTCCCTATGCGTTGGAATAACAACACGCTAGACAGACGTGGAGGAGAAGCGGCGCCTAATCTCTGCTTCCTGATAACGCTGCAGCCGGCTAGTGCGGCGCTGGGCTGAAGAGGAAAAGGTTATCAAAATGCATGGAATGTGAACTAATATTTCCGAACAGAGAGCACAGTGTTTTCTAAATGCATGCATTAAACTGAGTCCATCCATGTCCGGCAATGAATAATTCCCTTTCTCCAGCTCACCCTCGCCTTGTGACTCTTGGCTCTTACGTAACTTCTAAGTGCAAAATAGGATATTGTTTAACAGAAACTGCAGTTCGTTTGGTTACAAGTAGCTGTAAAAATTGTTAGTGAGTTCAAGGTATGGTTTTTAAACTCCGGCATCAATTTCTCCTTTTCTTATGTAGGTCTAGTGTTGTTTAACTCATCTGGTTCTTTGACTGCCAACGTCTTCGTTTTCTAGGCAGTTGTTTGCCATCTAATGGTTAACTTGGCATCTTAATTCTAATTCATTGCAATTCTGAGGGTTGACCAACCAGAAAAATTTTCTATACCATGTGAGAAGTTGCCTTATTTGGCCTAATGATGAGTTTTCTTATATCACCCGATTTAAGGAAATGTTTTTCAAGTTATATTAGATTAAAATGCTAACCATGCACCCTTAGAACAGTGCATTCATTTCTTAGGGAGCTTCCATTCCATTTTTGTGTGACATTACAGCTTCTAAAAATATTTGGCTTTCAACATTATTAGCTTTGAAATTCTTCATCAATGCCCCCATCGTGTAGGATTATAGAATAAGACACTGAGTCATCTATGAATTAAGGTAGAATTCTAAGAAGTATGTGATAAAACTTCATGTTTCTAATTATAATAAAATATACAGGTACTGTTTTTCTGTGTCATATATTACAAAATAGAATCTCTTAAAGGGAAAAATACAGTTTTAGCAAAGAATCTATGTCAGTATTAAGCAAGAATGAAGGAATTTACTTTGAATGATTATCAGTTTGATACTTATCTTAATAAAACAAATTAAATTTACTAGTTTAGGAGGTTGCCCTCAGTTGGAATCAGGGATGCTGGCTCTGTGAAGCACGAATAGAGCAAAGTTGTTCTAACTGAAGCCAGCAGAGTAGCAGAGTGTTAAATTTTTTTACCATTTCGGGAAACATTCTCTAGCAAGATGCCTACTTTAGTCATTGTACGTATAAGGAATTGTACTATTAAATTTTTTTCTCTTCCCTTGCTGTAACTATGAGGTTGACATCTTTATTAAACATGTGAATATCTTTTAGTGCTTTCCCCAAATTTGCTTTATAACAAATGTCTGCCTGGTTATCTGAAGGAATTGTTCACTGTAACAATTTAGAAAACAATTTTTTTTTTCCAAAAGAGGAAGTGGTTAACATGAGTGCAGGAAACAAATTTTGCAACGGCAGCTTGATCTTTTAGTTTAAAAATTGTTTTGTTAGCAACAAGAGAAAATGTATAGAATTAAAAATGGATATTGTTGCTGTAACTATTCTTTAAAAGAGGATCAATGTTCAAATCAAAGATTCCAAAACCGTCACTTCTGTTGCCCTCTTGTTTACATCTGTCCTGTAAGCAGTCATATCTGTAGAGTTTGTTTTGTTTATTTTGTTTCTCAGTGTGCCTGTATTGAATGAACATCAGTTTAAATTGTTTTGATGCTTAATATTTGTCCTGAGTAATAATGGATGTGTTTCCTTCTTTTGATGCTTCCCATGGGAAATGGAATTTAATGGACACTCCCCCAAATTATTAAATGTAGAGTAAATGTATTTATATTTGAAAATGGGACACGACTTTGATCTATGTCATACATGAATATTAGTATGGTGAATTTTTTTAAGGCTATGACACTCAATATTTAAAAAATCAATTTGTGATAGGAATGTCGAAACATAAAAAAAAAAGGTAAGGCTATCAATGTTAAATTGCCATTAACCTAAAGTGGCCCTGCTGGATATGGGAGAGCTGAGACTGAAGCATATTTCGATGAATTTCTTTTTGAATTCAGTGCTCCTGCCAATGTACCATATGATTTCACTCCTGGATTATGTAGTAAATGAGCTCTTTGTTGTTAACCACTGCCCTTGTCTACAGAACTCAGCCAGAGATAGTGGTCTGGGATACATGATAAATAGCAATTGACATGAAGCTTCAATGTATACAAGGGGTCCAATAAGGAGAGAGGGGCCCCAGGGATGATCTAAAGGGGGCAGCCATGTCTTCACCATCTACCCACGCAGCCATAGACATGTACTCAGGCAGGCTTAGTGCCTTCTTGCATATTATTCCCTTCTCAGGGAACATTTTAAGTTCATTTTAAATATTTTAAAAAATATTTTAAATTTTAAACATTTTAAATTAAATTTCCTCTTTCCTGAGTGATGCTGCTTTTATTTTTCTCCATAAGGGTACATGGGCTTGGTAGCTCAAATGGTAAAGAATCTATCTGCAATGCAAGAGACCCAGGTTCGATCCCTAGGATGGGAAGATCTCCTGGAGAAGGGCATGGCAACCCACTCCAGTATTCTTGCCTGGAGAATTCCATGGACAGGGGGGCATGATGGTCTATAGTCCATGGGATCGCAAAGAGTAGGACACAACTGAGCGACTATGACTAATACTTTCTTTTCACTTGTGAATCATAAGTTCTTTATTTGTCTGAAATGTTTTTATTGTGTCCTCACTCTAATATGGTAGTTTAGTTAGGTATGGAATTCTAAGCTGACGATGATTTTCTCTAAACATTTTGAAAACCTCATCCCGTTGTCTCTTATCCCTGAATGTTCTTCTTGGGAGGCTGACTAACTAACTACTTAGTAACATTCCTTTTGTGGGTATTTGACTGTCTACCCTATCTGTTAAGACCTTATCTTTGCTTTCGTTGTTCTGTGTTGTTTTGGTCTTTTGACATCTCTATGTTATTTCAAAGTACAGACTTTTTGATTCTCTACTCTGCTTGGGATTCATGGGGGATTTGTTTCTTTCATCTAGGTAGGAAAATTCTCAGGTATTAACTCTGCAAATATACCTGTCTTTTCATTCTCTCTAATTGTCAGTTCTGGGACTCAGATGTGTATGAAACTTTTCATTCTGTGCCTCTCATTTCCGTATGATTTCTATTGATTCTTTTATTTCTTTAATCATTTTTAAGTGTTCTTCTCTTGTATTTTCTTTGAATTGTTCTTTTAGCTCAAGATTTTTTTTTTTTTGAACAATATCTATTTTTTCGGCTGCACCACTCGGCATGTGGGATCTTAGTTCCCTGACCAGGGATCAAACCTGGTCACCTACATTGGAAGTGCAGTCTTAACCAATGGACCAGCAGGGAAATCCCTTAGCTCAAGTTTTTAGGGTACTAGTTTTTCTCCATATTGTGTCAGCTCTCACAATGGTTTATTTCCTTGTGCTTTTATTATTGTCAATATTGTTATTTTTTTTTTTTTGTATGAGCTTATCTTCAGCAGGGATGGATTTTTTCCTCTGGGAATCCTAGAGGAAATATCTATTGTAACTTGGGTACTGAGGATGAACAGCTGCTCCCCAAACACCTCAGATTTCTTTTTTTTTTCAATTGAAGTATAGTTTTTTAATAATGTTTCATGTACACAGCAAAGTGATTCAGTGATACGTATGTATATATATATGTATGTATGTGTGTGGGGGTGTGTGTGAAAGTTACTTAATCGTGTCCAAGTCTTTGTGACCCCATGGACTCTGCAGTCCACGGGATTCTCCAGTCCAGAGTACTGGAGTGGCTAGCTGTTCCCTTCTCCAGGGGATCTTCCCAACCCAGGGATTGAACCCAGGTCTCTCATATTGCAGGCAGATTCTTTATCAGCTAAGCCACCAGGGAAGCCCAAGATTACTGGAGTGGGGAGCCTATCCCTTCTCCAGAGGATCTTCCCAACCCAGGAATCGAACTGGGGTCTCCTGCATTGCAGGCAGATTCTTTACCAGCTGAGCTACTGGGAAAGCCCATATATATGCATATATATGTACTTTTCCAGATTCTATTCCATTATGAGTTATTACAAGGTAGTGAATATAGTTCCCTGTGCTATGCAGTTAGTCCTCATTGTTTATTTTATATATAGTAGTGTGTATCTGTTAACCCCAAATTCCTAATTTATCCCATTCACCCTTTTCCTTTGGTAACCATAGTCTGTTTTCTGTTTGCGAGTCTATTTCTGTTTTGTAGATCAGTTCATTTGTATCATTTTTTATAATATTCCACATGCAGTTCATATCATATGGTATTTGTCTTTCTCTGACTCCACTTACTGTGATTATCTCAACATGTCCATCCATGTTGCTACAAATGGCGTTCTTTCACTGTTTTTAATGGCTAAGTAATCCTTCAGTGTGTGTGTGTGTGTCTCAGATTTCCTGGTGTTTCATTTCTTTCCCTGGGGTATATGACGTGATTAACTGTTTTCACTCTTCTGCGGAATGTATCTTTTGTAGAACTGCATTCCCATGGTGCTTTCAGTGTATCTGTTCTACACAGTAATGCCACAGCCGCAGAGATCAGTGATCGGCGTTTATCATCACACAGTTAAGTCGTTTATCATCACAGTTAAGTCATTAACTTTCCAGAGTCTCAGCTATTCTCAGCTGTGCGTATATGGAACCTCATGAGTGTCGTATTTTGGGGTGACGTTATTCATTAAGGGGGAAAGGGGAAGAGAAAGAGATAGTCAACGTCAATCTACTGTAACTAGAAACTCAAGACCCTTGCCGGATACAATGTGTCTGAAGCCAGGGAGGGGGAGGGGACCAAGTCTTGGAGACCATGGTTTATATTTGACCAAGATTTCTGAGCTCACAGCAGGTCTGTTTTCACCAGCTTACCTTGGAGGTATGCCAGCATCAAGACAAACTATATCAGCAGTGGCTTCTCTTCCAGCAGAAATTGTGGCTCACCTCCTAATTCTACTTTTTAAATAAGGCAACTGGGGTTTAGGGAAACAGAAGCCTTTTCTTAAAAACTGTTTAGCAAGTGAATGGCCATGAGAGATTGAGATGCTGGTCTCATTTGCTATCTTTCCATATTCTCTCCCTTCTGTTTCAATGACCGGGTACCAAGGTAACCTGCAATACTGGGGCTGGAAGTTGTAAGCCTGTTTAAAAAAAAAAAAATCAGGAAATTGCTGGAATACTTCAGGCATATTTCTTTGGTTAACTTGTTTTGAAGTTTTTCTCTGTTCTGTATTTTAGCTGGCCTTATAATTTATCAAAGACAGGCTCATTGTTTTGGCAAGTCCCTGGTCTGGAAGCCTCCAACAAAACCTCATAGCACCCTGTCTGAATAGGAATTTTTAAATGCATTCTCAGTCTTGAACTGAAAATGTATTCTAGATGCAACAGTTTGCTGGGAAACTGAAACAACGCCATCTATCATACAACAACATTACTCCAGATAGAGAGCTCCTTCTCTTCCTCTGTTAATGCTCCTCCTACTATACCTCGCAGAGCAGTGTGTGTGTGTGTGTGTGTGTGTGTGTGTGTGTACCTCTAAGACAAGCCATACCATTCCAGTCTTTCACTGTTTCTGGAATTCTGCATAGAATTTGCCTCCTTCACTAAGCTTTTTAGCAAACTAAACAACTTCATCACTTTCAGAAGTGATCATTATTATAGGTTTTTTAAAAATAATACTGAAGGTATATTGTAAATACTGCTTTGGAAACTTAAAAAAAATAAATCATATATAGCTTTCACTTTCCTTTATTCAATACTCTTTCAAATTATTTTTTCTTCCAAGCCACACAATTTTTTTGTTCTGCTGCTCAGTCATGTCTGATTTTTTGCAACCCTGTGGATTGCAGCACACCAGGCTTCCCTGTTCTTCACCATCTCCCGGAGCTTGCTCAAACTCATGTTCATTGAGTCCGTGATGCATTCAACCATCTCGTCCTCTGTCGCTCCCTTTTCCTCCTGCCTTCAATCTTTCCCAGCATCAGGGTCTTTTCCAATGAGTCACCACTTTGCATCAGGTGGCCAAAATATTGGAGCTTCAGCTTCAGCCTCAGTCCTTCCGATGAATATTCAGGATTGACTGGTTGGATCTCCTTGCAGTCCAAGGGACTCTCAAGAGTCTTCTCTAGCACCACAATTCAAAAGCACCAATTCTCTGGTGCTCAGCTTTTTTATGGTCCGACTGTCACATCCATACTTGACTACTGGAAGCACCATAGCTTTGACTAGACAGACCTTTGTTGGCAAAGTAATGTCTCTGCTTTTTAATATGCTGCCTAGGTTTGTCTATCTTTTCTTCCAAGGAGCAAGCGTCTTTTAATTTCATGGCTGCAGTAATCATCTGCAGTGAATTTGGAGCCCAAGAAAATTAAGTCTGTTACCATTACCATTGTTTCCCCATCTATTTGCCATGAAGTGATGGGACCAGATGCCATGATTGCTTTTTGAATGTTGAGTTTTAAGCCAGCTTTTTCACTCTCCTCTTTAACCTTCATCAAGAGACTCTTTAGTTCCTCTTTGCTTTCTGCCGTGAGGGTGGTGTCATCTGCATACCTGAGGTTATTGGTATTTCTCCTGGCAACCTTGATTCCAGCTTATACTTCCTCCAGCCTGGCATTTCACATGATGTATATACAATAGGTTAAATAAGCAGGGTGCTGCACAGTAGTATGGCATATAATTAATCAATTACATTACTGGACATTTGTCTCAAATTATTAGCTATGATAAACAATACTTTGTGGATTTCTGTATGAACATTGAAGATTATTTCATTAGGATAAATTCCAAGAAGCAGAATTGCCAAGTCAAAGACTAGGGTGAAATCAGTTTTGCTTCTAATGATTAACAAATCTTAGAGAAACTCAGTCTAGCAGTTAGAAGTATCAGGGATTCTTAAAAGAGCTCTATTTTTCTGATCTCAAAAATACCTAGCGGAACTTCCCTGATAGTCCAGTGGTTAAGACTCTGTGCTTCCATCATAGAGGGCATGGGTTGGATCCCTGGTCAGGGAACTAAGATGCCGGGTGGTGCAGCAAAATTAGTAAATTTAAAGCATAAAATACCTAAGGCTTCCCTGGTGGCTCAGTGGTAAAGAATCCACCTGCCAACGCAGGAGATGTGTGTTCTGTCCCTGGTCTGGGAAGATCCCACATGCTGCAGAGCAGCTGAGCCACAGCTGCTGAGCCCACGTGCCGTACATGGTCCGCAGCAGGAGAAGCCACAGCAACGAGAAGCCTGCACACTGCAACCAAGAGTAGCCCGTGCTCGCTGCAGCTAGAGAAAAGTCCACACAGCTGTGAAGACCCAGCACAGCCAAACAGACAAACCAGCCTAAAAAGCGGGTTATCATATCCTTGTATGCCATGAAATCGGGTGCTTTCTTCCCATTAAGCTGGCCACATCCAGCAGGCAAGGTGCTCTAGTCACCGGAGCTACTGGTGACTCTGAGACGCAGCAGCTTTGCCCGCTGTTGACTGGCGATGCCTGGAGCGTGGTGGAGTCAGTCATGGAGGGAGGCCGTTGCTGCTGTATTCTCAGAACTCTCGCCAGAAAGTTCCTGGGGCTGCCCTCCCTCCTCCTGATGTCACCGGAGACCCTGTTGTTAGTGTTTCCAGCGAGTATCAGAAAGTGGGATGTGCAGGAACTTTTACTTTCTAAACCTTACAATTTTATAAATTTGAATTAGTTACTACAAGCATATTTTTGTAATCAGGTGGAAAAAAAAAAAGAACCAATGAAGATGGAGAGGTCAGATAACCCAGATTATTAAACTGGTGAGTTTACTTTTATCTGTGACATGAAGTCAGCAGCTCAGGTAGCTTGCAGAAGGGTGAGCGGAGAGCCAGGCGCCCTGCCGCATTCTTACTGCGCCTCCAGCCTAGGCTGTGTGCCCTTTTGGCTGGTCTCTGGGGCTGGTGGTCAGGCCGTCTGCCCCCCGAGTGGGGCTGCCGCAAGTTGCTGCTATTGAATAATAAACATGGGCAGCCTTAGCTGTGAGGCAGAATAGTAAATTCAGAATACAATCGTGATTTAGCCTTCCTTCTCCTCCTGGCCTAAAATACAATTGGTTTTTTCTCATGAGAGTTCCTTGAACTGCAACAAGACCAAACGTGTTGATCCTTAAGGACGTCAACCCTGAATATTCACTGGAAGGACTGATGCTGAAGGTGAAGCTCCAATAACTTGGCCACCTGATGAAAAGACATGACTCATTGGTAAAGACCCTGATGCTGGGAAAGATTGCAGGCAAAAGGAGAAGAGAGCGGCAGAGGATGAGATGGTTAGAGAGCATCACTACCTTAATGGGCATGAATTGGAGCAAACTCTGGGAGACAGTGGAGGACAGAAGAGCCTGGTGTGCTGCTGTCCATGGGGTCTCGAAGAGATGGACATGTCTAAGTGACTACACAATGATATGATGATGATGAAATAAAATAAAATATCCTTCTCCAGAGGATACTTACTGCTGTTGGAACTACGACTGATGAAACCCTCTACATTGTGTTCCCCCAGTTTTTGGTAGTCAAGGAGGGCCTTTCTAAGTTTTTATATTATATACTTCAAGCCAAGGGGAAAAATGACTTTTCAAAGCTCTGAATTTTTCTGCAGTAAATAGTTTGTCATTTAAGAAACATCAATGGATACAGTTCTGAGAAGTCTGAGGACATGTTTAAAAAAATTAATATATCTCATGAGACTTCGCTGGTGGTCCAGTGGTTATGAATCTGCCTGCCAATGCAGGGGACACAGGCTCAATCCCTGGTCTGGGAACTAAGATCCCCCACTCATGCATGCTCAGTTGCTTCAGGTATGTCCGACTCTTTGTGACCCCATAGGCCATAGCCTGCCAGGCTCCTCCTCTCCATGGGATTCTCCAGGCATGGATACTGGAGTGGGTTGCCATGCCCTTCTCCATGGGAAATTCCTGATCCAGGGATTGAACCTGCATCTCCTACATTGGCAAGCGGGTTGTTTACCACTGGTGCCACCTGGAAAGCCCAAGATCCCTCATTCCACAACTACTGAGTGGGCATGCTCTGGAGTCCTTGAGCTACGAGACGAGAAGCCGTGTTACATCTCATTATGTATATGAGTTCGGGTGTAGGGTATAGGGACCAAACGTGTCGACCCTAAAAGAAATCAACCCTGAATATTCACTGGAAGGACTGATGCTGAAGCTGGAGCTCCAATACTTTGGCCACCTGTTGTAAAGAACTGACTCATTGGAAAAGACCCTGATGCTGGGAAACATTGAAGGCAGGAGAAGAAGGGAACTACAGAGGATGAGATGGTTGGATGGCATCACAGACTCCGATGGACATGAGTTTGAGTAAACTCGAGGAGTTGGTGATGGACAGGGAAGCCTGGCCTGCTGCAGTCCATGGGGTCGCAAAGAGTCGGACACGACTGAGTGACTGAACTGAACTGTTGTATATGAGTAGAACCAGTCTGTATTTGCTCATTTCGTTAAAAGGTCGAAAGCCATAAGAAGTCCTGGTAAAAGATGTGAGGGTATAACAGAGTAAGAAAATCTACCACGTTCCCCATCTGAAAGTAAACACATCCCTTAGCACAGCTCATTTTCTCTGTTTATAATGACTGAGACTCAGCCAGCAGTGTGTTCTTTTCTTAATGAATTGAACAGGAAGTAGCTGCGCATTTTGGCCATGCTGATCATCTAAATTTAACTAACTAAATGGATTATAGTATTTTTGTCTTTAAACCCATTAGGATTTAGAAGCATTGGGCTGCAGCTCAGTTTCTAAAATATTGTCTCCTTTATTTAGAAACTGTAACTCTGACCTTTGAAGCAGATGTCGATAAGACGATGTTAAGAATTACCAAGCAGTGAAGTCACACTTAAGTGATACAGACTTAGGCCAATTTGGATTTATTTGGGGAGATTCCCAAGGATTTGTTAAAGAAATGCCACAGTTCATATTCAGTCTTTCTGACTGACAGTGAAAGTGGTGTAGCTCTTATTTAAAGATTTCTGTGACTTAATGGCCTCAGGCAATTGTGGTCATTCTGGACTTTTTTAGAATATTATCTCTAAATTTTGCACCTCTGACTTGTTAAAAAAAAAAAATCCTCTGAACTTCTCTCTGCCCCACAGTAATGTTGCTACAAGATGTTGTACCTTTTATTCTTAGAATGGGAACTTGAATGAAAAGAAATAGCTGATGGTCTTGCAGAGAATGGAAATACTGTACCTCTTTAAGAAAATAGTTGCTATTTTTAGACAGACTTACAAAGAGCTATGAAATGGTGATGCTTCTAATCTTCATGCAGCCTTAGGCATGAAGAGATGCACTCTCAAAAACATCTAGTTATTTAGCAGTTTCTCCAAATAAGTTTTTGAAAATACTTTATTTTTAAAAGCATATTTGTAATAATGAGTAACTGACTCAGCACTGGTGTTTGAAAGAGAGACTCTTGAAGTTCCAGCACAAAGTAAACATCACAGCTTATGAAACGAAAATAGATTTCCATAGTAAATCTTAGTCAGAACAATGGCGCATTCCTGGGCCTGGGGTTCAAGAGTGTATATTAATTCAAAGCAGCTGGATCCTGGGATGAGAGTAAGATGGCCCTGCCTTCCCACTGGGGTCTTGCAGAACGTGATATGCGACGATATTTTGCTGCTTCTAAATGTCGCTTTATCTTTTTAGTGGGTCAGAGACAGACTGTAGATATATGAAGGCTTTTGCATACTGACGGCCAAGTTTTTTATTTTCAGAAAACTGCCCGAGACATAATGCTTCTTTCACAAAAGGTAGACCCGTCCCTTCCCCCTGGAGTCTGTTTTCTTCTGTTCTCTCACTTTCCAGGGTGGATTTTATCCATGTTCTTCTTTAGCTCAGATTTCTTCCGTAGTTCACATGTAGCGGTCACTAAGTTGCATTTCGGGATTACAGTGTGAAACAATTATGAGTTGATATGCTTATAAAAGCAATTATGGGCTTCCCTGGTGGCTCAGTGGTAAAGAATCCGCCTGCCAATGCAGGAGATCTGAGTTCGATCCCTGGGTTGGGAAGATCCCCTGGAGAAGGAATTGAAATGGCAACCCACTCCAGTATTGTTGCCTGGGAAATGCCATGGACAGAGGAGCCTGCTGGACTACAGTCCATGGAGTCGCAAGAGAGTCAGACACGAATTAGCGACTAAACAACAACAGAAAGTAATTATACAGCCAAAGCAAAAACATTAGTAGAGATTCTGAGGAGCTCAGAGGAAGGAGGATAACAGGCACTTCTAGTCAGGTGTTCCTGGGGTACCTCCGACAGTCTTGCCTCCAGTCATCATGAGTAAAATATTCCACAGTCATTATGATGGATAGATTGTCGGGGAGCATTGATCTGCTTATGTGAGCTGTGTGTGTGCATACACGCACACATCCGTGCATATTTAATAATGACATTCTGATCCTTGTTTCCGAACTAAGCTATATGAAGTTTTCACCAAGTTGGATCATTTCTCCAAAATAAATCAGGAGATGCTCCACCTTGGTACTCTTCGTTTACAAAAGAGGTGAAGGAACCTGCCTGCCCTGGGGATTTTCTGACTTTTTTCTGAGGAAGGTTTGTGAATGAAGTAGAAAATTTTTAGAAATGAGGGGGTCTACCTGGGAATTTCCTTGGTGGTGGGTTGTTGTCGTTGCTTTTTTTCCGTAGTCATAGCAGAGTGAGACATGATAAAACTCTAGGTAACTGAAAGAGTTAAAAGGGTTTTTGAGTTGGTTGCATTAGGGGAACAGATGGAGTGCACGTAGGTGGGGAGGCTACTGTTTAAATGGAGGAGGGTTACTGTGTATTGGAAGGGCACGGATTTTACAAGGTAGCTGGGGACTGGCTAATACATGTGCTAGGGAGCACAGAAAAGCGGAAGCCGAAGCATATGGTCAGGAAGGGAGTTAAGAGGCCGCCGACAAAGAGGAAGAACGTGGCAGCTGAACTAATAATGGAGGGGGGATGAGAAGTTGGTAAATTGGGTTTTAAGTACCTAAAGGTCTTAAGAAACTAAGAAACCTCAGGTAATAAGGAAATCAGTTTGGAAATGTTAATATTGATACCTGCACTAGGGAAGTGTTTACTGAAGAACAGAGAAGGGGATAAAGGAAGCAGGTCTGAATGACCCACCACGGCTTCACAGATACACAGACTAGCGAAGTGTGTTGAGGAAGTGAAATCAGGTTAAGCCTTCAAGTCACAGAGGCAGGAAACCAATAAAGGGCGTTGAGATGCAAAGAAACCGACCTGGAACCAGCCACCAGACAGAGGGTAGAACAGACAGACAACCCCAACCTTTCTTCTTCGTGTTGGCATTTGAATGGTTCTCTGTTTTTTCTTTATCTTTTAAAAAAAGAAAAGCAATTAGGTTCAGTAAAACAAAGCAAAACAAACAAACACAAAAGTTGCCTTGGTTGTGTTGGAACAAGGCCCTTCTCCTGTTGTGTTCTTGGCTTGGTGTAGTAAGTTTGCCCAGCACACAGGCCAAGCCATCTCTTCGTCTGGCAGGAGGTAGTTTTTGCCCTGCGTGGACCTCAGATCGTCTTAGAGATGCATGAGATGATATTTATCAAGGCGCCTCCAAGGGATCTGAGGAGCTAATACCAGCAGAACAATCGTTAGTATCTGTAGAGGACTTTAGGCTTTTCAGACATTCTTGTCTGAACTTCCAAATCGATTACACAGCTCGTCACTGATAGCCTCTTTCTTGTTTGGGTGTAATTAATCAAAATATGAATTAAAAGAGAGAAACAAATTTAGGAATTCTATTATTATTTAGGAGAAAAATAGTGCAATAAAACATTGGAAAAGACCCTGATACTGGGAAAGATTGAAGGCGGGAGAGAAGGGGGCGACAAAGGATGAAATAGTTTTGAGCAGCTGAAAGACACACACACACACACACACACACACACACACACACACACACACACACAAGGCTCAAAGACGGCACCATACTTAGTGCTACTTTAAAATATATTCTGAAAAAAACCATAGTGGAGAGTCTTAGAAAGACCCCTACAGATCAGTGGTTCACATGCCTTTTTAATTCATGAACTCCTTTGATAATTGGGAAAAAAACAATATGGATCCCCTATCCCCAACTCAAAAAGTAAAAAATATGATCTGAGTTCCCACAAGGGAACCTAAATCTTGGTAATAAATATGTGAATTGGGCCAAGTGTAAACAAGAAAGAATGTCGATACTTTTCAAACTAGAAAGTAATGCCTTGTTAACAAGAACGGTGGGGTTTGTGAAAATCAAAGTGCAGTTGATGAATTGGATAGATAGCATCACCGACTCGACAGAAATGAATTTGAGCAAACTCCAGGAGATAATGAAGGACAGAGGAGCGTGGCATGCTGCAGTCCCTGGGGTCGCAAAGAATTGGACATGACTTATCGAATGAACAACAACAGTAGTTGTTTTATAATAGTATGTTAGTTCTAGGTGTTGGCTATATTTCCCTGTGCTATACAGTATATGCTTGTTGCTTATCTATTAAAAATATAGTAGTTTGAATTGTTAATCTCATACCCGTTATTTGTCCCTCTCCCTTTTGATAATCACAAGTTTGTTTTCTATATCTGTGAGTCTGATAATCATTTGTAATATTTTTTTCTTAGATTCCACCTGTAAATGATCTCTTACAGTATTTGAATTTCTCTGTCTGACTTATTTCACTAAGCACAGTAGTCCCTAGGTCCATTCATGTTGCTGCAGATGGAAGTATTTCATTCTTTTTTATGGCTGAGTAATATTCCATTAGTGTTCCAAGACATAGCTCAGATGGTAAAGAATCTGCCTGCAATGCAGGCAACCCGGTTTTGATCCCTGGGTCAGGAAGATCCCCTGGAAGAGGAAATGGCAACCCACTCCAGTATTCTAGGCTGGAGAGTCCCATGGACAGAGGAGCCTGGCGAGCCACAGTCCATGGGGTCGCAAAGAGTTGGTCACGACTCAGCAACTAACACACCGTATTCCATTGTGTGTGTATATCACGTCTTCCTAACCCATTCATCTGTTGGTGGGCACTTGGGTTACTTCTATGACTTGACTGTTGTAAATAGTGCCGTTATGAACATTGGAGTACACATATCCATTTTTCTGGATGTATACTCAGGAGTGGACTTGCTGGATCATATGGTAGTTCTATTTTTATTTTTTTGAGGAACCTGCATGTTGTTTTCCATAGGGGCTGTACCAGTTCACAGTGTACAAAGGTTCCCTTTTCTCTACATCCTTACCAACATTTGTTACTTGTAGACTTTTCCTAATAGCCATTTGACAGGTGCAAGGTGATAGTTCACCGTTGTTTTGATTTGCATTTCTCTGATACTTTGTGGTGTCGAGCATGTTTTAGTGTGCCTATGGGCCATCTGTGGGTCTTCTTTGGCGAAATGTGTCTTCAGGTCTCCTGCCCTATTTTGGATTGGGTTGTTTAAACATTTTTTTTTAAAAAAAACAGCACCTGGTAAATAGAATATGTTTGAGGAAAATGTGACACCTCCTCCCCCCAGACCCTCCAGTTTGCAATACTAGGCTTTTATATATTATGTGTAAACATGGGAAGTTCTCATTTTTTGCCCTAAGGCACGACAACAAGCTCAAACGCGTCATCAAATGGCAGAGGACAGCAAAGCAGATTACTCATCAATTCTTCAGAAATTTAACCACGAGCAGCATGAATATTACCGCACTCACATTCCCAATATCTTTCAGGTAAGTGGTTCAGCTCTCTCAGATTTGCTTGGCTTAGAAACATGTTACTTGGAACCATGATTTCCAAGTATTTATAGCATTCTAAATTTCCTCTAACTCAAATCGCTTTTAAAAAACATTCAGATTAAGCACATACTGACATTAAGATGAAACAACATGAATCTCGAGATTAATCAATAGACTTTGTAAGTTTCCTCGGTTTGACCCTGCAACCATTCTTGGTCAGACTTAGAACTGTGATTCTTACATCAACACGCTTTTTGCTAAAAGGACCGTTCTGCTTACAAAAATGCCAAACTTACCTTTAGGAATCAGAGCAGCATTGAGACAGTTGTAGGATTTGAACAGATGACTATGAACATTGGGGTGCATGTACCTGTTGGAATTAAAGTTTTCCTTTTTTTTTTTTCTGGATATATACCCAGGAGTGGATCATATGGTAGTTCTATTTTTATTTTTTTGAGGAACCTGCATATTGCTTTCAAAGGGCTGCACCAGTTTGCATTCCCACCATCACTGTGAAAGGGTTCTCTTTTCTCTGATCCTCACCAGCATTTGTTATTTGTAGACTTTTCCTGATAGCCATTTTGACAGGTGTGAAGTGATAGTTCACTGTTGTTTTGATAGTCCTGTTGTCTTTCCTTTGGATTGTTTTTCTTTGTGCTTCTTTAAGTT
Source organism: Antilocapra americana (assembly GCA_007570785.1). Taxonomy (NCBI): domain Eukaryota; kingdom Metazoa; phylum Chordata; class Mammalia; order Artiodactyla; family Antilocapridae; genus Antilocapra; species Antilocapra americana. The sequence continues at coordinate 6,285,324 of ML660779.1, read as the reverse complement.
GCCAAGAATAGTATGAGAAAGGAGACATGATACTGTTCTCCCCCTTTGGGAATTTTTTACAACTTCATGTTCCACTGTAGAAAAAATAACAAAAATTTGTATCACGGTGTCTACACAGCAAATAAGAACTTCCAGCTCGTGAAGGAGAGGGTGGGACAAATTGAGAGAGTTAGCAATGAAGCGCGTACATTACCTATGTAAAATAGATAGGAAGTGGGAATTTGCTATATGATGCAGGGAGCTCAACGAGGTACTCTGACAACCTAGAAGGATGAGATGGGGGTGCTGGGAGGGAGGTTCAAGAAGGAGGAGAAATATGTATACTTATGGCTGATTCACATTGTTGTATGGCAGAAGTCAGCACAATATTGTAAAGCAATTATCCTCAATTAAAAAGAAAAAAAAAAACCTCCAACTTGTAGAAGGAAGGTACACTAGTTAATCTCAGCCTGTGTTGGGTCAAGGCAGTTAACCCTGATACCATGCTTTTGATAAAGGTTGAAACAGTAGCTCAAAGATGGAGGAAATATTTGAAATCTAACACCAAATGGCATTAACAGTAAAGCTACCGACACTTCAGGTTCTTACTGAAATTGGAATGGAATTGTATAAAGTATACCTTTAGACTGCCTAACAATTAGTAAAATATGTGTCCAGCTGGCTAAAGTAGAAGCACAAGAAATTCATGGTTGCTTTAACTCTAACCTTTTTTATTTGTTTTTGGCCACCTTGAGCATCATGAAGGAATCTGAGTTCCCTGACCAGGGATCAAACTCATGCCCACAGTAGTGGAAGGGCAGAGTCTTAACCACTGGACTGCCAGGGAAGTCCCTAACTCGAACCTTTTTATAGGCCTATTTCCCTTGTAGAGAATTTTTTAGAGGTAACAATGCTGCCAAAAACCAACTTCCTTAAATAATAGTAAACCAAGCTAATTTTATGCAAACTCTAATGTTGCAGAAAATACAAGATATGGAGGAGAGGAGGATAGTGAGAATTGGAGAATCGGTGAAGACATATGCAGAGCTGGATCGGCAGGTGATTCCCATCATCGGGAAGTGCTTGGATGGAATCGTAAAGGCGGCAGAGTCAATTGACCCGAAAAATGTAAGTACCATAGTTTGGACTTCATTTAGAACTGTGGTTCCATTATTTCCCTGTCCCTTTCCACAGTGACCATATTTAATCATCTGAAAGTAGTTGCTTTCAGTGGTCACAAGTACTTTTCAACAATAGCAATACCTTTTTAGAGTTTTGTAAATTCAACCGTCCGTGTTTTGGATTTAGTGTAGTCCTTGACACATTTGGGATTGTGGGTGTTAGTATAAATTTTATTGTTACTGTTTAGTCACTAAGTCATGTCTGACTTTTTTGCGTCCCCAAGGACTGTAGCCCACCAGGTTCCTTTGTCCATGAGATTTCTCAGGCAAGAATACTGGAGTGGGTTGCCATTTCCTTCTCCAGGGGACCTTCTTGACTCAGGAACTAAATCCAAGTCTCCTGCTTAGCAGGAAAATTCTTTACCACTGAGCCATCAGGGAAGCCCAAGAGTATAGGCTTAGTTTCATAAAACAATGACAACAGTGTCTTAAGGCATTCTATTTTTCCTCCCAAGTGAAGACGTTTATCAGGCAGAGCATCCAACCGTGCTGTGGGCAAATGATCTGCAAGTCCTCAGAAATTCAGGCTTTTCCCTGTTTACAACTTTTGATGATATGACTATCAAACTCAACCTGGCTTCTGTAGCTCCAGCCATCACATCCAAATTCCATAAAACATTGTATAGAGAAGAGTCCACACTAGCTATTTAAAGAAGCTTTCTAAAATTGCTCACTGTACTTCTGCCTACATCTCAGAAATCTCAGAAGTGAAAACTTAGTCCTGGGGCCACCTCCTGCTGTAAGAAGGCTGGAGAGTGAAGCCTTTTTGCTGGGTGGCCATGTGCCCAGCTTAAAATTAGTTCTTATTACTCAGAAGGAAGGATGATTGGCTCTTACAAGACGATTGATATCTATGGCACACCTACAAATTCTGTGTTAGCTAAAATAGCTATGCCAAATTAAAATGCAGGCTCATGGTAGAAAGTTGAGATCTTTCCAAACTGTCTTCTCTAATAGTTTTTTCTTTTTTTAATCAGATACCACTGAGTTAAAATTTTATTACAAGCCACAGGTGCTTTTATAATACTTTAAGTGTACATCTATCTTTGACACGATGGTTGTCATTTCCTTACACATTGGTCTTCATCCAAAGACTCTGAACTCAAAGTTCCTAGCAGAGGGACACCACAGAGTAGGCAATCAGTTAGTTCCCTCATTTATTCAGCTCACATTTATTCTGTCATTACCATCGGGCGTCATCTAGGTACTAGGGAGGCCGTGGAGGAAAGACAGAAGGAGCTTACATTCTAGTGGAGGAGAGACTTTGAACAAATATAAAAGAAAATTATTCAATAAATTCCTATCTTTGAACCACAGTGGACCAAAGAAATCGGAGAGGGGATCTTTTTTTGCTTTGACTTTGTGTATGCCAAATTGCTTTAAGACCTTCTGATGAGAATCAGTTTTTATATTACTGTATTTTTCAAGGGAAGGGCTTCTTCGGTGGCTCAGTGGTGAAGAATCCGCCTGCCAACCAGTAGATGTGGGTTCCATCCCTGGGTCAGGAAGATCCCCTGGAGAAGGAAATGGCAACCCACTCTAGTATTCTTGCCTGGGAAATCCCATGGACAGAGGAGCCTGGGGGGCCACAGACCATGGGGTTGCAAAGAGTCAGACACAGCAACTAAACAACAACAATTTTTCAAGGGAATTGTGTAATAAATGACCCAATTTTTCTGCTTTTTGGCAAAGTTATTGTTAATATTCGTTTCTCTAAATGTAGAAAAATACTTACTGAAATTATCTTGAAATCTCAACTAGATGTATAGCTTTACAAGTTATTCTTTCAAATGAAAAAAATATTACTAGAAAAAAACCTGTTAATCAATATAACTTCCTTAGAATGTCATCTGTGTGAGGACATCCTAGTTCAGAGTGTGGAAAGTATTTTCGTGGATTGGAACATATTTGTGTGTGATGGGTGTCATTGCAGGATTCACAGCTGGTCATAGAAGCATATAAGTCTGGGTTTGAGCCTCCAGGAGACATTGAGTTTGAGGATTACACTCAACCGATGAAACGCACTGTGTCAGATAACAGCCTTTCAAATTCCAGAGGAGAAGGCAAATCAGAGCTCAAATTTGGTGGCAAATCCAAAGGAAAGTTATGGCCGTTCATCAAAAAAAATAAGGTACTGATGCCTGGATCCAGTGTGATGTGAGTGTTACAAGATGTGGAAATGTTCACTCTGTCTTTTAGTCTTTAAAGGAACGAAGACTTTTTTAAGGTTGTAGTTTCAGAGTGCAAACCGAAGTCTAGTGTGCTGTTTTATTTTAAGACGATATCTCTCTTTGGTGGTGGTACCTTGGCCATGGCCGTTTGTCTTATTTCAGACGCATTTGTCACCTGCACCGTGTCACCCACACTAACACACTACTGACCTCTGGCCGTTTTGCATCACGCCTTTCACTCCTAAGTCTCCTAGACTGCTGGTTCCCTGGGCTGAGAGAAGGGGCGTTGTGCCACATTTCCATAACCATGTATCAGCATCTCTAATTGAAATGGTTTCCATGGATTAATACCTTGGTTTTGAGCTCGTGTTAACATACGTATCCATGAACATTTTTTTATTTTCTTTTTAGAGTGTGATACGTAGGTGCATGACAGCATTAACCTGGGCATAAAGTGTGTGACCGAGGCGACACCAACCACTTTAACCTTAGAATGATTTAATATTTCATTTTAAAAGACTGTCTTGCTGTTTTCACAACCTTAGCCTTTAAGGACTTTTCATTTTCTCCCATCCAGCTGTGTTAGTCTAGGTGGCTTAGAAATAGTTACCCTTCTGGCTTAGACTGGTGTAGAGTAATTAGTTAGAATGGTAGTTTGCATGTGAAAGTCTGCATGAGCTTTCTTGTCAGGTATTTCTTGCTCTTCTTCTGTTGCTTTACTTACTAAAACTCCCACTTTCACCACATTCTCCATTTAACATGTCCCTTCCATGTTTTCTTTTGGACCATGGCCTAAATTTTTAATTGTTTGTGTTTGACTTGCTTTGGATTTCAAATATTATTTGATGCTTACTTTTGTTTTGTGTCTTATCTTCTTGTTTCTGATTTTTGACTCTGTCACCGCTCCATCTCTCACACGTAGCTTATGTCCCTTTTAACATCCCCCCATCAGCCTCCCCCACCTCCCCCTGCCTCTGCCTCACCCTCTGCTGTTCCCAACGGCCCCCAGTCTCCCAAGCAGCAAAAGGAACCCCTCTCCCATCGCTTCAACGAGTTCATGACCTCCAAACCCAAAATCCACTGCTTCAGGAGTCTAAAGCGTGGGGTAAGTTCTCCTCTCAAGTCCTGTCTCTCTGGTGCGCTTTGGTTGCATGTTTTGTTCTGCATAACTTGATTTTGTTTGTGAATGACTCCATTGTGTTTTCCCATAACATAAAACAATAAGAACCTATGACTCATTATAGCTGGAAAGAAGAGCCACAGAGAGAGCAAAAAAATTTTTAAAAAAGGAAGGAAGCAGGATGGATGGAAGGAGAGAGGGGGGAAGCCAGCCAGCCAGAGTTCTTTTTTGTCTGTAATCCATTTTGGTGGGACCTTGCTTCATTTCCTTTCTGAAATATATAAGTTATTAATATTTTACCTTGATCGTACCAAAAAAAGGAAACTTAGATTCGGTTTCTAAAGCTAGTGACATTTGGAGAGGTGGAAATCACTGCATAGTCAGAAAATATTTGCTAAATAATTACTGAAACAGTGTATAAAGAGGGTACTTCTCTCTGAGCTATGCCTCCGGGCGGGGCTGCGGCGAAATGGTATAGATTGCAGGGGTTTCTTTAGCTGTTTCGGTGAGTTTATAAGATGTTGATCAAATATCTGGTAACATATCTCACTGCATAAGAGGTAGTGCAGTATTTATCTTGAAAGGGTGAAATAATAGCAGCTGACATCTATCGTATGCCTGTCATTTGCCAGACTCTGTTTTATGTGCTCATTTATTTCTGTCAACCACCCGATGGACCTAGATACTAAGATTTCTTTATTTTACTGATAAGCTCACTGGTACCTACAAAGATGAAGTTAGGAAGATACACAGCCAGGATTTAAAGCCAGAGAACCTGTTTATGGTCTGAGAGTCTGTGTGTTCACACTCAAGAAGAACCTGTTTTATTCTGATTGACTCAGTTTTGCTCTCCTAATTAAGATCGCATGTGCTTAAGTCACAGGGTTTTATGGAATTGACCAGCCATCCAAAGCAGATACCAGTTTGGTTTTTTAGAAAAAAATTGGAACAAGGTCATTCATTTGTACCCTAAATGGTCAGTCTAAGCCACCCCAAAATACTCCTTATAATGAATAATGAGTAAACAAACATTAAGCATATAAATGGTAAGGTTTTGATTCTGTTCTGTGGGAGTTGCAATATGGTTGTGGTGGAGATGTGTTCCTTGTAACAAATTGTTACTTTTCCTTTCTTCTGTGTATAAAAGACGTTTTAAAAAAATTAGCTACATTGTTACCTTTTAAAATAAGGGGCAAAAACCTTTTTTTAATATTCTGATTCCTTTAGTAATAGAATCTGCAAGTTTTCTGCAAAGAGTATAGTTGGTGGAGTTATCCTGTTTTAAGGTTATCCAGCATATCAGGATAAGAATTAAAATTTAATTTCCTAAAGATTTGAAGAGCGCCCTTGTTAGAAGGGAGAATAGAGCTTCAGCTATCACATGATGACCCTTGTTGAACTCTATAATTAGATCTCCATTATGCTGGCTTTTAGAATTAATTCTCCATCCATCTCTGCTCCTCGTTCATGGAAGAATCTCCAACAGATGACTATAGGTTGCTATGTTAGACTATCAACTAGGAAGGTTTTACATTAACTGTAAAACAGTTACGCCATCTCTGCTGCTTCCAAAACCTTTACAGAGCACTCATTTATTCTATTTATAAAAATATGTCTGCATTGTCTTTTGGAATCTCATAATGAAAAATGTCGAATATTCATGGTTGTTCACTGTTTGTATATGTATTTATTCCATCCTTCTGTCAGCATCACAATCTTGGTGGCAAGTGGTTTCTGAAGCATGTTTTATGGTGTTCTCTAAATGTTTAGGAAGAGACCAAGAATGTGAGTAATCAATAAGCAAAAGAAAAGATGGCTAGGAAAAAAAATTAATGCTTGAAAACAAAAACAGTGAAATGAGAAATAGCTTATTTTGATTAATTAAAAGAATGCCCTTCTCTTTAAAGAAAACAAAATTAGCAAAATAAATTTTATTTCTTACACCTCAAATCTGTGCTCAGCAAACCTCTATCTTTAAAAGAAATTTCCTAAATGGTGAGTGTGTTTTGGGGAATAAACACACTCACACACATGAAGCATCAGTAAATAAATATGAACATATTTTTGCTTCTCTCAGTTTTTAGTTGATCTGTTTTTAGGGTCAGATTTAATGTGTTTTTCTCCAGGAAATAGCAGTGCGAAAAAAGAAAAGGAAATGCATCATAGAAGTAAGATAAGGAAGTTTAAAAAAAAAATCTGAAGTTTGGGGAAATAAATTTGATTTTAAAGCAATTTCAAAACAGAAGGTACATGGTTTAACAGGATCCCTAACTAAAATGATACAGTTCTTGCTAGTATTTCATTTATTCCACTTTTTAACTTTAAGACTATTGCGCCAAAGACAAGAAAAGGCCTCTAGGAGAAAAACAAATCTGTGGTTTTAATGTGTCTTTTATCATGTTGTGCAGCTTTCTGATCTAGATTTTAATCACTGGTTTCTGATTATCAGAATGTGTAAATGCAATGCAAATATTTCATCACATAACTGATTTTGTTTCTGACTAAGTAGGATAAAATATTTTTTGTTGTATATCATTCGCAATTGTAAGAAAATGTCTCATTGACCATCTTTAAAGACTGGCATGCCACAATTATTAACCACTATTTCATCTTTATGTAAGTCAAAGAAAAATGAAGCAAGATTGTGTGTTCCAAATTTGCAATCTACAAAGTGTGACTTTACTGTCTTAAGATTTCCTGATCTGACTAAGAGCCTTCTAAATCTAAAATATGGACGTATCTCCCCCTTCTCCCCATTTTAGAGTTCATGTATGGAAAAACACGACCAACATTGATCAAAAGATTTTGAAACCCCCTACCAATTGTTTGTCAGATGTTACAGTCTTCTGATTAATTTCATTTGATTTACTTTGTTTTCTTGCTGATTATTGGCAGACTCAGTCTCTCTGTTTTCACAAAGAACTCATGAAGAGGACGATAGGGAAACCCACGTATGCTTTTGAAGCTAGGGACTATGTTGTAAGTTTCCCTGTGACGGCCAGGTCACGCGGCCACGGCGCAGGCGCTAACCCCTGTGACAGCACCAAGACGGGGACCCAGGTGCTCTCTGACCCAGACACGGGAGAAGCCTCCTTGTACCCACCCAACCACAGGCTTCTCATCCCGGAAAGTGGCATGGAAAAAGGAGCCGAACTTTCCAATAACAAGCTTCCTAAAAACGTCAGTGAGCCAAGCTCGTGTTTCTCCCCTTGGCGTTGATTGGGACTGCTGTCTGAGCTGGCATCACTGAGTATGATTTTACGGCAGAATCTCACCCCTAACATGCAGCTGGTCGCGGGAGAATGACACTCTTGCAGACGGCCGTGTGTGGCTCCCTTACCCACATGCACATCTGAAACAGATGGGTCCATAAAGGACCACCAAAAAAATTCAGCGAAGCCTGAGCAGGGTCACAGAGCGGTGAAATGACTTTCCGTGGACCTTAGACCACAGACACTTCTATACTCATGTTCACTGTCCCCTTTCTCTGTACTTGAGGTTAGTACCTGTGACGGCCCAATAACACATGGATCCGCCAGCTGTGTGCCCTCATGTGTTATTGACACTCGTGGCTCCCCAGACCCCATAATCGTTGCCTGAATCTGACAGCTTTTTAGTACTTCAGGTGTCGCGCAATGCACTTAATGCAGCCTTTCAAAGTATTCTCTTGGCAGGTGACTCAGCTTCTGATTTAAAAGGATCTAACTGGCTGGCTTGCAACTTAAGACCAAAAACCAGTTTATAATCATTAAAAAGATACTGTAGACCGTGATGGCACTTCCGGTAGATTACCCATCACCTGTCCACTTCAGAAAGTTGGATTTGAGACTTCAATATTCCCTATATCTATTGGGATCTGTTCTCAATCCTAATGACTTATTTTTATTATGAAGTGGTAATATTCCTATGCTATTAGTCTTGATGTTAGAATTCTGTTTTTGGAATGGCTAAGAAAAAATATATTGCTTTAAAAATAAATACATTTTAAAATATATACATATATATATTACGTTAAGCCATGGAAGTAGCCGAATAGACAGCAGATAGAGTGCCGAGTTCAAATTAGCGACATTTACATGGTAATGTGTGAGAAAACGTTTGTATATGGTCATCTGCTTCGCAAGGAAGACGTTTGCAAAGTTTTCTGCTGTGCACCAAAAGCGTTGTCTGTAAAAAAAATCAAATTGTGTTAAATAGATCTGTGCTAAAATTTACAGGAGGGGTTCAAGGTGTTATGTAGGTTGCCTACCTGAGAGCAGTCACAAATATGACAGTCTGTACCTTTTCTTCCCAAAATTTTGTCTTGCTATGCCTTTCCTTAAAAGCATTTTTCCCCCAGAGGGAAAATTTCTTTAAAAGCTTAATGCCTATTCACAATGAAGTATCAACTTTGAGTTAATCTGAATAATAAGATTTTTAAAATCTAGTTAAGGAATTTTTAACACCTTCTTCCCTCCCAGTTTCAAACCAAAGGGCTCTGGGAACTTCCTGGTGGTCCAGTGGCTAAGACTCTGCATTCCCCCCCGAAAAAAGACTCTGCATTCCCGATGCAGGGGCCTGAGGTTTGATCCCTGCTCTGGGAACTGGATCCCACATGGGGCAACTAAGAGTTTGCTTGCCGAAACTAGAGACCCTGTGTGCCACAACTAAGAGTGGGTGTGGCCAGGTACATAAATATTTAAGTAAGGAAATAAATTCAAGGGGAGCTTTCTCTGCTACTGCACCTCCAATGTATTTTTGGATCCTCCTACCAATTGCCTGAGCTTTTCGGATTACAAAAGCTGAGTAAATATGCACCAAATTCTCAAAATACTGCTTTATTGCCAAAATGCCTGTCGCACCTATCACTGAAGACCCAGTGTTTCTTTTCTTAATTTTGAGATGCCTTTTCATCTGGTTTTGGATCCAGTAATCAGTATAGTTTTGCCAACCTCCAGGGCTTCCCTGGTGGCTCAGAGGGTAAAAACGTCTGCCTGCAATGCGGGAGACCTGGGTTCGATCCCTGGGTTGGGAAGATCTCCTGGAGAAGGAAATGGCAACCCAACCCAGTACTCTTGCCTGGAAAATCCCATGGACAGTGAAGCCTGATAGGCTATAGTCCATGGAGTCGCAAAGAGTCTGACACGACTGAGCGACTTCACTTACTTAGGCCTAGCAGAATTGCAAGCTGCTGCGTTCTGGTAATAGGAAATCCACAGTGGCGAGGAGTAAGTACCCCTCAGTAGTTAGGACAGTTGGCTATCTGTTTCCTAAAGGTCACTTGCAAGAACAGAAACTTCTGTTAACTCCCCAGGTGCTATGGAACCTCTGTGGGTGGGGTCCCCAGCTCAATAGAAAGCCCCAGAAGACACCTTCTATATAGCAGGAAATGCCTGCAGTACACGGGTGGGAGAGAGCTTCCTGGTTCCTGCAGGTCAGGTCTCAGAGCATCTTCCAGCCCTTGGTTCCCATTTACCAATCTGAGACTTTGCCTTAGTACCTTTACGAAATGCCAGTGTTCGGATGTTAGAGCCCCTTAAGATAAAAATATTGCTGGTAAGTTGTGGAATGCATTAGTTTCCCAACTCTTTTAGTCTGTGTGAAACTTTCCATGGGAAATTTGGTGAACAAAAGGCTCTGTGATCATTTCCATCTTTCATAATCATGCTGTGTCTCCGACTGCAAACTTGTATTAGTTTATACTCAGGCTGACTTGACCAATCCAGAATGGTAAAGAGAAGCTCTCCTTTCCTATCTTTGTACTTTGCTCTGGCAACGTGGTCGCTAAAGAAAGGTTTGGGTAGACTGGCCCCTCTTGGGAATTTTGGCACAGATCCGCTACAAGTCGCGTTCGCAAAGCGCAGGTTGAATTCATGTGTTGTGTTAATTCAGCAGAACAGACCAAGTTCCTCTCTCCTCATGTGTTGTCTCTCTCTTTTTTTCCCTGTTTCCCCTTCGATTTTTACATGAAGCTTTCTCTCAAGCTGGTAAGCACGATTGCTCCATGCATGTCCTGACTCCAATCAGCTCTTTTTGGTGTACGTTTTGTGGGTGCTGTGCCATGTGCAACCTATTATCTTCAGAGTTAACTGTGGATGTATGCTTCCCTTGTGTGTGCCTTTGTTGGTGTTTCCTTATTAGACCTCTGGAATACGAAGGTCCAGAGTCTAACAGACCTGATCATAATCTTTCCCCATTAAGAAAATTAACGCTTAACTCATGATTTGGTTTTCTTTACCACTGGAGTCTTAAGAGGATGGCAGATGTTGATAAGCTTTATTTAAATATGAACATAAATATAAATACTAAATATGAGGAAGTTTATCTATGGAATCAATCTAAATGAAAGCAAATTTAATCGTTGAAAGTTGCTCCTCTCCAGGAGCCACAGAAGCAGATGAAAATCTCTGGGGATCTGAGGGAGGCATGCAGGAATGACTCTGGGCTCAGACTCAGGGCTAAGGCACCTTCGAGAACTGCAGGTCACGGAACTTTAAAGTTGCTCCATAAATACAGTGGTGCCTTGTGCATAGCTGATTCAAGAAATCAAAGACAATTTTATGGACATTGAAAAGAGCCTCCTAAGCCTTTCTAAGATGATTTCTTTAGTGTTCGCTGTTGTTTCTACTTTTAATTTCATAGCCCTAGTAATAGTCAAACTAATCATTAAATCTATTAAAAGAAACTCTTAACCACATAACCCATACTGTCCTTCAGATATGTGTAAGTTATATAGTAATCTCAAACACCACAGCTGAGAATATCCTAAAATCATGGACAGTGATGAACTTGACAATTCAATCAGGAATAACATCAGCATTTTATGCATTGTTATTGAGAATGTAGGGCAGTATTTTATGGTTTTCTTTGTATGTATGTACTTTTACATGTGTTTGAGTACATATATAAAAGTATATACATAATTTTTTCAACCTGACCCAGTATTTGACAACTGATCCAGCCCTAAAGAGAAAGAATTTTTTTATTAAATGAAACATTTCTTAGAGGGTAAAATAAAATCCTGAGAAGAGTTCTCGATTAAGGTATCTACAAGAAGGAAAGATCTAGATGTTTAAATGAATATCAGTGTGAATTTTGGAGAAAGTGGATCAATTAACTGGGAATCTGTCAAATGCCAGGGCTTCTTCTTTCTTGCCCTTTACTTGTTCTTTTGCTGAGGTGCTGGCAGCAAAAGATAATATTTATCAGTCTTTCTGTTTGAGATAGTGTTGCTTGATGCCCTCACTTTGAAGCTAATAAAGAAGTTACACGAAGACAGCGTGGGTGTAAAAATTATAAATCTCAAGAAGCAGCTCATGTCACTGCCCAGGAGCAAGTGTTTGATTCCGGTAGCAGGTGAAACAAGAGCGACTCTCCTTAGAGTCACAGCCATTGAAAGTATACATACGTGCCTGCAGCCCCACTTCCAAACCCTGGTAGGGCCAGTCTCTTTGGGGCCCCTCCAAAGAGTTCAGAAAATCTCCCCCGACTCAAAGGCAGAAATAAAAATTCCTTTGTGGCAAAATAAATCATAGGTTAGAGTATTGTTTGAAAGAATTCAAGCTTCAAAAGGCGAATAGGACAAAATGAACTTTTGAAGGTACTGTACAGAGGCCTGAGTTGCTTTGGATCTAGAATAAGCTGTTGACCTGAATCTCCCGTGCAACTAAAATGTTTAAAGTTAGTTCCACAATTGCCCTGGGCACACTTCAAGGGCTCAGCAGCCATGTGCAGCTAGCAAGTCAGACAGTGCGGACGTGTGAACACATTTCCATCATTGTAGAAAGGTCTTTGGGTCTCATAGCACATAGTGAGGCTCAGAGCATCTGAATGACTGAACAGTGACTGCTTCCTAGGTTTCCTGACTTCTGAAGCAGTGCGTCTTACACTGTTTGGTCACGTCCAGCATGCAAACAAAAGTGAAAATAAAATCTCCACTTCCAGAAAACATGCTGATTCAAGTCAATGCAGCATGAGAACAAACTATTGAGCTTCTGGGCTCCGTGGCTGAGTTGAGAAAATTGGAAAGCAATTGGGGTTTCAGGTATTATATGGAAAAGGAAAAACAAGTCTGCTTCATTATTTTATTGAAGATTAGTTGGCTTCATCTTAGCTTTAGAAGCAAGTTGAACTTTCTTGGCTTGGCATTAGGGAATAATCACTTCTATTTTGCTTTCACTCAGATCTCGTCCCACTCAAACACAGGCATGCGCGCGCGCACACACACACAGTCTTTGAGAATATTAGCTGAAAGGTCTTTGGTGGCCGTAATGGCCAACTATGTGCTGAATCACAAACTTCCAAGCCAGCAGCCTGGCATTTTCTAATAAGCAGCCTAGGAACTTCAGTCACAAGCCCCTGTGTAAGCTGCTTGGCAAACTCAAGCTGATTTTGCAGTTACATTATCCAGGTCCCTTCTTTTCCATCCACTCCCAAGCAAGCCTGTCTTGCCTTATTTTTTTTTAAGGGATTCTAAAGTAAAATCTCTTTTCAAATTCCCTGGCTTATCCCTGGCTATTGAGTAAATTTCTCTTTCTTTATGAAAATAGCCTCATTTAAGGAAATGATGAGTAAGCATGGGTAAAAGTCTGGCAACTCATGATTGATATTTTCTACTTATAACACATACACAGAGGAAAGAGAACAGTTGTTTTTGAAAGGGAACCAAGATATCAAAGTATACTGCTTTACTGCTTCCAAGACTTCCGTGGCAGGCCAGTGGTTAAGACTCTGCCTTCCAATGCAGGGGGAGTGGATACGATCCCTGGTCAGGGAACTAAGATCCCACATGCCACGCAGTGCAGCAAGAAAACAAAGTGTGCTTCTGATGAGTTAGAAACAGCTGAGGTTGATTTCAGACATGATGGAAAGTTGGTTTTGAAACTGGGGGGTGGGGGCGGGAGTGATTCTCTGCAAGTTCTCTGAGATAGATCCTAAAGGTGACAAAAAGAAGTGACAGGACTTTTAGAGGAAGCAGAGGCAAGGAGAGTGGATGGGAGCCGGCGGAGGGTTTTTTTCCCCTTAATGCCCTTTTCACCCACATTCTCGGAGGAACTAGATGTCCCATCTGTCAGTTCACAGGGATGGAAACTTTTGGCCTCAGCCTGTGTGCAGAGACGGGAAGGAATACTCAGATGGGGTGGGGTGGGGAACAGTGCCCTCAACCTGATGTTGATGGGGCACTTGCCAGTTTGTTTATGGGAAGCAAACACAAGCCTAAAGCGTCAGTGTTGCCACTGACAGCGAAGTGCAGACTCAGTCTCCAGATTTGCTCTTCACTGATTCTCGCTGGGGTCAGAAGTGGGCTCCCTTCCTTGTCAGAGACGGCGGGGGCCGGCATGGAAAATGGTTTGCGGGGCCTTTGCAGTTTGCATGCACAGATTTTTGCATCTCAGCTGGGTGTCGTGGGAAAGAGCTTAATTTATTTCATGAAAACACCCGCAGACATCTGCATCGCCCTGGTGTCTGGGGAATCTCCCTGCAGGCTTCTCTCAGGGTCTTTTTTTCAAGGAGGCTTTCTGGCTCATTTCTGTTTGTATCTGCAGGGTGCGACACCAGAAGATTTCAGCAACCTCCCACCCGAACAGAGAAGGAAAAAGCTCCAACAGAAAGTTGATGAATTAAATAAAGAAATCCAAAAGGAGATGGATCAAAGGTAGTGTGGATTGAAACGACTTACTAAGAAATGCGAGTTCAGTTTGGAAAGATGGGAGGCCCTCAATTAGATTTTAATTTAGGTGGTTGTTTTAGCCATGTGTTGGGTCATAGCTAGTCTACTGGATTGCTTTATTAAAGACAGAGAGGATTCTTGGGGACTGTGCTGGTGGTCCAGTACCAAGACTCTGTGCTTCCAATGCAGGGGACACAGGTTCAAGCCCTGGTCAGGAAACTAAGATCACACATTGCCACATGCCACACATTGTGGCCAAAATAATAATAATAATTATAATTATAAAAATAAATAAAGACAGGTAGGATTCTTTTAATAAATAAGTATTATTCTAAGTTTGGGGAACAAAATGCATTATGGTTATCTCTTTTTTTTTTCTGATATGTTCACTTACTTTAGTAACGCTACATTTCCCATGTTGTCACATGGAACATAAAATCAGATTAGATATGAGAATTTCACAAGTACAACAAAGCATTCTGTGGTATACCAAAGTCTGTATGATGTCTGAGCAAACCAGCTTATTCATAAATCACCTTCCATTATAGGCAATCTATTTTGTTTACTAGTTATGATTTTTAATAGAGAAAATAAACCGACCACACAGGTTTAAAAAGTGTTTTTCATTTACCTTTGCATTAGCACTTAAAATATACATTTCTGTTTCTGCTATTGCTGGCATTCTACAGTCCCTGGGGTTGCAAGGAGTCAGATACAACTTAGGGACTGAGCAACAGCAGCTAGGTATTTTGTAATAACCAATAAGGAAAAAAAGAGTCTGGAAAAAAAAGTTAGATATGTAGGTATAACTGAATCACTTTGCTGTATACCTGAAACTAACACAGCATTGTTAATCAACTATACTTAATTTAAAAAGAGAAAAGCTGCTTTATTGTCCCTCACTTTGTACATTCTCACTGAGGGAATTAAGTGAATCATTTATTAATGGAGATTTGAACTTAAAGGATAACTTGAGGGACTTCCCCCTAGTGGTCCTGTGGTTAAGACTCCACACTTCCAATACAAGGGCCATGGATTCAATCCCTGGTCAGGGAACTAAGATTCTACATGTTGTGTGGTATGAAGAAGGCCACATGGTAGTCCTACATAAATTTAGTGATATTGAGTGAGTGAGTGAAAGTCGCTCAGTCATGTCCAACTTTTTGTGACCCCATGGACTATACAGCCCATGGAATTCTCCAGGCCAGAATACTGGAGTGGGTAACCTTTCCCTTCTCCAGGTGATCTTCCCAACCCAGGGATCAAACCTAGGTCTCCCACATTTCAGGCAGATTCTTTACCAGCTGAGCCACCAGGGAAGCCCAAGAATACTGGAGTGGGTAGCCTATCCCTTCTCCAGCAGATCTTCCTGACCCAGGAATCAAATTGGAGTCTCCTGCATTGCAGGTGGATTCTTTACCAGCTGAGCTACCAGGGAAGCCCAGTGATACTGAAGCTGAGGTTAAAATTTAGTTATTCAAAAAATAAACAAACAAAGTTGGCAAGGCAGTCAGTTTAAATACATGAAAATGAAAAGTGTTTTTTCATTTCATTTTTTTTAACCCCTAGGAGAGCAACTCCTGAAAAATAGATCACTTTATAAACATTGTTACTGTATGTTAAAAAGAAGAACACATATAATGAACTTTGTTCCAGGTTTGAATTAAAAATATACTTTGTGAAATAAAAACTTTGTCTTTGTACTTTTTATAATACCTGGGACCAGATATAAAAGGATTTATAAATCCATTATAAACCTCGTGCTGTTTACTAAGTGAGCAGTTATATTTTGCACTGAAGTAGCAAGTTATGACTCAGATATCTGAAATGCCATTTTATAAGTGATTGACAGATTCTCCCTAATTGTTTGATTTCATGGAGAAAAGTTTCTGTCACTTGGGTTGTGGCCGTGGTACGACCTTTGAACCCCAGAGCAGCGCTTGCTAGTAGGAAGGTAAATCACCTTCACCATTCACTTCACCTCTGTTTACTGAGCATTTATTATGTATAAGGGAATATCCTAGGCCTTGACGATAAAGAATGAACACAACATCAGAAACATCTGTTCTCATGCAACTTACATTTTACACAGGACGAACAGAGAATGAAAGGCTTTGTGCAGAGATGACATGATCTGGAAAAGGTTGGATTTGGGGTTTATTTTTGTTTAAAATAATCCAAAAAGGCAAGATAGGAGAGAAAATATATATATAAAATAGGCAGGATAAATCAAAAGCACAAATTAGGGTGGAAGATTTAAAATACCAAGCACACTAGACACCCCAGTTCCAATCTGGTTCTACCTGTTTCACTTGCAAACCTTGGATAAGATTCTTAACCTCTTGGTAGTTCGGTTTCCTCACCATGAAAAGGGAGTTAATATGCCCGTGTGAGGACTGAGTGTATCAGGGTACTTCAAGGGCTGAGGACAGTACCTGGCATATTGTGTTTGTAAAATAAAATGAATCAGTATGTTAAATGTGAACAGACTACATGTTCCAATTAAAAGAGATTTTCAGACTGGACAAAAACCTAAAACTAGCATACCACTTGTGTGCTAGTTACAAAAGACACACCCAGCTCATTAGGTGTAGAGAAGATGAAAGTAAAGAATGGAAAATGACAGACAATGCAGGTGTCAACTAGAAGGAAACTAGTGTGAGAAGACTGACTTTCAAGCCAAATAACACCCCCAAAACTATTCAATTCCAAAGGATCAACTTCAGGGCTTCCCTGGTGGCTCAGTGGTAAGGAATCTGCCTGCCAATGCAGGAGACATGAGTTCAATCCCTGGTCCGGGAAGATCCCACATTCCATGGGGCAACTACCCCCTGTACCCCAACTACGAGCCTGTGCTCTAGAGCTCCTGCTTTGCAACAAGAGAAGCTACTGCAATGAGAAGCCTGTGCACCATAACTAGACAGTAGTCCCCACTCCCTCAACTAGAGAAAAGCCCATGAAACAGTGAAGACCCAGGTTTGTTGCTGTTGGTCACTAAGCAGTGTCTGACGCTTCTGCAACTCCTTGGACTGAAGCACAACAGGCTCCTCTGTCCTCCACTGTCTCCTGGAGTTTGCTCAAATTCACGTCCATTGAGTCGGTGATGCCATCCAACCATCTCCTCCTCAGTCGCCTCCTTCTCCTCCTGCCCTCAATCCTTCCCAGCATCAGGGTCTTTTCCAATGTGTTGACTCTTTGCATCAGGTGGCCAAATTATTGGAGCTTCAGCGTCAGCATTGGTTCTTCCAATGAATATTCAGGATTGATTTCCTTTAGGATTGACTGGTTTGATCTCTTCACAGTCCAAGGGACTCTCAAGAGTCTTCTCCAGCATCACAGTTCAAAAGCATCAGTTCTTCAGTGCTCAGCCTTCTATATTATCCAACTCTCACATGGTCCAACTCTCACATGACTACTGGAAAAATCATAACTTTAACTATACGGACCTTTGTTGGCAGAGTGATGTCTCTGCTTTTTAATATGCTGTCTAGGTTTGTCATAGCTTTCTTTCCAGGGAGAAAGCGTCTTTTAATTTCATGGCTGCAGTCACCATCTGCAGTGATTCTGGAGCCCCCCCAAAATAAAGTCTGTCACTACTTCTACTTTTTCCCCTTCTATTTGCCATGAAGTGATGTGACCAGCTGCATGATCTCAGTTTTTTGAATGTTGAGTTTCGAGTCAGCTTTTTCACTCTCCTCTTTCCCCTAATTGCAATTAGTTTTGAGTATTGTTTTGACTGTAGCTCTAAATAGCACAGAGATTAAAGAAGAAATCATCATAGATATTAGAAAATAAGGGAAACAGAACTTAACCTTAACACACATTCTCCACCTACATTTGGGGGATGTCATTAAAGCCAATGCTTATAAAGGGAAATTGACAGCTTTCAATACCTATTAGAAACAAACTGAACCAAAGAAGATAGGAAAAAAGGAAATAAATAATAAAGGAAAGGGTACCAATTAATGAAATAGAATCACATATTCAACAGAGAGGATGAACAGATCCAAAAGTTGGTTCCTTGAAAAGATTAATAAAAATGATAAACTTCTGGAGAGATCTGGAGGAGAAGAATGGGAGATAATGACTTTAAACACCTCTTTTGAGAAGTGTTACTGAGGAATAGGGCAGTAGTTGGAGGTATAGGTCATGAAGTCAAGAAACGACTTGTGAACCTGCGGATGACCGTACAGTTTGTCCCGCGTCTCTTGCGTCTGCTGCATTGCAGATAGATTCTTTACCACTGCACTAGCTGGGAAGGTCACATACTTGTTGAGCATCTATTGTGTGCCAGGTGTGGTCTGGCCCCTGGGCGTGTATCATGTTAACAAAAGGCCTTGAGCCCAGAGAGCTTCTCAGAGAGCTGCTGTTCTAGGAGGAAGAGACAGACAATAAGCAATAAGCATAATAGCAAGACATGTAAGGTTGGGAAGTAATACGTGCAGTGGAAATAAAAGAAAGTAGAGTGATGGGACTTCCCCAGTAGTTCAGTGGTTAAGACTCTGAGCTTCCAATGTTCGGGACCCAGGTTCAATCCGTGGTCAAGTCAGGAAGATCAAACCAGTCAGTCCTAAAGGAAATCAACCCTGAATGTTCATTGGAAGGACTGATGCTGTAGCTGAAGCACCAATACTTTGTCACCTGATGCAAAGATCTGACTCACTGGAAAAGACCCTGATGCTGGGAAAGATTGAGGGCAGGAGGGGAAGAGAGCGGCAGAGGATGAGATGGTTGGATGGCGACACCAACTCAATGGACATGAGTGTGAGCAAACTCCAGGAGACAGTGAAGGACAGGGAAAGATGTGCTGCAGTCCGTGGCATTGCAAAGAGTCAGACATCCCTTAGCGACTGAACAACAATGAGAGAAATAAGATCCCACATGCTGCACAGCGTGGCATATATATATATAAAGGTAGAACAGGGTATGTGGACTGGGAGGGCAAATGGGTAGAAGGCTCCTGTAGAGAACAGATGGTTCATGGTGCCCGTCAAGTGGTAGCAGGATGTATGGGCTCAGAGGCAAGCAGACAGGTAGAGGGGTAGTGAACGTATAGAAACTCTCTTCCACTTACGTCTCTATTTTTATTTACACTGTTTCCAACGACTTGCAGTGTAGTTGGTGTCATTGGTCTTGTATTGGGTGATTGGTGTAGAGTTTCTTTTGCTGAAGTTCAGTAAAGTTGTTCACCCCACCCTCCAGTCCCCCGCCTGGCAGGGAGTCATTTGCTCTAAATCTAACAGCGGCATTGACTTGACCACGTTCTGCCCCTTCTCTTTTTCAGAGATGCCATCACAAAAATGAAAGATGTCTACCTGAAGAATCCGCAAATGGGAGACCCCGCCAGTTTGGATCACAAATTAGCAGAAGTCAGCCAAAATATAGAGAAACTGAGAGTAGAGACCCAGAAATTTGAGGTAGGAAAAAGCTGTTGTGGAAACGCTTTGTTGGAAAAAAAAGAAACAGAAGTAGGTGTGGGGTCATGGGACGCGTGAGGTTGTAGAACGCCAGCATTTCTTTCCCTGTGAGGGATGCAGCTGGAAAAGTCAGGTGTTTCACGAGTTATGATGAAAGGAAAAAGACACTGTCATCCATTTGGTGTTCTGCTTTTCAGTGTATCCTCTTTTAATGGTGTCCCTTAAAGGAGACACTGTTTAAGGTTATAGTTACATATGGGTGTTTTTTTGTGGTGTTTTTTCATTTAAGTATTTCACTTCAATTCACTCAAGTTGTTTTGTTTCATCTTGTGTTGACAGTGGATATAATTGGGAATATACAGTTGTCCATCATCTCAGTGAATCAAAAGGACAGTTTTAAGAAGGCCATTAATATTTGTAATTGTCTTTGGCTGGTTTTTCTATCAGCATAAACATTTTCAAAATATATTCTGGATGCAAATTCATCTTCAGATCTATGATTTGCAGATATTTTTTTCCATTCTGTGGATTGCTTTTCTACTCTCTTAAAGATGTCCTTTGAAGCACAAAAGTTTTGTTTTTATTTATTTATTTTTTTGACTATGCCACACATCTTTCAGGATCTTGGTTCCCTGACCAGGGATTGAACCCGGGCCCCGGCTGTTAAAGCACCAAGTGCTAACCACTGGGCTGCCAGGGAACGCCCAAGCCATTTTAATTTTGATGAAATCGATTCATCAAATTTTTTTCTCTTTATCACTTGTGCTTTTGGTGGCATAACTAAGTAACCAGCACCTAATCCAAGATCACAAACCTTTATGATTATGTTTTCTTCTAAATGTTGTAGTTTTCCCTTTTGTGTTTAAGTCTTTGGTTCATTTTGAGTTAATTTTTGTATATGGTTAAAAGTAGGGGTCCAGGTTCATTCTTTTTTAGTTGTCCCAGCATCATTTGTCAAAAAGACCTTTTCTCTCCTTGAACTGTCTTGGCTGTTCAAGACAGCTTGTAACTGGCTGTTACAAGCCAATCAATCATAAATACAAGGGTTTATTTCTGGGTTGTGGGGGGAAACCATTGAAATACGTTATTGTTTCAAAGGACCCATTATCAAAAGATGAAAACCAGTAGGAAACACACATGAGACATGAAGAAGAAACACACATAATGAATCTTTTAAGCTGTGAGCAAAAGTCTTCTCCCCCCACTCCCTAAATGTAAAGACTAGAAAAATAAATTAGTAACTGATCATTCTGAACAAAATAGATTATTTCTAGCCATGAAAAGTCAAATATGACTTTTTTTCATTCTTTCTAGAATCTGTCAATAAGTTATTATTGGTTGAGATTTTAGAACCTAGAAATGTCCTTTTCTGGTCATTTGGATTCTTTTGCCATTTTTACACTATTTCAACGGTTGCTGAAGAAAATTTGATTTACTTTGAATTCCTGTGTATAGGTTTTCTTCACTATTAAAAAAAAATTACACTTCTAAGGGGAAAAAAAAAGGGAAGTGGGGAAGTGTGGCTTTTAAACTGAGTCACTGCTGAAGTGTGGCAGGACCCTCATGGTTCCCCGTGTGACGTCATGGTCACAGAATTTTTGGAACCAGGGGGAACTAGACACGACTTATCAAAAGTCATACAGCTGCTTAAAAAACCTGAGAGCCGTGGGGACTTCGCTGGTGGTCCAGTGGTGGAGACTCCAATGCCGGGATGCAGACATGGGTTCTAAGATCTCGTATTGTTGTCTTTTAGTCACTCAGTCGTGTCTGACTCTTTTGCGACCCCATGACCATAGCCCACTGGGCTCCTCTGTCCATTGAGTGTCCCAGGCAGGAATACTGGAGTGGGTTGCCATGCCCTCCTCCAGGGGTTCTTCCCCACCCAGGGATCGAACCTGTGTCTCCTGCACTGGCAGGCGGATCCTTTACCGCTGAGCTCCTAGAGAAGCCCTAAGATCCCACATGCCACACTGTAAATAAATGAAGACAGCCAGAGTGTAACACAGGCTGGGGTCCTCCTGCCACTGTATGAGCCATGGTTCAATATAAGTCTGCCTGCACGTCTCCAGCTTTGCCTTCAAGTATGCTTATACGGTCAAGGCAAACAGACTGGAGACGCCTCACCCCCGCCACGTGGTCCTTCTCCAGTCTGCTTCGGTGACCAACCAGTAGCCCAGATTTGGGGCCTGAACCCTGCTTGGTCAGGCCCTCAGCTGAGCTCAGACCAGAGTTGTTCCTGATTTCTCTTTGCAGGCCTGGCTGGCCGAGGTCGAAGGCCGACTCCCAGCCCGCAGCGACCAGGCCCGTCGGCAGAGTGGGATGTATGAGGCGCAGAACGCCCCCGCGCTCAACAACTGCGCACAGGATCGGGAGAGGTACAGTATCTGTAGCGCCTGCTTGGGTCTTACGGGTTTTCGGCTTTGTACTTACTGCCCGATTCTGGATTCAGAGACGAGCACAAGGTCCTTGGTTGGCCCCCTGCGTCTGTGATGACAGGCCTGTAGTTTTTCCCCCAGTGCAGCTGTCTAACGCCCCACAGGTGGTGCTGGAGCCTGCGGGGTGAGGGGGATCCCTGCTTACAGCGCTCCAGAGTTGCAAGCACGTGGCTCTCGTGGGAGCTGCATTTGAGCCCTCGCCGGGGTCAGTTGCTATAGTTGCTGTGTGTTTTGCTTTCTTGAGCAGCCCCGATGGCAGTTACACGGAGGAGCAGAGTCAGGAGAGTGAGGTCAAGGTGCTGGCCGCGGACTTTGACGACGAGTTTGATGACGAGGAGCCCCTTCCTGCCATAGGGACGTGTAAAGCCCTCTACACGTTTGAAGGTGACACTGGCATCCCTCTTCTCCTTCTGTGGTCACTTTCTTTTGAAGCCTTCAGAACCTTCCTCTCATGACTCCTGCGTTCTGTTCATAGTATCTGTGATTCTGATTTCTTTCTGGTTGATGGCTCTCTATTTTGCCTTTGGGTCTGGACTATTGACCAACTTTCAGTGAGCTTGATCTCAGCAGACAGTATGGAATAATGATTATTTCATCCACGCCTTCAAGACTTATGGAGCTCCTGTCTCGCAAAGACCCCTGAAATGGTGGGAGGCAGGTGGTATGGTCTGGCATCCGCCCTGGGAGGAAATAAAGCAGACACACATAGAGGAGGGTTCTGCAGAAGAGAGGGACGGAGTGATGGGGGGGTCCACATGAGGCTATGATCCCTTCCCTGAGGGGATTTATTTATTTTTACTTTTGGCTGTGCTGGGTCTTCATAGCTGCTCACAGGCTTTCTCTAGTTGTGGCGTGCGGGGGCTTCTCTTGTGGACCACTGGCCCTAGAGGGCACGAGCTTCAGTAGCTGTGGCTCTGGGCTCCAGACCACAGGCTCAATATTTGTGGCGTATAAGCTTAGCCACTCTGCAGCATGTGGAATCTTCCCAGACTAGGGATCAAACCCGTGTCCCTCGCATTGGCAGGTGGATTCTCAGCCACCGAACTCTCCATGCTGCAGGGTGTCAGAGGCACGGGCACTGCCAAGCATGGAGTGGGAAAGGCATGGGCTTTGTGTGCCTGGAGCTCAGGTGTGTGAAGGGTAATAGTGGAATATAAGACACGGAGGCGGATGGGGCCAGTGTGGGGGATGGGTAAGAGAAACACGCTCGTATCTGGCAAACAGCAGGCCCTCCAGAAAGTATTTGAGCAGGTTGTTGACACAAGCAGAGCTGTACTGTAGACATTTATTGTTATACGTGTGCGATCAGTTAGAAGACAGGGCAAATGCTTAGGAAGCCTAACCTTGTGGTTCCCAAACTGATGAGCCTTGAAACAGCATCCTGTGGGATGCTGGTAAGGATGCTGTGAAAGAAGCAATCAGAGCTCAGATCATTTTCAGAAACCCTGGGATAAATGAACTTCTTTGTTGTAAGACTTTTTTTTTTTTTTTAATCCTTGCCTCTTTGACTTGCAGGATCTGAGTTCTCTGATCAGCGATCAAACCCACAGAGTCCTAGCCACTGGCCTGCCAGGAAATTCCCTTTACTGTAGGACTTTTAGAGCCTTTGTTAAACTAAACGTTCATTGGGACAAAACAAAGAAGAGAAGCCCCAGGTTCAATGCTCTCAGTGTAACTTCAGGTCCACACCATCCCTCACCCCCTGCGTCTACAGTTACTGCTATTAACAGCCCCCTAAGTAGTCTGCCTTTCGGGACACTGCTTGGGCCGTGGTGACTAGTCTTTTGAAATTGTCTTAGTGAATGGTATTGGGGGCCTTGATTAGGAAACGAGTGGACGCAGAGATGCTGCAGTCAATAAAACGCTCAGATGCGCGGCTGATTGGAAGTTGGAAGCAAAGCGGGGAGGAATCCACAGCTGATCCCTGAAGTTGTGTTCCTGGGGTGATGGAGATGTCCGCTGAAATGGGAAAGTGGGAGGAAGATCTAGTTTTGTAGGCAAAACAGTGAGTCCGGGTTCACCCCAACTGTGTCCCTGGTGCCCAGGCGCCATCAGGGTGGAAATGGGTTTCAGAGAGAAGGCGTGGTGGCACCTTAGCCTCAGATGAGAACCAGAATGGGAGAAACAAAAGCTAGGGTGCTGTGTAAAGAGGTGTCATTGATGCCAAAGGGGCACCTTCAGAGGAGGGTAAAGAAGAGGACCCAAGATTTCCTCTGGGGGAAGATTCCTCCTGTTCTGGGAGGCAGGTGGGAGAGGGCTCCCACGGGGAATTAGAGAAGGGTCCTAGAGATGCAGGCTGAGGACCTGGCAGCTTCGGGATGGGAGCAGAGCATCCATCTTTTCTCCAGTTGTTTCACTGCAAGACTCACCGTCTGCTCCAAACCCAGATTTGACAAGAAACCTAAGCTACTCTGATTTTACTTTTTCAGGTCAGAATGAAGGAACCATTTCAGTAGTTGAAGGAGAGACACTGTATGTAATAGAGGAAGACAAGGGCGACGGATGGACCCGAATTCGGAGAAACGAAGATGAAGAGGGTTATGTTCCCACTTCCTACGTCGAAGTCTATTTGGACAAAAATGCCAAAGGTGCTAAGACTTATATTTAATACAACTTAAAAAAACAAAACTTTAAAATTGGAGTTGTTTCTCCCCACAATCATGACTGTTACAGGCAGTTCTTCAAAAAACTGGATGGGGAGCATCGCAGTGCGTGTTTCTTTTAGGCACAAGGTGGATGTTCAGGCACCTTAGACCTGAATTTCCTGGGCTGGTTTTGATGATAATCCAGTGTCACTTGCTCATGACATTTTCCGTGGAAAGCTGCCAACTGCCAATTTACAACTGTGTCCTTTGAAATCTGATAAACATTTCTTCTTGGGGCAGCGACTGTAGATAGCCAAAAAGTTGCCTTCTAGCTTCTGATTCGTATTCTGAGTCTAAAAGTCCATGCACGTCCTAGGGGTGCAGAAGACTTCAGCTCTCATTAATATCTAGTATCTGCCAGCAAGTGAACCACCTTAGAATGTTACATTTTGTAACTTCATAAACTGAATTGTGCTAGTTTGGTTAAGTTTTACAGTCATTCATTTTGGAGGAAGTCATCAATAAAGAATAGCGTAAGTAAAGAATGACGTTGGTACCAAAAGTGTGTATATTTCCTTAAACATGTTTAAGATCATTGTTAGAGCACCGTGTCATCCGGTTATGTCAATATGATCCTAAAGAACCAATTGAATTACGGAAAACTTTGGTCTTTCAACTAGTTGATTTCTTCACATATGACTACTGACCTTTCTTTTGCCAGTTGACAAAGTTGATCAGATATGCTAGAGCTGTTTAGATAAATTATGTAAAAACAACTCTCGTCATTCTATTCTGTTGGAGGTTTTTTGTGCCCAGGTGGGGCTATGAATAGACCCTTGTAAACAACACAGAGACCCCAGCACATCACTTTTTAAGCTTCTTTTAATCATTGGGATCCTTAAGACCCAGAGTGTATATTTACTGAAAATCATTTTAGAACTTCTAGATGCTTTTATATAATAACCATAAAGTAGTTAATTATATAATAAAATGTTTCACCATCTTAAAGGAATCTGGGTCACATGGGGATTTGCATTTTTAAATTGGCAGGCTGGGTAGTGAAACTGAGGCCATGCCCAGTGGTTGTGCTAATGTCTAGAATCTTCCCTGAGATCACAAAGAACTAGCTAAAAATGAGTCAGAGTAAAGGCACAGGATTGAGATTCTCTTTTTCTTTGGCTTTGAAAATTATTTATTCATGTCCTTCCTACTTTTAAATAGGAAAGCAACTCCTTGCTTCTACACGATGGACTCCTTTTAGAAAGTCAGGTCAATTTAAAGCTGATTTTAGAACTGACAGCAGTGTGTTATGAGGTCTAGGACCTGGCAGGAGTTATGGGTGCCTGTGGCAGATGCTAGCAGAAAGTTCTTTTGCATTTCCCAAGGGCCACTCCATTATTCTTGCCTGGAGAATCCCCATGGACAGAGGAGCTTGGCGACTATGCTCCATGGGGTCACAAAGAGACGTGTCCATGGGGACACGACTGAGCGGCTAACACTTTAAGGGCCACCTAGTAACCTTTACTTAATGACTGCCTGATTTTTAAAACAGTTTTCATTTTTCAATAATCACAGATTGTCAGGAAGTTGCAAAGATAGTAGAGAGATTCCCCTTTATCCAGCTTCCCCAAGTGGTTACATCTGACATAATTGTGATCCAGTATCAAAAACAGGAAACCGACCCTGGCCAGCCTGATTTTTGTTTTTTTAGTATGATTTTGTCATTTAAATTTATTTTGCATTATTATACCTTTGCTGCCGTAATATCAATAAAACCACCCATCCTGATCCCAGATCTCTCAGGAGAATCATTTCAGCTCTTCCTTTTAACTACCGCAGCAAGGAAAATCAGTTGCCCCTTAACCCAAGGGGATTTCATGAACAGTAGGTGGTCACAGCCTTGGGCATGTAACCAAGTGAATACCTAGGATGTTAAAGCCCAGGATGAACTCATTCTCAGACTGTGAAGTATTGGAGAAAACAAACTAGACATTGAAAAAAAGAAGTCTTAAAATGAGGCAAGGCAACATTAGGCTTTTTAAAGCCTGACTGAAAAGTATGGCATGCCCTGGAGTCGGTTGATTTTTTATTTGTTTGTTCGTTTTGCTTTTATTTCACTCCTCTTTAGGGCTGTGCAAATCTAATTCAGGAAATAGCTCAACTGTCTTTGGATATGGGTGGGGCGATTTGGGCACATAAATTATGGTCATTATTTTAGCTTGTATGCCTCAGTACCTTCAACCAGATGAATCTGTGTCCTAGTGACTCAACAGCAGAAGATATTTTTTAGTTTCAGGTCCATCTAAGTCAGTGTGCAGAGGATTAGCAGAAGTCTTGAAACAATTCCAAAGAGTCAGGAATTTCCATTTCCACCCCCAAAGCAGACTTTGTGTTCTTCTAACAGTTAGTCTGTCAAAAGTAGCAAAGTCTCAGCTTGTGGATAGAATTTTCTCCTTTTATATAGAGATACACTTAGAAGCTAATAATGTAGAATCTTTCCTTCGCTACCTTGTTCATAAGTCCTTTCAGCCTGCCCCAACACTGCCCTCCCTTTAAGCCCATCCCAGCCCTGTGGGGCTGCTGCTTTCTGATGCCTGCGACTCAAGAGGAGTTGTCTACTTTTGTGTGTGTGGTGTTTACCAAGTGACTATTTAATAACCGCCAAAATACTTAGAGTAAGTTCCGTTGGCCAGCTGAATTGTGACTGTCCTCTTTTATGGTTTTTTTTTTTAATTGCTCTCTGTGAAATATGTCCATAACTGCCTCCCCAATCTATTTGTATATACTGCAATAGAAAAACTAAAAGGATGACTTGAATTCATTGTTTTAACGTTTTACTCTTTTATTTGTTTGTTTTATTGGTGATTCTGCTGCCTAATGACCTTTTTGTTTTTGTAACCGCTGGGGAAGCCGGAAGGACGGTTACCGGGTAGCTAGGTCCCCTGCCGGCTGATCCGCACTTGAGTTTATTGTAGACACTTGGGTTCTGAGTAAGTCTTGTTTGAATATGGCCAACATGACTGTTTCCTCTCTCTTCCTTATCCTCCGAGAAAAGAATCTGTGTGGCACCTTGTAGCTGTACCCTCGTATCTGCCTCTCTAATAAACGTTATATTTTTCTCAGTGTTGTGTATTTTAAATGATTTTTCACCTCTCCGAAAAATTCTGTGTAATCCAAGCATTTAACCCTCTCGTCTTCAATAATGGGGAGTTCTAGCCAAATGCTTTTTTTTAAAAAAAAGAAAAATTCTGCCCTTTCCCCCTTTATAAATGATGACACCTTCTCTGTTTCCACCCTGTGTGCACCTATGGGCTTCGGGAGTCTGCCTCTCGTTTCTCTTCTGTCCGCCAGATGAAGAACTTTCACTGTTTATTGCCGAGCAATAGGTTTTCCTTTTCACCAAAGATGCTGCCTTTTGCTGCCAAGGAACCGAGAGTGTCGGTCACAGAGAGAACCGGGTCCTTGGGCTCCTGACATCTTTCTGGGAAGCTGGTTGCTTTCTTTGTTTCAGAACTTGATTGATGGGAAAGATGAGTTGGGGGCGTGCGGAGGTACGCCGTCTCCTGGGTGCTTTCTCTTACCCCTGAAGGAAAGACTAGCTGCTCTGACTGCAGACAAAACCGTGAAAGTTCCTTATCTCAGACCGTGCCCTGTGGTAACCAAATGCTCTAAAAATGCCCCCTCCCCTCGCCCTCCCCAGGGCGGTGCAGTCTGCAGGACAAGTGGAGTGCCCGCCCCTGAGCTGCCAGCCCTCCACTCTAACTGCCTTTTTCTTTCTCTGTCTTTTGTGTTGTAGATTGCTAAACGTGGTTCCAGGAGCCAGAGCCTCGGGGAGCCTTCCCAGGAGAAACCCTTCGGTCTGCTTGTCTCCACAGGCCTGAGTGCCCGTGAACGCCCTGGGCCTGGGCTGCGGTGTGGCCCTGGCACCGCAGCCTGAAGATGACATCCACCCCCCTGCAGCTGCTCGCTTTCTTCTTCTCTTTCCTTTTAACAGCATGTTCCTCAGAGCCCGGCTCCGCCCCTGGCCCAGTCTGGCCCCCTCCTGGCAGGGGGAAGTCTGTCCCTGCCCCGAGGGCCTCGGTCCACCTGGCGCAAACCCAGCTGGTCCACGATTCACACTGTGCCTTTCCGTGAAAACTTTGCCACTGGTCTCCCAGCGAGACGAACCGAATCTGGACGAGGAGGATCAGGCCTGCGCCCGGTGGACTGGGTGCCCAAAAGTCGTGTCCCTTACATCAGAATATACTCACCTTTTCCCAAGTCCATTGGGTATTCAGCGGTCCTTTCCTGACTATGGGCCCTCACCAGGTACTAAACAATCGGCCCTTGAAATATGTCACGGCCTGAGTGTCTGTGGTGGACCCACAAACACACACACACATTTGTGTTTGCGGTCCTGTCTTCAGCGGCCTAGAAAAGTCCACACTGGAAGTCAAATCCCAGCTCTTGGGCCAGTCCTGCTGTCTTGCCGGTGTCTCCCGCTCCCTTTTCACGGGGTTGAGGAAGGTCCCAGCCCACCTTGTCCCCGTTGGCCACCCGCTAATAAGGACTGCAGGTCGTGAATGAGCGGCTCACCTCTGCATTAGCTCATGGCCAAAGGAAGACCCTCTCCTTTCTGTGAATTCCAAGGTCCGCATCTTAGGACTCCAGTGCTGTCATCACCAAAGCCCCTGTGCTTCTCGTGGTCCGTCAAGTGATCCTGTGGCTGCAGCTTCCACATTTTACCATGTGCTCTCCAGGCCATGCAGAGTTCATCGAGTTTGTCTTTTGAGCTAAGTCTCCTTCCTCTCATGGATCTTTGAGGAAAACACGCGGTCCCGTACCCACTGGGCCGCTCACGCCTTAGAGCGGCATAGCCTCTCTACTTTCCTGGTGCAGAAACAGTCAAGAGGAATCTTGGACTGTGGGTTTCTGTGAACAAGGATCCCGTCAGAAGCCCCATGGTGCCATGAGGCATCTTTCCTGCTGTTCGGCTTTTGGTGACTAGACGGTCACCTTGGGCATCCTCACTGCTTTGCCACACTTTCAAATCTAAGACAAGGAAGCTGACAGGAGCTGAAGGGCCTGGTACAGAGAGGATGGGTCCTGAGGGTTGGGGGTTTGTTCAGGGGTAGGAAAATGGCTCCTCTCAGCAATCCAGGGTTGACCACACACCAGCCTCAGAGCTGCTCAGTCAACCTTTGGTGACAGGAAACCACGAGGGAACAAACGCCAAGTGTGAGCAGAGGAAGAGGAAGTGGCTTCAGGTTGGAGCAGGCGTTGGGCCCCTCTTGCTCCTTCCTCCCCAGAGTGAGCCTCTGCAGCTGTGGGCGTCTGGGGGCCCCTCTGTCAACCCCAGGGGCGCCCGCATTGCCCTAGGCTCCTCAGTCTCGTGAGAGGACTGTCTTGGCAGATGACGGCGAAGCCAGGATGCCAAAGGATGGGAAGGGTCTGGGCTTCACCACGTCCCTGCAAACCAGCAGGTGTATGGTTCCTGTGCGCAGGGTTGGGCCATCAGCCAGGTGACCAGGCGTCTCCAGGAACCTCTGAATTTCACCAAGTCAAGCTGCCCGCTCTCCACTCCACAAGGATGCTAATTTTTTTTTTTTTTAAGAAAAAAATTGGATTTTAGAGCCTCGGGAACGCATGTGCATCGCATCTTTCACATTAGGGGTCAGGGTAGATTAACTTCTCCCGGTTTAGGGGGAAAGGTATAAGCTGCAGTAATTTGTTCTTTTAAATGTCTGTTTAACCTAATATGGACTATGCTGGTATCCTCTTGTATCCCCTGTGCCTTTCTTTCTCTCTGTACCACCTGCGTCCAAAAAAGAATGGATAAGAAGTGCTTTTCAATGTTCACCTCGGTATTTGCTTCTCTGCCAGTCTGTGTGGCTATGGGGAAAGGGGAGTGCTGTACCAGCTGGGGCTTAGTCAAGGAAATAAGTTATTATAGGCTAGTTGAGATTTATCATTTACTCTGGGAATCCTACTGTGAAATCCTCTATATATTATTATGAGCAGTTCACATAGAGTAGAAACGTGGACTCTGCCATGTGCTTTCTCAGCCTTCCCTCATATCCACTGACCATCATTTCACCACTGATGCTAGAATACTGTTATGCCATAAGAATGACTCATTTTTAAAGAACGTACTCTGAAAATAACTTAAAAACAGAAAGTGAGGAACTTGTCGTTTACCCAGTTTTTCCTTTGCAGGACAGGAAAGAATAAAAAGGCACGGTAAGCTGGGATGGGATTTTCCTTTGGGCTTTTATCATGAACACCCTGACGCTTTGGGGTTCAAGGAGTCTCTCTCTCCAGCGGTTAGTGCAGAGGCCTCAGTCTCTTTTGGTAACATCTGTAATTGCTGGGAGAAAGTTTACTGAACATGAAAAGGTTATGTGGATGCTAAGTATTTTTCCAGAAAAGTCAATTTCATACTTCCTAATGGCTCTGCCTCCTGTGCTTACATCATCAAAAGAAAAAAACTTTAAAAAGTGATCCAGAATTCGATTTTAACCTGGTGTCCAGCACCTTTAAACGTCTTGGTTTATCAGTGTGTGTTGCACTAATTCTAAACTTTGGAGGCGTTTCAGTGTTGTAACGGCCCACTGCCATTGTAAAGGTTCTGGAATTGCCCGTTTGTCTCTAGAGATGGAATTAAACCAAATAAAGTGCTTCCATTGGAAGGCTTATATTGACCTTGTAACTATATGTTAATCCTCTAAATGTTAAATAAAAGTGTAACTTCTGGCACGATATCGCGGGACTGCTTTGCTGCACAAAGAGGTGACCCCAGTCTTGGAAGCAATCAGAGGCCCCTGGGCTGGAGGCTGAGCTCCAATCAGGTCATTGATTTACGGTGTAAACTGGACACAAATCCCGGCGCCGTCTGCCTGGTAAGGGGCCTCAGACCCAGCCAGCTCGAAATTCCACCCTGGCCCACTGGGGAAAATCTGTCAGAGACCTCAGTGATTCGGGATTCAGGTTGATTCAGTGCAGAGATCTGGGGAGGCTCCTTCTGTCCAGGACATTTTTTGTGCATGCAAATGTGACTAGCAGCTACGCTGCAGTTTCGGGGACCTTACTGTCTGTAGGGGGATGGAGGGAGCCATGAAATTGCAGCAGGTTGGCA
The DNA here is from genome assembly GCA_007570785.1 of Antilocapra americana. Classification (NCBI taxonomy): domain Eukaryota; kingdom Metazoa; phylum Chordata; class Mammalia; order Artiodactyla; family Antilocapridae; genus Antilocapra; species Antilocapra americana. The sequence continues at coordinate 6,253,673 of ML660779.1, read as the reverse complement.
TTTCATTCGTGGTCTGGTGTCACGAGTGCTCAAGCCCACCCTCTTGGCAGCTTGGCTGGAATAATCACTGGCTCCTGTGAAGCTGAGGACAGCGTGCTGCATTTAAGGGCAAGGGCCCTGTGCCTGCGCCTGCCGGCCCTTTCCATATCCAGCATTGACAGTCTCACCCCGGGTTTTGTTGGGGGGGGAGACTGGTTCATGCCCAGACCTCTTTGTTTCTTAAGGCTCTTTAGAGCCAAGTTAGGAAAACAGTCGGTGAGGGAGTGAAATATTAAGTGAGCGGGGGGCCGGAGCTAATGCCAAGTGCCACTCACTTGCTGAGGGGGTGGGAGGGGAGGCCACCAATGAGAGGCCAGGCCTCACTGTGGCCTCAGCTCCTACGGACACATGTGACCGGTCTTTCAAGCAAGAGCTTCGCCAAGTTCTCAGTAAAGGCTGATGATGTCCTCTCTGCTGGGGAGGATGGTGTCAGAGAGCCAAGGCAGGGTTCTCGGGCAAGAGACGGGGTGGTCAAGGGAACAAGACAGACGGCCTGTGACTGTCCTGCCGAGGCCCTCTGGTCCAGGTTGTTGGCAAAGGGCTAATCTGGGAAGAATGTTGCCAGCACGTTCTTTCTGGGCTTTTCTCATATTTAGGGAATAGTGCCTAACAGTCTTTAAGAGACAGAATGTCTCCAACCGCCCTCTCTACCCCACCCCACCCCCACCCCGCCCCGCCGGACCCGGCCAGCACCAAGAGGCTGGGAGCTGGGTCAGCCTGGGGCGCGTGTCGCCACCTCTCTGGCCTCCGGTTCTGGGGTAGTGGGGTGAGGACAGGAGGCCGGCAGGAAAGCACTCGGTAGATGCCACAGCTACAGCTTAGATGTCAGTTCTGAGATTCTTAGCTGTCAGTTCTGATTGGGAGCTCAGTGACCTCCCTCTGTGCGCGCAGGTCTGAAACACTGAACCGCCCGCCGCCCAGCTCGGCCCATCTTTATGCAGCTACTTGGTTCAAGCATTTGGGGAGATGACACTTGAACTTTCTGGGACCCACCTCCCGCCCCTACGGGGTCGGAAACCAGGGGCGGTGACGCAGTAGGAGCGGAGGACCGTTGGTTTCCTGGTGCGCTCCTGAAGGCAGCCGCGGTATCGCAGGAAGCCCTGACTCACACCGGTCGGTCAGGCTCCTCCGGTGGATCCGGAATCTCAGCATCCGCCCCAGCCAGGCCCCGCCCCTCTGTCTCTCCCCGCCCCCTGCGGCCGACCCCGCCCCCTTGGGCCCCGCCCCCGCCTGCCGCTGCGCAGAGGCGCCCGCGCGACGCCTAGTGGCAGAGAAGCCGGCCTGCGAGGAGGGAAGGACGAGGGTCCCCAGGAGGGCGACCAGACCGGAAATGGAAGTGGGAGAGGCACGGGGGGTGGTTCCAGGATGCCCTCCCTTTTAAAATTAAAGCCAAAGAGACCTCTGGATTGTGCGATCCACAGGACAGCAAAAATTGGATGGTGCAGCTGTGAGTGAGGGGAGGAGCAGGAGGCCTGTATGGTGACCAACTGCAGGCCCAGCCGCCGCGTGGGATTAAGGTCCCCGTGTGTCCTGGGCAGTGAGGAGGTCCAGACCCTGGCTCTGCCCGCCTGGCCTAGAGAAGGCCTCACCTTCTCCTCCCTGGCCTCTGCGGGCCTTTTCTGAGAAGGGGAGGCGTAAGCTTTGTTGCTGCACCCTTTGAGCCCCAGGATTAAAGGGCAAAGGCTGCAGAATGGCACTCAGCAGCCTCTTTGTGTCAGGAGTCATTTCTCCACAGCTGCAGTGTTAGGACCTGACTTAACACTCTCTGTCCAGGTGGTAGAACGAGTGGCGTTTACTTAAATGACCTCCCATGAGCTGGAAATGGGAGCAGAAACAGAACCGCCCCCACGTGGCTTTGTCCTCAGAGCCCGGGGGACCAAAAGCTGCAGGAGAACATGGGGATTTCCTCTGTTGGGCCCCAGAAGCAAAGGGGATGGGGAGGATCCCCTGGGTGCTGCAGTTTTCTGCACCAGGAGCCTATGACCCTCACTTGTGTACATCCTCTCACCATGCCAGGCTGAGAGCCCTGCCTGCAGTGCCAACTCTCCAGACAGCCCTCATCTGAGATGCATGCTTATGTCTGGTCCAAAGAAGGCCTGGAGGCTGCATTGGAACACATACATCCTGGGGGCAGCCTTCCTGGACAGGCTTTGTCCAAAATGGGGATGGCTCTCTTTTAGAGCTTTTCCCAAAGGCATTAATTTCTTCTGCATCCTGTGCCTTTGCTATGACCAACAAACCTCTCAGCCGTGAACAGATAAAGGTGTCGTAGGGAAGAGAGCCAAAGGAAAGTATGGTTCTCAAACACCACTTCCTTCCCCAAGGCTCTCAGGGACTCAAAATGTGGTTGGGCAAGACTCACAGGATAATTTACAGTTTGCATGGAATTCCGACTAGGACAAAGGTAAGGAAGCTACACTTTGGGGATGGCTGCACCTTACCGATGTCTTTTCTGATGAAGCTTTGTGGGCAGAAGCACAAACAGGTGGAAAGACCTGCAGACACAGGTAGCAGTTGGTCTGCCGACTCCCCGGTCTGCCGGTGCCTTTTGACTCTGAAAGGTGCTGCTGGAGCAAGGCCTGGGCCAGCCTGCGGGGAGGAGCCGGGCCACGGGATGGCATGTGGGAGACAGATGGTGACTCCCTTTGCCACCCAGCGCTGCCTGTCTCCACTCATCTGTGAACCGAGTTCATCAACCACACACAGCTGTTCTGCCTTCACACGCTATCTCAGTGTGGCCCAGCCGGGTACTTCAAGGGAAAACAAAGAGGAAACATCTTAAGGCAAACTGGTACCTGTATCTCCCTCTCATCCTCCTGTGTGTCTGATAAGTCACTTCAGTCGTGTCCGACTCTTTGCAACCCTAAAGACCGTAGCTCACCAAGCTCCTCTGTCCATGGGATTCTCCAGGCAAGAACACTGGAGTGGCTTGCCATGCCCTCCTCCAGGGGATCTTCCCAACCCAGGGATTGAACCTGCATCTCTAACATCTTCTGCACTGGTGGGTGGGTTCTTTACCACTAGTGCCACCTAGGAACCCCCACCCTGCTGTGGTACCGACAACAAATGAATGTCTCCAAGCCTCCAGATGACTCAACCCTCCAGACAAAACTTTCCCCTTCCCATGTTACACGTTATACAGGAAAACCCAGTCGTCCTATCTGTACCATGAGATTCCCCCATTCAAGCATGAGCAAAGCTAAAATGAGGTTCAGACACATACATGCAGACACACAAACAGAGCACACATGTGGTGAAAGTATAAAGAAAAGTGAGGCTGACTATAAAGAAAGCTGAGCACCGAAGAATTGATGCTTTTAAACTGTGGTGTTGGAGAAGACTCTTGAGAGCCCCTTGGACTGCAAGGAGATCCAACCAGTCTACCCCAAAGGAAATCAGTCCTGAATATTCATTGGAAAGACTGATGCTGAAGCTGAAGCTCCAATATTTTGGCCACCTGATGCGAAGAACTGACTCACTGGAAAAGACCCTGATGCTGGGAAGGACTGAAGGCGGAAGGAGAAGGGGACGACAGAGAATGAGATGGTTGAATGGCATCTGACTGCGGACATGAGTTTGGGTAAACTCTGGGAGTTGGTGATGGACAGGGAGGCCTGGCATGCTGCAGTCCATGGGGTCGCAAAGAGTTGGACACGACTGAGCGACTGAACTGAACTGAGGCCAAAGGAAATGCAGGGAAAGAGCTTTGGCTGGAGTGGGCGAGGGTGGGCTTGGGCGGGCAGGTGTGACCCGGAGGCTCTGGAGGGGCTTCGGTGGGACTGTAAGAGTCCTCCCTGGGGGCGGGTGTCTGTCGCCTGTTTTTTCACTCTGTTGAAGATGTTTCTGCAGACGCACGTCTGATGGGATTTCACAAGTAAATGTTTCAAGTCATACATAAAATCTCAAGCTCTTCTCTCCCCTCCAACCCCCCAAAGCGTAAACAAAATCAACCCAAACCACAGAGGCTGTAAAACACTAGCGTCACTTAAGTGTCAGGGAGGTGCTGGTGCCAGACACGAGCAACCACAATGCCATGACAGAGGTCCCAAGGTCAGCCGCTGGGGAGGAGACGGTGCCCCCACCCCAGGTAGTGCAGCCCTCAAAGGGTCCAGCAAGGGGAGCCCCTGCATCTCGACTGCTCCGAGGAGTCCATGGTGCGACCCCAGCAGGGGCGAGGTGTGTGGGCTGTGGGGGCCTCAAGCCCCAACCACAACCAGCCCCCCTCCTCTGGTGCCAGGGTGGGTCCCAGGAAAGGAAGGACAGAGGCCGGTGGGGGCTGAAAGCGGCGCAGTCTCCTCTTCTGCTCCTCCAGCCTCTTGGGGAGCCGTGCAGAGTCCCCCCACCACGTCTGGTCACTTGTCACGTTCATCACGGAGGCTCCACGGCCCCCCCCCCCGGCCGCCGGGGTCCCCCGCCCCCCCCCCCCCCACCAGGAATAGAATTAAGTGTGCACGGATGCAGAGGCCCGGGCATGGACTGTGGGGCATGGTATGTGTTTACTGGGACGCTCTGAGCACACACGAGATGCAGACGTGGGGCGAGTACAACCTGCACAGCAGAGTCCACGTCACAAAATGGGGCAGCGGGCAGCCGCCAGGCTCTGCAGGGCCGGGTGGCTGCTGGCGGCGGCGCCAACTTCCCGAGGCTGCGGCTGATGTCCAGGGATTCCGGCAGCGGCCTGTTCTTTGATCTCGTGCTGCCTCAGTGGGGAGACGAGCGCAACGAGATCACAGGAGTGAGCGGCACACTGTGAGGGCTTCAGGGGGCTCTACCAGGGCCGCCAAGTTCGCAGGCGTCTCTTCTATGGAGACTGAAGGCCACAGGAGTTGGGGGGCTTTGGTTCCAGGACCCCTTCCTTGCCCCTCATTCACTCTGGCCCTGATGAGGTGGGTCTCTCCACCCGGCTCTTTCGTCCAGGGGCTTCCGTGTCACCTTACTGTGCCCAGGGGTCCCAGCACCCCGGCGGTGGCCTTGCTCAGCATCTACAAGACATCCTTCTGGGACCCACCCGAGTGAGCTGGCCCAGGCACTCCCCTCCCTGGGCCAGAGGCTCTGCGCAGTTCAGTGTTGGGGAGAAATGTCAGCGCCCCTCGCAGAAGTTGCATTAATAGCAGACACAGGAATGCAAGGGGTTCCTGCTGCACCACCTGGGTCCCTGGCAGGGGCAAGTGACTGGCGATGCCTGGGGCAGGGCGAGGCAGGGTGAGAGGGGACCAGCTGCCTCCAGAAACCATCCCCACAGACAGGACACCAAGCCCGCCCTCGGGTCCCAACTGCCAATGCGTCCAGAGTTGTTAAGTCTGCACAAGCAGGATTCTGGAGGCTTCTGTGATGACTGGGAGGTGCGGGGCAAAGCGGGGCCTCGGCAGGAACTGGCGCGGGGACCCGTGGTGGTGACATCCTCAGGGTTGGGCGCGTGGCACCCTGCTCAGGGCTCTGACCCAGGGCCGGACCCGGCACCGGTGGGCAATGCCTGGGGAGCAGCAGCCCCTCCATGACCCCCTGTCCCAAGGCCTTGGCCCCTGCCTTGAGGGCTCCAGGGACCACGGCTGGGCCCGAGCCAGCGAGAGGGCAGGTTTGGTGACAACGACGACATGACGGCAGGGACCCGAGTTAACATCGTGGAGCCGTGGTCGTTTAAACAAGTCTGAAGGGGATATATTTCCGAGCTGCAGCATTACTCACTGTGAACCAAAACAACTCTTCTGCCTCTTTACACATCTGGGTTTCCAGAGCGGCCGGCCTTTCTTCCAGGGACAGACACACCTTCCACAGGGCGGAGGGCAAAGGCAGGGGCCTGTGGGGACAGCTGGGTCATCCCTCGAGAAGGACCTTCTTCTGAGCAGCCTCAAGGCGGGGGGGCAGGGTGGGGGTGTGTGCAGAGCGCTCCCCAGCACTCGAGGGACACGGGAGGGTCTCTGCCCGGGGAGGAGGGGACTTACAGGCTGGCCCACTGAGTCACAAGGCCCGGGTCTCGGCTTCAATCTTCTGTTCACCGTGCAAGCTCTCCGCGTCTGGGAGCTGAGCCACGCTCTGGCGGATGGCGATCTCGGGGCCACCGCCGTAGAGGTTATTCAGGTACACCCACGTCTCCTCGGAGATCTGCCCGTAGTCAGCTCCTGCAGGGTCCGAGAGGCTGCCGCTCAGGCCAGGCTTGCCCTCACTGGAGCCACTGCCTTGGCAGTAGGGGGAGGGGGAGGCTCTGGGAGCCCCAGGCCCCAAGCATGGGCTCCTGTGCCAAGCTACAAATGGGCATCTTGGGATTTTCCAGGGGAAAGTTTACTCCCTGAGGACCCGCGGAGGGCACATCTGTGGCTGCAGCCTCTCATTTCCTAGGGTGGGGGTCATGCAGAAAGGATAGGCAGGTGAGGTGGCAGAGGGGAGAGAGGCCGTAGGTAGGGAACAGAAGGGCTGGGGCACCCATGCAGAGGCTAAGCACCTTGGCCCCTCTGCTCAAGTCCTGGGCCTGGACTTGGATGGATGTCGCAGCCTGACCCAGAGGGCAAGGGGGCTCCTGGGAGGACCTGGAAGCCAGGAGGTGAAAAGGGGGGCTCCCAGGAGCCAGGAGGGGAGCCCGGCTGGCTGGGAGGAGGCGGGTACAGAGCTGAGCCTCACCCTGCTTCAGCTGGATGTGGCCGCTTCCTTTGACCTGTGCAATCCTGCTGTTGTCAATGGGACCCGGGGGCTCTGGAACAGACACAGCTTGGGCTCAGGGCCTCTGGGCCTCTGCAGCAGTGGGCAGAAACCCAGTCCCCAGCCACCGGCAGCCTCCAGCCCTCAGCAGATGAGAGCCACTCTCCAGGTGTGAGGCCACACCTGTGACCCTGGAGAGGCGGTGCTTGGCCCCAGGAGTCAGGGTCAGGTTCTTACAGGGTGAGGTGCTCAGCGCTCCAAAGGCTCATTACATGTCTAAGAGCTGGAGGCATGTATGGTATCCCTGGATCCGGCAGAGGGGCATCCTGAGGATGCAGGCCCCAGTTTCAGACCCTAGCTTGGGGTGGGGGTGGCAGGGGGGAAGGTGGATGTCCAGTGTCAGCTGGATGCTGCCCTCATCTGAGAGCCTGGGCCCGAGATGGGGCTGCGACTCTGGAGCCGGGTTCCTGATCAATGGAAGCCACCGTGGGGGGTGGGGGAGTACGGATGGCAGTGAGGCCCCCCTCCTTTCCCCAAGTCCTGTCCAGCACCTGTGCTCGAAAGGGTAAAATGAACATCCAGTGCTCAGAGCCTCCTGGCTCTGCTGACCCTGCTGGGCCCCAGACCCTGGTCTGGGAGCCGAGTGTGGGACTGAAGGGGTGGGGAGAGAGCCGCATGCAGGTGAGCGAGCCCGAGGTCTCAGTGAACGGCCCTGCTGTCTCCACCTCTGTGAGTGGAGAACACAGCGTCCAAGTCCTAAGAGTCTGAAGCCATCTAACAACTAACATCTACTATTCAGGGCCACGGAGTCCCCAGAGAAAAGGGCCTGGCAGGAGGAAAAGGGCAGTCACCCTGGGGCACAGGGGTAGGGTTGGAACGGGCAGCATGAGATGGTTCCTGTGCTGCTGCAGCCAGAAGGCCGGGCCGGGCAGGGACGATCCCAGCACAGGGCGAGGAGCACACCCGTACTCCATGCAGAGGGCAAGCGCTGCAAAGGGTGGCACCAGAAGCCTGCTGGGCAGGCTCAGACTCAGCTGCCCCAGCCGACGCTGCCTGGGACACTCCCAGGAGGTGGGCAAGCCCCAGGTCCCTCCCAGCACGGGGAGCGGAGGGTACAGGCCGGGTCCCCCTGGCTCACCATTGTCCTTGCCCTTGACGAAGGCCTCCCACTCTCGGAACCACTGCATGCTGATGCAGTAGATGACGCTGGGCGACTCCTCGGCCTGGAAAGCCTTGTTCAGCTGGGCAGGGCAGGGTGGAGGGGAGGGTCAGAGAGAACATCCACCCCCTCTCGGGCCCCACCCTGGGACTCTTATGAAACAGGACACTCAGAGAAAGTTTCAAACTGCCAGACAAAGTCAAAGAAAAGAATCCTCTCCCCCATGCTCCCACCGCTCTGATGACTGCTGCTAACACTTGGGTGAATCTCGTTAGGGACTTTGTAAAAACCCAGTTGAGATCGCAGGGCAGATGCTGCCCCCACACACACCACACTGAACAGAACCCGGTCCCCTGCTCAGTCCTCAACTAGTCTGACATATTATTTTTTAACAGCCACAAAGCTGGGGGGTCTAACGTCCAACCCCAGACTGAGAATGATGGAGGTCTCCTGGGTCCCGCCCCTGTGGCCCCCAAGGGAGTCTTTCTCCCAAACGGGCTCATACTGGGTTCCATCTTGCAACCTGCTGTTTTCACTCAGTGCACCCTTCCATGTCAGTTCACAGAGCCCAGTGGTTCCCCAGGGGCACTCTGCCCACGTCTGGAGGTAATTTTTGCTGTCACTGGCATCAAGTGGGCAGAGATCAGGATGTTGCTAAACCTCCTACAACCAGCACGATAAAGAACCATCCAGCCCCAAACAGCAGCACCCAGCCCTTTAACAGCTGCGTAGAATCCTCTGAGTGGAGGAACCTGAACTTACTAAACCCAACCCTTCCCTCCAGTGAACATCTTCACTGTCTGGGCCGGCCTCTGGCCCTCTGGTCTCCTACAGAACAAGTCTCCCACCTGAGCCTGACAGCACTGGGCTCTTCCATCCCAAGTGCCCGGCTCCACCGCCCCACGCACCTTGATGAAGGTGTCAATCTCCACCCGCCTGCGCTTGGCCAGAGCCTCGATCTCCACCTGGCAGATGGAGCACACGTACAGATGGTTCACAGCAGGGCCGCCCCCAAACCTGCACCCAGGTGGGCGGTAGAGAGAGAGAGAAGCGAAGCCTGAGGGGAGGGCCCCGCTGGGGGAGGCGGCAGAACCTGCCAGAAAGTGAGGTCTCCTAGTGCTTCCCTGGCCCAGCCCTCGTGCTCCCTGAGCACCCTGCACATGGCCTGTTGACTCAGCTCACCTTCCTCACTTGACTGGCAAGGTTGCCCGAACATCTCAGCGCCTGCAGCACCCAGGAAAGCTCCTGCCCCAGGGGGCAGGGGCGTCATAAATATGTGCTTTGTGGTCATGAGGACTGTTCAACACTTTGTCTTCCTGGCACTGGGCAGCGGCTGTGGAGGCCAAAGCCCGCCTGACCTGACTCTGAGGACAATGTCGAAGGAAGGCTGCAGGTCCTTCTGCAGGCAGGTGGTGGGGATGGTCTCCACCGGGCCTGAGGATGCTCTGGCAGGGTTCTAACCCATCCATCAGGGAACAGGCCACGCCTACCTACCAGTGGGTAGGGCTGAGCCAGTCCAAGGAGTGGGGGCAGCCAGGACTCCCCAGCCTCTCCCTTCCCATCTATGTGATCACCCCCACGCCATGGCACAGCCTGCCTGCCGGGTGCAGACTGACTGGAGCCTGGGCAGGGGCTTGCCCCTCCATGAGAGATCCACAGGCTCTTGAGGGACTTGAACCTGGAGGGCCCCAAGCCAGGCATGGAGTGGGGGAGAGACAGCTACAGCCCGCCCTGCAGCTGGCAGCCCCTCAAGGGACTGCAAGGGGACCACACTCTCTTTGGCCAGGTTCTGTCCCCAGTGACTGGGAGGGTCTGGCTAGATGCCCCAGGCAGACACAGCTACAAGGGGAACCCTTCCCTCAACTCTGTGCTGCTCCACTGCCGAGGTGAGGGCAGCGTGGGGTCAAGGAGGCACCCCTCCCCTGCCTTCCTCTCCTGCTCAGCCTGGACAGAAGAGGACGCTGCGGGCGCCGTACCTGTTGTAGAGGTGCTCCCACACATTTTGCGGCAGGATCACCACCAGGTCGTCGACGTAGTGATATTTGTTGGGCGGGATCCCTGCGGAGGGAGGCGCACGGGCGAGCTGGATTCGGCCCCGCCCCACCCCGCCCCCGCACAGAGAAGGCTGCCTCACCTCCGTGGGAGCAGAGGAACGTGTGGTTGGTGATGGGCCCTGGCTCGGCGAAGGTGTTGAACTTGTTGAGCCACTCCCGGGACACATAGAACCGCAGCAGGCTGGGCTCCCGCATGGCGGCCAGGGACACCACCTGCTGCCGCTCGCGCACAGCTTCCTCGCTGCTCTTCCTGGGGCCGGGCGGGCGGGACGGGGGCGGGTCAGGAGTGGAAGCCACGCCCCGTGCAGAAAGACCCACATCTCAGGCCCCTCAGCGCCCCCCGCATCTCAGCGCCCTCCTCATCCCAGGGCCCCCCGCATCCCAGGGCCCTCCATAACTCAGCACCCCTCCGGCAGGGCCCAGGCGTGCTGCCCGAGCCGCACCTGTAGAAGAGCACGTAGGCCTCTGCGTTCTGCACCACCGTCTCGTGGACCTCGGTGACGTACTGGTCGTCGAACTCATACCACTGCCCGTTGATCACGTTCTGGCAGTAGGCGATGTAGTGGCCACCTGCGGCGGGAGACGCAGCGGTGACGAGCCCCCAGGGGACTGGGGCGGGGTCGGGGACAGTAATGGGGCGGGTGTGGACTCACTGCCTGCCGTGCCGTGGTGGCAGATGACCGAGAGGAGGTCATAGGTGGTGACCTGGGACGTGCACTCCTTGGCGAGGAAGGGGCGCAGGTCAAGGCCCTCGAGGGGGAAGGACACGTGGCTGCTGATCTTGAAAGAGTACATAACCTCGTGCCTAAAACGCTTCAGGTGAATGCACAGGATCTGAGGGAAGTAGGGAGAGGTGCCGGTCATTCGTGGGCTGGCCAGGGCCCCGAGACCCTAGGCACCTGACGGGGGCCTCAAGTCAGGGCTCCGGGACCCCCCCAGCCCACTGCTTGACCCACTCAGGCCCTGCTGCCCAGGTGACTACAAGAAAGTGGCTACGGCCTTGCGGAGGCCCTGGCCAGCCATTGGTCCGGCCCTTGACTCCGTGTGATCACATCAAAGAACCATGCCTAGGAGTGTGCTGCCCACCCTAGCTGGGCACCCCCTGGGTGTCTGAGCAGCCTCCCTTTCAAGCAGCCTCCCTTTCTTCGATACACGTTTTCAAGGATGGAAAATCCTTACTGACTACTTGTAACTTGGTTATATTTTAGATTAACCGCCTTTAATACAGCCATACCAAAGAAATAAAAAAGAACCATGGATGGCAGTGGGCCCAGGCCAGCTTCCAGTCCCCAGAGAAGGTAGGTGTGACTGAGCTGCACCACTGCCCTGGCCGCTGGGATGGGCTGTCCTCAAACACTGGGCTGGTCTGGACAAGAAGCTGTCACTGGCCCATCACACAGACCCCCCAAAGAACTCTAGCCACCAGCTCTGTGGGTGCCGACTTGGAGAAGGCTTCTCTGCAAAGGCTCCCCCCAGACCGGCTGAGCCAAGCCCAGCACCCATGTCCTGGGCCACGCGCATCCCTCGTCGCAGCCACAAGCCTCGGCCAGGCCCGTTTCTGCGTCAGAGTTTCCCCCACCGGTTCCTCCCCCAGTCTCGTTCCACCAGGCCAACACCTGCCTACGTCCGCAGGCCCCACTCAGACACCACTTCCTCAGAAGGGCCTTCCAAGCGGCCCTGCCTCAGCCTCACCCCAGAGGGGGAGCTCGCCTCCCCACACCGGCCTCCTGCGCTCGCAAGGCGCGCTGAGGGATGAAGGAAGTGGGCTCCGCATTACACACTGTGCCACGAGCCTCCCTGGTGTCAGCTAGACCCTCCCGGGGTTGGGCGGGGGGTCGGGGGGTTGAGTCTGAAGACTCAGCAGCAGAGTCTCCACGGTCTCCTGGGTCTGGGAGGGGGTCAGCCACTGCCCTGCACAGCACGGAGTATGGTATGGAGAAGGCCCCGCAGGCAGAGGGGCGGGGAGCTGCCACTCACCTCCGGCAACCGTAAGACCTTACAGTACTTCACCCCGTTGCGGAGCCTGGGAGGAGAGAGCAGGAGACGTGAACATCCTGGAGAGGGGGCCAGGGGTAGGGAGGGACCCCTCCCACCCCAGGCAATCATGAGGTCGAGTTCTCTGGGGAAGGCCAGGGGGAAGTGTGTGGACCACAGATGGAGACAAAGAGCTGAGGAGAAGCCTCCAGAATGCACACACTTACTTTTTACACCGTTCACAGCTGTACATGTTGTCACCTGGAAGGAGACAAAGGTTAGAAAGGATGCGACATGGTGGAGAAGTGCACATAATGACTTAGAACTAAAACCACACCATGCTGCCTGCAAGAGATCTGTGCTTTATCTTCAAGGACGCACAGAGGTTGAAAGCGAAGGGATGGAAAAAAATACTCTGTGCAGTGGTAACCAAAAGAGAGCAGAAGCAGCTGTACTTATATCAGATAAAACACTTTCAGCCAAAATCAGTTACCAGAGACAAAGAGGGTCACTATAGAGTGATAAAGGGGTCCATTCATCAGGAGGATGTAACAACTCTGAACAAGACTGGAGCACCTGAATATTTAAGGCACAACTGAAGGGAGAAATCTACAGCAATTCAATAACAGTAGGAAACTTTGACAGACCATCCAGACAGAATATTAATAAAGGAGCAGCACGCTTGAATAACACTAAATAACGCCGCAAATGGACCTAACAGACATGAAGAGAACATTCCATCTGATGGCACCAAAATATCTGTTCTTCAGAAGTGCACACAGACGTTCTCTGGAATAGATCACATGTGGGATCACAAATAGACCCCAACATAGTGAAGAAGTCCAAAATCCTATCTAATACCTTTTCCAACCACAATGGTATGAAACTAAAAACCAGTAACAGGAGGAAACCTAAAAAAAAAAAATCACAAATATGTGGAAACTAAACACATTCCTGAAAAACTGATGAGTCAAAGAAGAAACCAAAAGGAAATCAGAGACAGAAATGAATATACATGCTAGCACTTATGGGAGGCAACAAAAACAACTTTAAGAGGTAACTTTATAGCCACAAATACCTACAGTAAGCAAAAACGAAAGTTCCCAAACAATCTATTTTACACCTTAAGCGATCAGGAAAAGAACAAACTAAATCCAAAGTTAGCAGGAGAAAGGAGATCATGAAGATTAAAGCATAAATAAATGAAACACACTAGAAAGACAATAGGGGAAAAAAACCAATGAAACCAGTTTTTGGTTTTTTTTTTTGAAAAGAGAAACAAAATTAACAAATCTTTAGCCAGTTTAACCAACAAAAAAGAGAGAGGACTCAAAAAAAATTACAAATGAAAGAAGAGACATCCAACTGACACTGTAGAAATATAAAGGCTCATAAGAGACTTTATATTGATGAACTATACACCAACAAATTGGATAACCTAGAAGAAATGGATGAATTCCTAGAAATGTAAAATACACAAAATATAAAAATCAATGTAGATGGTGATTGCAGCCATGAAATCAAAAGACACTTACTCCTTGGAAGGAAAGTTATGGACAACCTGGATAGCATATTGAAAAGCAGAGACACTACTTTGCCAACAAAGGTCCGTCTAGTCAAGGCTATGGTTTTTCCAGTGGTCATGTATGGATGTGACAGTTGGACAGTGAAAAAGGCTGAGCACCAAAGAATTGATGCTTTTGAACTGTGGTGTTGGAGAAGACTCTTGAGGGTCCCTTGAACTGCAAGGAGATCCAACAAGTCCATCCTAAAGGAGATCAGTCCTGGGTGTTCATTGGAAGGACTGATGTTGAAGCTGAAACTCCAGTACTTTGGCCACCTCATGCGAAGAGTTGACTCATTGGAAAAGACCTTGATGCTGGGAAGGATTGGGGGCAGGAGGAGAAGGGGATGACAGAGGATGAGATGGCTGGATGGCATCACCGACTCGATGAACATGGGTTTGGGTGGACTCCGGGAGTTGGTGATGGACAGGGAAGCCTGGCGTGCTGCAGTTCATGGGGTCGCAAACAGTAGAACACGACTGAGCGATTGAACTGAACTGAGAAAAAAATGGATGAATTCCTAGAAATATAAAACCTACCCAGACTGAATTATGAGGATATGGAAAATCTGAAAGGAAACTCCACACAGCTTCCCACATGACCTGTCCGATGCACCTCTTCCACGTGGCTCTTCCTAAGTCATATCCTTTCATGTTAATAAGAAACCAGTCATCTAGTAATAAAATGCTTCTCTGAGTTCTGCAAGCTGCTCTGGCTGCTCTAATTGAACCCCAGGAGGGGGTTGTTGGAACTCCCCATGTGCAGACACTTGGTCAGAAGCCCGGGTGACAGCTTGCACTTGTGACTGGCGTCTGAAGTTGGGGAGGGGGAGGTCTTGAAGGACTGACTCTCTAACCTTGGGTCTGAGGCTGTCTCTAAGTAGAAAATGTCAAAATGAAGTTAAACGGTAGGATACGACTCAGGAATACTGAGTTGTTCCCACACAATGACATGGATAAATGGAAACATATCCTGTGATCATGGACCAGAATGATAAATATTGTTAAAATGTCCGTACTTCCCAAACCCATCTATAGAGTCAATGCAATCCAATGACATTGTAATAGATATAGAAAAAATTCCTAAAATTCACATGGAACTACAGAAGTTCCCAAATAAACAAAACAATCTTGAGAAAGAACAAAGCTGGAGGCATCACATTTCCTGATTTCAAATGCTACTGCAAAAGTCCAGTTATCAAAACAGTATGGTACTGGCATAAACACAGACACACAGCACGATGAATAGAATTGAGAGGCCAGAGGTAAACCCGTGCATATATGGTCAACTAATATGTGACAAGGATGCCAAAAATACTCAATGGGGAAAAGATAATCTTTTCAATAAACAGGGAAACTGTTGGGAAAACTGGATATTCACATGCAAAAGAATGAAATTGTACCCCATCTTACACCACTCACAAAAATAAACTTGAAATTAGTTAAAGACTTAAATGTAAGATCTGACACTGTAACACTTCTGGAGGAAAACAGAAGGAAAAAAAGTTCATGGACACTGGTCTTGGCAGTGATTTTTTTGGATATGACATCAAAAGCACAAGCAAGAAAAGCAAAAATAAACAAGTGGGACTACATCAAACTAAAAAGCTTCTGCATAGCAAAAAAACAAACAACAAAATAAGGAGGTGATCTAGAGGATGAGAGAAAATATTTTAGAAATCATATTTCAGATTAGAGGTTAACATCCAAAATATATAGAGAATTCATGCAAGCCAATAGCAAAGCACAAATAGTACCACTTAGAAATGGGCAGAGGACCTAAGTAGGCATTTTTCCAAAGGAGATATACAGATGGCCAACAGGTACATAAAACATGCTCCACATGACTAATCATTATGGAATGCTAATGAAAAACACAATGTAGCATCACCCCACACCTGTTAGAATAGTTATGGTCAAAAAGAAAGCTTTTCAATTTTTAAAACTTACTTGCTTATTTATTTTTGGCTGTATCACACGGCTTGTGGGATCTTACTTCCCAACTAGGGACTGAACTCAAGCCCTCAGCAGTGAAAGTGTGGAGGCCCAACCACTGGACCACCAAGGAAATCCCCAAAAGAGGTTTTTTAAAAAGACAAGAGAATACAAGTTTTGCCAAGGATGTAGAGAAAATAGATCCCTTGTGCACTATTAGTGGGAATGTAAATCAGCACAAATATTATGGAAGACGGCATAGTAGTTCCTCAAAAAAATAAAACAATTAATAGAACAATCATTCAGTTTAGTTCAGTCACTCAGTCATGTCTGACTCTTTGCCAACCCATGGACTGCAGCATGCCACACTTCCCTGTCCATTAGCAATTCCAAGAGCTTGCTCAAACTCATGTTCATCGAGTCGGTAATGTGATCCAACCATCTCATCCTCTGTCATCCCCTTCTCCTCCTGCCCTCAATCTTTCCCAGCATCAGGGTCTTTTCCAATGAGTCAGTTCTTCACATCAGGTGGCCAAAGTATTGGAGTTTCAGCTTCAGCATCAGTCCTTCCAATGAATATTCAGGACTGGTTTTCTTTAGGATGGACTTGTTGGATCTCCTTGCAGTCCAAGAGACGCTCAAGAGTCTTCTCCAACACCACAGTTCAAAAGCAGCAATTCTTCAGTGCTCACCTTTCTTTATGGCTCAACTCTCACATTCATACATGACCCTGGAAAAACCATAGCCTTGACTAGATGGACCTTTGTTGGCAAAGTAATGTCTCTGCTTTTTAATATGCTGTCTAGGTTGGTCACAGCTTTTCTTCCAAGGAGCAAGCTTCTTTTAATTTCATGGCTGCAAGTCATCATCTGCAGTAATTTTTGAGCCCAGAAAAATAAAGTCTGTCACTGTTTCCATTGTTTCCCTATCTATTTGCCATGAAGTGATGGGACCCGATGTCATGGTCTTAGTTTTCTGAATGTTGAGTTTTAAGCCAACTTTTTCAATCTCCTCTTTCACTTTCATCAAGAGGCTCTTTAATCCTTCTTTGCTTTCTGCCATAGGGGTGGTGTCATCTGTGTATCTGAGGTTATTGCTATTTCTCCTGGCAATCTTGATTCCAGCTTGTGCTTCCTCCAGCCCAACCTTTCTCATGATGTACTCTACAGAGAAGTTAAATATGCAGGGTGAAATATACAGCCTTGATGTACTCCTTTCCTGATTTGGAACCAGTCTGTTGTTCCATGTCCAGTTCTAACTGTTGCTTCTTGACCCACATAGAGAATTCTCAGGAGACAGGTAAGGTGAGCTGGTATTCCCATCTCTTTCAGAATTTTCCACAGTTTATTGTGGAAATAAACTAGGCTTTGGCATAGTCAATAAAGCAGAAGTAGATGTTTTTCTGGAACTCTCTTGCTTTTTCGATGATCCAGCGGATGTTGGCAATTTGATCTCTGGTTCCTCTGCCTTTTCTAAAACCAGCTTGAACATCTGGAAGTTCACAGTTCACATATTGCTTAAGCCTGGCTTGGAGAATTTTAAGCATTACTTTGCTAGCGTGTGAGATGAGTGCAATTGTGCAGTAGTTTGAGCATTCTTTGGCATTGCCTTTCTTTGGGATTGGAATGAAAACTGACCTTTTCCAGTCCTGTGGCCACTGCTGAGTTTTCCAAATGTGCTGGCATATTGACTGTACCACTTTCATAGTGTCACCTTTCAGGATTTGAAATAGCTCAACTGGAATTCCATCACCGCTACTAGGTTTGTTTGTAGTGATGCTTCCTAAGGCCCACTTGACTTCACATTCTAGGATGTCTGGCTCTAGGTGAGTGATTACACCATCATGATTATCTGGGCCGTGAAGATCTTTTTTGTATAATTCTTTTGTGTATTCTTCCCACCTCTTCTTAATATCTTATGCTTCTGTTTGGTCTCTCCCATTTCTGTCCTTTATTGTGCCCATCTTTGCATGAAATGTTCCCTTGGTATCTCTAATTTTCTTGAAGAGATCTCTAGTATTTACCATTCTGTTGTTTTCCTCTATTTCTTTGCATTGATTGCTGAGGAAGGCTTTCTTATATCTCCTTGCTATTCTTTGGAATTCTGCATTCAAGTGGGTATATCTTTCCTTTTCTCCTTTGCTGTATAGTCCATGGAATTCTCCTGGCCAGAATACTGGAGTGGGTAGCCTTTCCCTTCTCCAGAAGGGAATATATATCTCACCATACTTAAAAAGAATTTTCCCAAAGGTTAATGCGATGCTAATCACTGAACAGAAAATCAAGAAGAGGACAGGAACGGGAAATTTCAAAATGGGAAACACAGTCAGTATTTTTTAAATGCCTGAGCTTATCAATAATCAAGGAAATGCAAAATTAAAGAATGCTATCCTTTTTGTCCACCAAATAAGAAAGGAAAACAGGGGAACCCCTAACAGCTTCAAGGTGATGGGGCTGCGAGAGTGTACAGTCCCAGACCCAGCCCAGCAGGCAGGGGTGAGACACCGAGAGTGTGTCCCCAGCAACCTTGAACCGTATGCTTACCCAGCCACCCCACCCCATTCCAGCCCAGTCCACTCACCCTTCAGCTCATCAGCAGCAAAGAAGGCAGCCAGGCAGTCTTCCAGGGTGACGACCGGCCCCCAAAACCAGCTAGGGGTACAGGATACCACGAACCTACAGAGACAGAAAGCTAGTTGGGCGGGGGGGGGGGCTGCCAGGGTCTTGGCAAGAGTAAGATGTGGGGGCCTGGGGGGCTGAGGTCTGTTTGGGTCCAGAGAAGCAGCCTGGCCTGGTGCACGGCGTGAGCTGAGGTCTGGAGCCAGAAACCTGGGACCAGCCCATGTCCTTGGGAGGGTGATATCACCTCCCCCTGAGTCTTGCCTTCCCTGTCTGCAAAGAGGCCCTGGCCACGCTGGCCTGTCTTCAGGGCAGAGCACAGGTTCCTGACATCAGGAGGGTAAATCAGGCTTCGTGGATCACAGCGGGGGCTCCAGAAAGTGCAGTGGCTCTCCCTGCAGGGCCAGGCCCCCATTCAGCCACTGCCCTCCTTTCGGGCTGCCACCTGGCCAGTCTCCCCACCTTTACTTCCTTCCAACCCATGGCCCTGCTCAAACCAGGGCACCTCAGTATGGCCACAGAACATGCTAACTCACAAGCATCCTTCAGCCTCGAGCCCCTTCCAAACTACACCTTCATCCCTGTGAAAGCTGGTATTTTGCTATTAAAGGTCTGTCGCCCATCAGACTGCAAGCTCCAGGAAGACCAGGTCAAGGGTGATTATGTCTTCCAGCAGGCGGGGAGGTGGACACACCTTCGGATATACTCCACGATAAAGGCGAGCCAGCCCTGGGCAGCATAGCTGTCCCCGCAGGCACCCGGCTTGGCCGGCACGTTCTGGTAGATGGCCGAGTGGAGTTTGGCCAGGTCCTCCTTGCCAGGAATGGGCAGTGACAGGTCCTGGAATGTTTCCACTGTGGTGGACACCTGGGGGAGGGGGAAGGTTGAAGGTCAGCCTGGCTCTCCACCTGCCAGGGTTCTGCCCTGCCCAGACCAGCCTGGGTCTGCACCCCAAACCCCGGCTGCCAGGTGACAGGTGTGGGGCAGAGGGCATGCTCCCCAGTCCTGGGACACGGGGAGCCCCACCACCAGGGCGCGCCTCAAGAGAAACACAGCGGGCAGGTACCGGGCGGAGAGCCAGTGCCCCAGCCCCAAGCTGAGTGGGAAGCCCTGTGCACCCCTCCCCTCCCCGCAGGGCACCCACCCGGTCACAGGTGAGACACTGCACAAGGCTGAGGACGGAGCCGTCGAAGATGTCCGAGATGACGCTTCGGTAGCTCTGCTCCTTCCGACGCCGGCTGCTGGGGACCTGGGCTGGGGGCACCGCGTCCTGGGGCTAGACCTGGGACTAGGCCCCGCCCCGCCCACCTGCCCGGGTTCAGGGGTGGGCGCTGGGTGGTCGCGCCCGTCCGAGTCACATGACCAGCTCCCATACCACCTCCTGGGTTGGTGAGAGGGCCCCCTCCCCCCGCCCCAACTCGTGTCCAAGCCCTGTTAGGAGGGCTCAGAAACACCGCGGAAGGGCACGCAGCACAGCCCCTGGGAGCAAGTGCTCGCAAACCAAACACCGCGCCAGGGGCGCAACCTCCACCCCCCACCCGGCCCCAAGCTCCAGGGAGGGAGGCCCTGCCCGCATCCCCTCTCCACCTGCCCCTCTTCCGAACCTTTCTTGAGCACGTAGGCCGGCCCCATCCTCACGGGGCTCGCACGATGAGGGCTGCTGGCCATCTTGCCATGGCCCTCGTGGTGGTGGACCGGGCTGCAGGGCCGGGAGGTGCTGCGCATGTGCGCCTCGTTGTCTGGCTCTGGGGGAGGACGGAGAGGGGGTACCATGCTGAGACGCTGAGCCAGCCCCTGGCCTGGTCAGGTAGACCTGCAGCGCCTCCGAGGGGCACCAAGGCATGAACCTACCATGTCTCCTCTGTCCTGAGCCCAGCCCACTCCCCAGTCCCAACATGGGACATGTGTCCACACACTTCCCATTCCCAGTGGGGGTCTGAACTCAGGGTGGACTCCTATCTCACTGCTTCTCAACCAAGTAACATGCTATTCACCTGACTGCTCACCCAGAAGCCGGGTCTAGTGGGAAAGCAGCCCCCTAGGGCAGTGTAAGTCGCTCAGTCCTGTCCTACTCTTTGCGACCCCCATGGACTGTAGCCCACCTCGCTCCTCTGTCCATGGGACTCTCCAGGCAAGGATACTAGAGTGGGTTGCCATTCCCTTCTCCAGGAGACCTTCTGGATCCAAGGATCAAACCCAGGTCTCCTGCAGTGCGGGCAGATTCTTTCCTGTCTAAGCCACCCAGGGTAGGGCTGGGGTCCAATGGGATAGCAGTCCTCCCGCGGCTGGCTGGTACCTGGCGTCTGGCAGGGACTGGTGGACCGCGGGGACGGCGGCTGCATCTCCGGGGGCTGTTGCTCCAGGGAGGCCATAGTGGTATCCACGTCGGCGTCCTCGTCCACCTGCTCCGAGTTGGTGCGCTGCTGGCCCCACGAGAACTTGCGGTCCTTCATGCGCTCCTTCTCGGAGATGGCGCGGCCGGCCTCCTCCGCCATCAGCAGCTCCACCTCAGCCTGGGAGCCCCCCCCCACTGCGCCCCTGCCCATCACCCTCGCCACGGTCGCTGCTGGAGTCGCAGGACAGGAACTCATCCTCTGAGGGGCTCCGGTCGCCCTCTCGCTTCTCATCCGTGTCGCTCGAGTCTGAGTCCCGAGCTTCGGTCAGCGCCGCCGCTGTGGCCATCACAGGCTCCTTCAGTTCCTCGTGCAGCTGGTCCATCAGGCAGCGCAAGAATTCCTGGGTGTCCTGGAATTCCAGGGCAGCCTCAGCACAGGCACCCCTCCCGGCAGGGCCCACCTGACCCTCTTCTGCTGCTGCTGCTAAGTTGCTTCAGTGGTATCCAACTCTGTGCGATCCCATGGACAGCAGCCCACCAGGCTCCTCTGTCCCTGGGATTCTTCAGGCAAGAACCCTGGAGTGGGTTGCCATTTCCTTCTCCAATGCATGCATGCATGCTAAGTCACTTCAGTCGTGTCCCACTCTGGGCGACCCTATGGACGGCAGCCCACCAGGCTCCTCTGTCCACAGGATTCTCTAGGCAAGAATACTGGAGAGGATTGCCATTTCTTTCTCCACCCCTTCTACTGAGGAGGACGCAGAGGCTGGGAGGCCAGCCGACCCCTCCCAGGTCTCATGCTCCGAAGTGGCAGAGTGGATGGGGTGACCCAGGTCCACCCGCCTCCAAGCTCCTGCTCTCCAATCCTGCTTCTGACCCAGCATGGGAGACAGCAGATATAAGCATTCAGCCGTGAAAGTCTCCTTGCTCCCAAAAGGAGGGGAAGTGAATGAGAGCACAGAGCTGAGTAGGACACAGGTGACACCGTGGGGGGGTGTGCATGTGAGTGTCCAGCTGAGTTTTGTAGGTAGCAATGCCAGTCGGCAGGCCAGGCCACCAACAGCCTTAACCCACCCCTGGTGCTCTCTGCTCCTCTGGCCCTTTGCCAGCCTCGGTGCCCGTGCCTTCCCATGACGTGTGGCAGGAGGGACAGGCGACTAACAGGCCTGGGCAAGACTCAGTGGCCCGGACAGGAAGTGGGCAGGACGGAGCTGCCCCTGCAGGCTGGCTGGGCCCTGCATGACCCTGACTACTCTGTGACGAGGTCGCAAGCCCAGGGGGAGCCAGGGCATCGAGGCCTCTGGCACAGCCTTGCCCACTGGTCCAGGCAGGAGCCGTGCGCACAGAAGGTGCTCCAGAAGGTCAGAAGATGATGGTGGCGGGCTGCGGGCAGCTGGGGGCCACTGCGTTCAAAGTCCAGTCCTGTCCCTCACAGTCCCTGACCTGGATGTCAGAAGCAGCCCCTAGGGCCCAACTCCCACCCACACAAGGCGGCAACTATGCAGTGGCCAGAGCCAGCCGCACACCCAAAGCCTCAGGTCGCCAACATGGAGAGAGGGGCCTTTTTTTCTCAGTTCTAGCCAAGGGAGTGGCCGGCTCTGGGTGGATTTCGTCAGCAGAGTGTCAAACAGGTTCAGCCCAAGCTGCAAGCCCAGCAGCGAAACCCCGATCTGGGGTAGGACCTGAACGGTCAGCTAAGGGTGGCGGGAAGAGCGTGGCTGCATTCTGATTCACCATGAGTCTGTGATTTTATGTCACAGAAAGATACCACTGATTCCAGAAGGGTTCTCTAGATTTACAAAAACTCGCCATCAAAATGTCTAGTTTACTAAGAGTAAAATTTGCCTGTGGTTCGGGGAAGGAGAAAGCATGGGCCAGTGTGAGTAGGTACACACATCCGGAGTCGAGGCTGCCTGAGGTCAACTCTCCCCTCTGCCTTGCACCAGCTGTGTAACTGGTACGCAGTCACTGGGTGAGCACTTGCCTGCTGAACCTCAGTCTCCCCATCTGTTGAGTGGGGAGAACACCAGCAGGTTACTGGGAGGCTTCAGGTCCTTGCACCCGTGAAGGGCTTGGGCAGCGAGTCTGGTCCAGGAGTCCCACCTGGCAAAGCAGATCCCTGGTCTTTTCCACACTGGTCTTGGTTTACAGCCCTGGTGTCCCTTGGGGCAGCTCAGATGGCCTACCTGCTGGGCATAGCCTCGGAACATTGGGTTGACCAATTTGATCCCGTGGGACAGGCTGGTGGGAACCACATAGCTGGGGCTGTAGGAAGACCAAATCTATTAGTATAGGCGGCAGTCTGCTCTGAGCTACTCAAGCCTGTGAGGACAGCTGGGCAACCACGATGGCCAGGTCAGGCTCTGTGTGGCGTTTACTGCAATGTTGGGCAGTGCTGGCCTGGCCAGGGGCCCCGGCAGGTTCGCACGTCTCTAAGGTCAGGGAAGGAAACATCAGGTCACGGCGCAGCCAGGCAGAGAGCTCTTGACTAGCATGGCATCACGTCCTGCCAGCCCGTGACATGCCTCCTTTAAAACTGTTCTCATTCTGAAATATTTACTGTTGCTTTCTAATTTCAAAAGTCACACATGTTCATTCTTTAAAAATAGAAAATTTCAGAAAAGCACAGCAAAGAATCATCAACACTAGCAGCATTCTGCAGAGATAACCACCACGAAGATTTCCAGACGTTTCCTTGACAATGCAGACACAAAATTACATGCAGGTAAACAGTTGAACGTGGCTTAAAGTTGGAGCTATTTTGCATCATCCTGTTTAATAATCTGCTTTTAATTTAATATATTTCTATGCACTCACTTTATTCACAATTTTAATGTTTTCCTGGATCTACCCCAGGCATCTGGTCTTTCAACTCTGTTTACACTGAGCTAAAGCCTGTCTGGTCAGTGTCAGCCACCACTTCTGAAACCCTGTTCTATGTGCAGATGTGGCTGAGACTCAGGAGTGATCACCGTTGTATCTCTGGTCCTCAGCACACACGCTCTGAAGCACTGCCAGCTGCAGTCAATGCCAGGTTCAAGTTCTAGCTGCGCCTTTCACAAGACATGTTGTCCTGGGCAAGACACTTGAATCTCCCTGAACCTCGGTTTCCCCAGCTTGCGAGCCAGAGTTGGCTGTGACCTACACCTAGAAGGGCCCCCATAAGCATGACACGGGGGAGGTGCGGCCCGCGATGGTGAGAGGCTGGGTACACCGGAAGTGTTCCATCTAGGCCCAACAGAAAGCCTGCCCATGCCCCTGCCCAAGGTCGGGGACTCGGTCACTCACCGTTTCCGGTGCCAGACCTCAGAGACCAGCTTCTGGTAGCTTTTGCACAGGGCTGGCTTCTTGTCCGTGCGTACCAGGCCTCCACACTCCAAGAAGAACTGGGTGAGCGGGGGGCTGGGGAGGGGGCAGGGAGCCAGGTCAGCAAGAAGGGGCACATGGCACTGTTTACAAGCGCTGGCTGGAGAAGCAAAAGTGTCCTGTGTGGGGGTATACCAGGGCCCCCCAGAGCCATAAATACCTGTAGGTGACTTGACAGACCCCACCTGTTATGGGGCTGAATTGTATCTCTCCCAAATTCATACAGTGAAGTCCCAACCCCCCCACCTTAGAATGTGATTGCACTGGAGATAAGGTCTTTCTTTAAAGATTGTTGTGTAAAAATCAGAGGAACCATCACCCCTCCTTTCATCGGCTCCTGCTTAGAAACCTTCCTGAGTCTGAAGGCCTCTCCCCCACTTCTTTTTTCTTTGCTACTTCATTACATAAGAAATAATCATTTATTGTATAAAAATTAGGAAATACAGATAAGCAAACAATAGTAACTGACCTTAATCCTACCACATGAGTGAGGACAGCGACTCTGAAGGTTTGGGGGCATATCCTCCTAGAATTTCCTATGCATGCAGAGCCCCCATCCCTCCCCTCCTTCACACACACACACACACAGAACCCTTAGCAGGTGCAAGACCCTAAGTGCCAGGCAGAGGAGACGGCCCAGCCTCAGGGAGGAGAGGGTATCCTAGATGGAAAATAATATTTTCACCCCCAAAATGGGACTGCACCATACAAAGGTTCACAATCTTGTTCTACTTACAGTATTCCGAACTCCTCCCTGTTTCAGTAAATATTGCCCTGCACCATGTTTTCCTGAACTCACTGTAAAGCTGATCTGCTCTAAATCTGTGATTTTTATGGCCCTTTAAAAGGGCTACAGGTGTTTCTAACAAACGGCAGGCTGAGGAACAGCACAGACAGCTTTCTCAACATCTCTGGGTACTGGAACCTCCTTTAGG
This sequence comes from Antilocapra americana, assembly GCA_007570785.1. Taxonomy (NCBI): domain Eukaryota; kingdom Metazoa; phylum Chordata; class Mammalia; order Artiodactyla; family Antilocapridae; genus Antilocapra; species Antilocapra americana. The sequence continues at coordinate 6,229,061 of ML660779.1, read as the reverse complement.
ATAAATTCCCATAGGAGGGACTGCTGGGTCAAAGGGCAGGTGTGGTTTGGGGCATTATGTGCACCCACACCCAGGCTTCTGTGAGCAACACACACGACCCAGCCTGGGGGCGGCAGCTGCTGTTCCCTGGACCCCCCGACTCCCAGATGACGTGAAACCTACCAGTTGGACAGGGCCTGCAGGGCCGCGTTCATGTAGCAGGAGTTGCCAAGGTTCTTCATGCCCGTGAGGCCTGGGAAACCAGCACACACACAGAGGGAGGGGATGGTGAGCCCTCGGAGAGGCACCGTGGCTCCCGAGCGCCCCCGGACCCGCCCGGGAAACCTGCCGAGTCAGCCGATGGCGTCCTGCTCCCTGCAGCTCCAGTCACCATGGTGGGCAGAACCCACGGACCCCTTTGCCCTCTGCCCCGTCCAGCCCACTGCCCACACTGAGCAAGGGCAGCGACCCGGGTTGAAAGAAGCCGGCCTGCCCAGGGGCACAGGGCTGAGGCGGGCCTGAGGGCTGCCGGGCCCCAGGGCCGCACTCCAAGGAAGCCCTGGCGCCACAGAGCCCACCGTACGCCGCCCCACCTGCCCAGGCAGCAGAGCTCGCGGGGCTGCTACCTCGTGGCTTCAAGTCATCGTCCTCCGACTCGGACTCCCCTTCGTCCGCCACAGCGATGGGGACGGCTTTCAGAGGGTGGGAGGGTGGCGGAGAGTCCTGTGTTCCAGAACCAGGGTGAGAAGTCAGGAAGACTAGCAGATGAGGAGGGAGAGGGGCTGGGGACAGGCCCACGTGTCCATCCCTGCCCAGACCCCTGAGCAGGGGACATGGTGGTTAAGAGAGGGCGTGAGTTTGAGTAAACTCCAGGAGTTGGGAATGGACCGGGAGGCCTGGCGTGCTGCAGTCCATGGGGTCGCCACGAGTCGGACACGACTAAGTGATTGAACTGAACTGAACTGAACTGGTGGCCTTGCCCTGGGAATGCTCTGACTTGTACTTTACTTACAATAATGAGTAATAATATTTTATTCATAACAAATTAGAGACAGGCAGCCCAACTTTTCTGAGAGAAACACTGTTGATTATTATATCTCTGCTGAATTTAAATTGTTAACACACACACTCAAAACAGGATTTATATATACTTTTTATAGATTCTTTTGGGAAAAACAAATCATAAATATCGATCATGCCCACAAACATATTCCATACGCATTTACTGAGCACCTATTATGTGACCGTCCTTGTCAACATGGAGGAAAGACAGCGCTGCACCCAGACATGTCGGGCCTCTCCGGGGGTGAGATGCTGATTTAATGACCCCTCCTTGAGGGTCAGCTCCGCGCTGGGCTCCCCCACGCACCTCCTTGAAGGGCCTGGGTGGCTCCTGGCTTGGCGCATGGCCTGGGGGAGGGCGTCCAGCTGTTTCCCATGCTGGCCTTGGCCCAGGGAACCCCCAAGGCCTAACCAACCCCCAGTCACCTCTGCGATCTGAGCCCTCACACCGCCCTGGACAGGGCTGGGGCCCAGCGGGCATTAGCTGACCTGAGCTCCTCAGCGCCACCTGGGAACTCGGAGCGGGACCAGACGCCGCTGGGGACCCTCCGCCCTGCCCGCGCCCTCGCCGTGCCGCCGGCTGGCCCCTGCACCCCCTCACCTGCTCTGAGAACTTGGGCGCGGGGCCAGGCGGGTGGGCCGCCAGCCGCGGCTCCAGGAACACTTCCTTCTCACAGGCATAACACCACACCCGGAAGGTGGTCAGGTTCACCGTCAGGTCGTGCTTTTTCGCCTGGAGGGTGAGATGCAGAGGAAGGGGAACACACTGGCCCAACAGGTGCCGCCAGCCCCAGCAACTGGAGAAAAGGCCTGGCAGGACGAGGGCCAGGGGTCTCAGATGCTGCTCCCCCCACCATGGCCAGGCGTCCCAAGGGCTGCGGCTGCCTTCTCTCTGCCTTCTTTGCTGTGACTGCTCCCATTTTACCCACACACCTGCCGAGGCCCAGAGAGGTGGGTGGAGCCAGGGGGCAGCTGGAGCTGAGGTCTGAACTCTGGGCTGTCTGACCTCAGGGGCCCGTGCTCACCTGTGCGTGGAGGGTGCTGTGGTCAGCGAAGGATTCTCCGCAGCCGACGTAGGAGCAGGAGACCTGGGGAGAGAAGGAAGGGGAGTGGAGGGGGCGGCCAGGAGGCCAGACAGGGCCATGCCTTGAGGTTGTGTCCCCGCCGCCATCCCGGGGACCCCCAAGGACCAAGGCCCGGCCACTGGGTGGGGACACAGGTTTGCACACCCGAGGTGCATGCTGGGCACAGCTGGCCGCCACACAGACCCCCCCACCTCAGCGAGACGGGCAGTGGGCTCTGGGCTGAGGCCTGGCTGCTGGCCGCCCTGACCCTCTCCCCCTCCACTCGCCCCCCCTTCCACCAAAACCCCACTTTCTGATGGGCCAGTTGGCGTGACCACACTTTTGGTGGGGGGCAGGGGAAGCCTGGGCCTCATGGCCATTTTCTGATGAGGGACACTGAATGGGCAGAGGTGGCCAGGGGCCCGGTGCTGACCCCGTGCCCCCTGATGACCTGCCTCTGGCCTTGCGCTCTCCTCCCCCAAATCCACCCAGCTCCCAAGGCCCAGCTCATGGCCTCCACCCCGGCCCTGGCAGGAGGGCTCTGGTGCACTTAGGCGGAGGTCCATGCTGCACCAGCTGGTGTGGACCTTTCAAGGAAACGACCTTTGGGCTGTCACAGAGGCTGCGTCAGGTTCCGTCTCGGTCTCTCGGGGGGCGTCTGTGGGCTCCCAGGAGGCAGGGCCGTGACTCACGCTTCCTGCCATTCCCGGGGCCCAGGCAGTGTCCTGCAGTGTAGTTCACCCTGAGCGAGAGGCCCAAAAGGACGAGGCCAGAGCCCTACGGAGGCGCCTGTGTCTTGTGCAGGGAGACCTGAACTGTGATCTTTGTGCCCAGTCGGCTGCCTTGTTTTGTCTCTCCTTTTATTTGCTTTCAAAGAAATTTTTAGTAAGATTATCTAGTGCGATTCATACTCGCACGAAAGTTAGAAAACACTACAAAGTCATAGAGAAAAATGAACTGCCTGTAATTCAACCCCACCCAGAGAAAAGAGTCACTTGTGCACACTTCTACCGTTACTCTTTTGGGTGAGCATGATAATCACAACCAGATTTTACTGGATGCTGTCTATGGGCCACACCCTGTTAGGGCCATTGCAGGCACCATCTTGTCAAATTCTGCCCTAAGGGGTGTCCACAAGGTGGGGACAGTTGGCAGTGTTGTGGCCTCTGCTTTATAGATGGCAAAACAAAGACCCAGACTGGCCCAGGGACATGTGTGTGTGTGGGTCTGAGTGTGTGTGTGTGTGGGGGCCAGTGAATGCCCAGTCACTCAGTCGTGTCCGACTCTTCGCAACCCCATGGACTGTAGGCCGCCAGGCTCCTCTGTCCATGGGATTCTCTAGGCAAGAAGCCTGGGGTAGGTAGCCATTTCCTCCTCCAGGGGATCTTCTCGACCCAGGGAGCGAACTCTCGTCGCCCACGTCTCCTGCACTGCAGGTGGATTCTGTAGCACCGAGCCACCTGGGAAGCCCCAGCTCAGGGACAGACTACCGCTAACAAGCACCTCACGCACACGTGCTGGACAGAAATTTCCCCTTCACACCGACGGGCTCATTCAGTCCAGAGGCTTCTCTAGCCTGCTTTTCCCTCATCATCTTTAAGGGGTGCAAGGGCAGGCAGCCCAGGGGCTCGCACACTCTGGGGCCCTCTTGGCTTGGCCACCACACCCAAGACATCCGTGCCCTGTGTCCCTGCCCAAGGGTTTTGGGCCGTGCCCACAGAGGACAGGTATTCCCAGCCCAGAGTCTGGACCCAGCTCCAGGCCCCCAGCAGCTGCAGGAAACTTACCTGGAGACAGGCCCACAGGTTGGGTCCAGAAACCCCGCATGACTGACAGGTGCTCTGTGTGAGGTGGGGAAAGAGAGGAAGGGGAGGGTGTGAGTGGCCCTAGGATGTGCGCCATCAGACTGGCTCACAGGCTTTGCCTCATAGGGACCCCGGCCCATGGGGGCACTTAAAGCTTAACTGTTTGAATTTTGTTTCTTCGTGTGCCTGAAAAAACATTTTCAACACAATCACTTAAAGCTTAAGCAAACAGACGCCTTAATATGCTCTACTCATGCCTTCTACTCCTTCGTGACACTCATTTATCTAAGCCTTTCTGCCTGCCTAGACTATGGGCTCCATGAAGGAGGGATGCTCTGTTTTGCCTACCCCTGCGACTTCACAGAGTCTGGTACAAATCAGACCAGTGTATTTGTTGACCACAGAAACACCCAGGTATCCATTGATCAGGATGACAGAGCCTGCTTCTGGTCCACTGATATCTCTCCTCCCTGCTTTAATAAAAGAATCTATGTATTTTGGCTGAGCACATGGTCAGTGAGCTGCAGACTATGTGTCCTAGCCCCTACTGTGATCATGGGGCTCAGTTCTAGTTGACAGCATAACAGTAAAAAGTGACATGTACCACTTCTGAGTTTTGCACAACCCTTGGTCTCACTCCTGTTTCCACTGGCTGGAATGCAGGTGTGATGGCAGGAACTGAGGCAACCACTTTGGACCTGGAGGTGAAAGCCACGTGTTGAGAATGACAGAGACACCCTATCAGAGCTACCTACACCTGGACTGCTCAATGAGAAAAGTAAACTCCTATCTCCTTTAACTCACTATATTTCAAGGTCTCTCATTATAATTTAAACTGTCCTAAGTAATTTTGTCTGTGCCTGCCTAGAAAAGCAGTTTCCAGCTGAGCTTCCACAATACCCAGTGTGTCTCTGCCAGCTGTGAGATGAGTTCTAAGCACTGGGCTCTGTAGCAGTTACAGAGCTGATCCCTGGTGAGGGATCACAATGAGCCAGGTATACAGCTGAGTTCTTTGGACCTTGCTCATGTAATCCCTATACAGATAAGAAATGGAGGCTTGGAGAGCTCATGACCCTACTATCAGAAGCACTGTCAGCCGAGGCGTTAGGGTCATCAGACTTATGAAAAGGGCCCAGTTTCCTCCCAAGGGTGGCCACACTGACCTTTAGGCCTTCGTGGGAACTTCTTTTCGCTAAGCCCAGATTCTGGCTGTGTTTGTAAAAATCCTGAACATGGCTCTCTCAGCTAGGTTGAGCAGGCGCAACTCATCCCATCAGTGGGGCTGAGGTTTGCGGTCTGTGTCTTAGGGTCTCTCGCCAAGGATGCTGAGGTTGGCAGGAGACCAGTCTGCTTGGTAGACTCAAAGGTCGCTGCTCCTGACCTTTCCAAATTTGTCATCTCTTTTGTGACTTGCTGATTTCACATGTCACTCCCATCTTCCCAAGTATTTTTTCATTTCAGTCATACGAACAGTAAAAGTATTGTATGCATGTTTCAACAATTTAAATGATATGCATACGCTGTATATAACATGTAGCATATTATATACAATACACATATGCTGTATACAATGTGTAGTATATTATATATAATACATGCATGCTATATATTTGTCATATATTATATATAATACATATATGCTGTGTACAATGTCTCCTGTATTACATACAACATGTATATGCTGTATATAATGTATAGTATATTATATATAAAACATACATGCTGTATGTGTCATGTATTATATATACGTATGCTGTACGTACTGTATCATATATTACATATATGCTGTACACAATACATAGTGTATTATATATAATATATATATGCTGTAATAACTTGAAGTATTTCTCTCCATACCTTTGGCTAGTAAAAATGAGATCACGCGATCCATACTTCTCAGTAACAGGCTTCTGTCACCTATCTAGGGCAACCTTTCTAAGCCTGTACACAGAGACCCCATCTCATTCTTGGCGACAAGCACACTGCGGCCCCCACTGTGAGCACAGACAACTGTTCCACTCACTGCCCTCCTGGTAAATATGCAGATGACCACCAGTGGTTTCCTTTTACAAATGATGCTCAGTAAGCACTGCTGTATCGGTCTTGTAACTGGTGCATACATGGGTACTAGATACATTCCAGGAGCGGGAATTGAACCCCTGCAGTCACGGTGACTTGACTACAAACACCGGGTCCACTTTCCTCCCTCTGTCGGCTCTGAGTGAGAGCAGTTTGTGCCATGCGCATCTGAAATGGTATTGGTTTCCTGGCAAAATCCTTGACCACAAGGGAAGTCAAGCACCTTTTTTCAAGAGTTTCTTAGCCATTTGCATTGCCTCCATTGTGAGCTACTTGGTCCAATCCTCGCACCTTCTGAGTATTTTAAAACCATGTTGGTTTCATTCTGTAGATTTCCAAAAGGCTGCCCTGTCCCAGCCCGATCTTCCCAAGTTCTGCCTCCCTCTTCCCGCCTTGTTCGTCTCCTCCCTGCTCTCAGATTGTTTCACTTATTCCTTTGTGCAGACGCAGGAAGAGACCTGGCGTTAGACGGTGCAAATGTACCAGAGCCTTGCTCTGCTCTTCCTCCTGACCACACTGAAACCGTGCTCTACAGGGTTAGCAGAAATTGGTGATGAACAGAAATGGAACTTGTCTTACACAACAGCAACTAAGGGAATAGCTGGGTAAAAAACCCCTCTGCTTGAAGCCTGCCTTCACTGAGCAAGCTTGCCTTAATTATTTTTTTTTTAAACTGCATACTCGCTATGCTTCAGGTAGCCTATTCATCACAAGACTCCTTAACCACCCCTACAGATGACAGCTCTGATGTATGGGTTGCTATAGTAATAGGGGTTTAAGCTGTTTCTTCAGAAAGTTGGAGTCTTGTCCAGTTCGAGCCGGCTAAGACTGTTTGGGACCACTAACCCTAGAATTGGGTGTGTGTAAGTGTCCGATAAATGACCTTTTGACGTCAAAGAGCCCACAACTCCAGCCCTCAGATCACACTAAGCACCTCCATTTTTGAACACGCATCCTAGAAAGAAGCATGTAACTCAGACACACCTGTGCAGAACACTGATGACCTCATCTCTTCCCATGCCTAAGACCACCCTGCTTCTTTATCCCATAAATATCCCAAGCCCCTTGCCTTCTGGGAAGCTGATCTGAGGCTTGTTCTCCTGTCTCCTCACTTGGCTGCCTTGTGAATCAACTCTTTCTTTGCTGCAAACCTTGATGTCTCAGCATTTGGCTTGCTATGAATCAGCAGATGAACCTAGTTCAGTAACAGCAAGCAAAACAACTTCAAAAGAAGCCACAGCAACTTTGAAGAATCACGCCTGAGACTAAACCAACTCAGGCCAAAAGCCACCCAGCACCTGCTGGGGTGGGGAGGCCGAATGACCAGGATTAGGTGCCTGGGAAGCAGACACAGGAGTCTGACCCAACCCCCACCTCGGGAATGGCCCCCACGTACAGCCCTGCCCCTGAACACAATGACACTATACAGACAGAAGGCTTTGAAGGGCCTGGATGTCCACCCACAGAGGATCAGCTGTGGAGTCCACACAATGAACTATGATGCAACTTTAAGACAAACCATGAGACCCATGTGCTGGGGCCAAAGAGCTCCAAGATACACTGCCAGGTGAGTAAAGCACGTTACCAAAATAGCTCTAGTCCACTACTTTTTGTGTAATAGAGGGGAAAATGAAAAATAAGTATTCCCATAAGCAAACTCTGAAAAGATACAAAAGAAACCAATGTGGTTGTCTGGAGGGTAGGATGGAGAGGGTGGGCACAGGACGGGTGGGAGGGGGACTCCTTGACATTTTTCTTCTTACATCGTTTCATTTCTGAACCATGTGAAAGTGCTACCTACTTAAAAAAAATGTAATTTAACAAACAGACAACAACACATCCTCCCTATTCAGTGTGGCCCACCTTTGGAAATCCCCTAGGGGTCCCGTGGGTAGGACTCCAAGCTTCCTCTGCAGAGGGCACGGGTTTGATTTCTGGTAAAGGAACTAAGACCCTGCAAGCCACGGTGTAGACCAAAAAAACAAAACAAAACAGTGGCCCCCCTCCTCTCTTTGAACCTCCCTCAGCCCTTCTCAGGCTAAGCAGGCAAAAATGCCTGTGGACTCTCAGAGTCGGACTCTGCCTTGCACCTGCTCCAGCCACTAATGGGCATCAGTGCTCCCAAATGGACTGGTCTTCGTGGTAATTAATGGCTGTTAGGACGCAGCCCCAGAAGGCCTCCTGAACAGAAGCCAGCTTTTCCATTTATATAAAAGGCCAAGCAGAGACTGCTGGGAGCCAGTGCTTCCGCGGCTTCAGAAATGTCTGTATCCTAGGAATTCGGCAGGGGCGGAGTGGGGGGGGGTGCCCTGGGTGCAGGCCTCAGCTCCAGAAGGTCTGACCCCTTACCTTGGATTTGAGCAGCAAGTCCTCCTTGGTCACCTCCCCTATCGAGTCAAGATGAGGGCAAAGGTCCCTGGAGTCCCCCATGCTGGCCTGGTCTCACCTACAAGGAAACACAAGGGATCCTGGGTTAATGGCAGCCCCTGCCGGCTGGAGGCAGGAGAGGCTGGGGGTTAAGTGCATACTTGGGTCTCGAGCCCCAGATCTGCCACGGACTGGCTGGTGACCTGGAGAAGCTGCTTAACTGCTCTGAGCCTCACCCTCTTCGCCCGAGGATTGGGGAGGGAGATAAAACCTCCCAGAAGTGCTGCTCAGAAGATTCACGGAGGAAACATCAGTGAGATGCCTGGCCCAGGGACAGCAAGTGCGGGGGGATGATTAGAATTCACGCGCTGGGTGCAACGACGAGAGCTGTTGATAGGGAAGACGCAAGGGTGCTTCTTGCATTTGGGGAGCTGCCTGTTAGGGAATCTAAAGCTGCAGCCCTTCTGTTCAAAGAGACCAGCTCCCTGACCTGGAGACCACTCTACACCAGCGGGCAGCCGTGGGCAGGGTGGAGAGGCCAGGTCTGAAAACCAAGAAGAAAGGCAAGAACAGAAGGGGACCGCTCTCTTCTTTGAACAAGCAAGCTCCCTCTTCTCAACAGCTTCAGAGAGGCCAGGTAACCCAAAGGCCATTTATCTCACTTCCCGTGAGAAACCCCACTTAGAGAAGAATCTTTAAACTCCACGATACTAGAGGAGGAAGTCAGAGCAGCAGCTCCTCCAGAAAATGTTATCTGAGAAGGAGAAAGCCACAGAGAAGGGCAGGCTAACCAAGCTAGGAAGGGGTCTGAAAGATGTTCTCTGAAGCACCAATGGTGGTGTATCTGGATGATAGATTTCATAAGAGCTGTGTGGTTGCTGCTTTTTTTTTTTTTACAATTAAAAAAACAAAACTCAGATGATATACTTTTTAAAGTACAAGGTATAAAGTAGAGGGCTTCCCTGGTGGCTTAGACGGTAAAGCATCTGCCTGCAATGCAGGAGACCTGGGTTCAATCCCTGGCTTGGGAAGATCCCTTGGAGAAGTAAATGGCAACCCACTCCAGTATTCTTGCCTGGGAAATCCCATGAACAGAGGAGCCTGGGAGGCTACGGTCCATTGGCTCACAAAGAGTCGGACATGACTGAGCAACTTCACTTCACTTTCTGGTGACACAGTGGTAAAGAATCTGTCTGCCAATGCAGGAGACAAGAGTTCCATCCCCGGGTCGGGAAGATTCCCTGGAGGAGGAAATGGCAACCCACTCCAATATTCTTGCCTGGGAAATCCCATGGACAGGGAAGCTGGGAGGGTTAGAGTCCACGGAGTCACAAGAGTCAGACATGACTTAGCGACTGAACAGCAATAACAATGAATTAAAATAAATTGCTGATGATACTGTGGCAAGCTGATACATCCTGATACTCTTCTGTGCATAATTCTTCTCTTTTTAAAATCAGAAGGAAAAGCAAATGCTCCCTTCGAGGGAACTCCTTGGCGTGCTGGGCAGCTCTGTGTTTTGACCGTGGTGGTGGTGACATGGATCTGTACGCATTTGTTTGTATTAGTTGCTCAGTCGAGTCCGACTCTTTGCAACCCCACGGACTAGAGCCCTCCGGGCTCCTCTGTCCATGGGATTCTCCAGGCAAGAAGACTGGAGTGGGTAGCCATTTCCCTCTCCAGGGGATCTTTCTGACCCACAGATCAAACCCAGGTCTCCTGCATTGCAGGCAGATGCTTTGCCGTCTGAGCCACCAGGGAAAACTGCCTGATCACACACATGCACACACACACACACAAATGAGTGTGAGTAAACCTGGTGAAATCTGAATGAGTCCCCTGGGTGTACTGGTCTCTCTGTGGTCGTGATGCTGTACTACGGATACACCAGGGGTGTGGTACCACTGAGGGACTCTGGGAGAAGGGAACATGGGACCTCCTGGCACATTTTTTGGCAACTTCCTGTGAATCTATAGTTATCTCAAAAGAAAACCTTTAAAAATAAATAAGTAAATGCTGCTGCCACCCAATATTTTAGCAGAAATTGTACCCAGGAACCTGGCTTTTGACTCTAGCTCCAAACCTTTACGGAAAAAAAGGGCCCAATCAATCAAAGATGCAGGAAAAGCAGATGGTGCTTTAATCAAAGGCAGAGGTTGTGCAACCACCAGAGGGAGGCGGACCCCCCACCCCCCGCCAGGCGCCCTCCTGCAAGCCCCTCCCCACCCCAAAGGATCTGGCGGTGAACTGGCCCAGACTCCACACCAGAGCAGGAGTGACTGGTGCTGATGAGGGGCCAGGTCCCAGACTAAGTGCTTTCCATGCACTCTTCCCTTGAAAGCTTCCCCAGCCATCTCAGAGGCTGCGCTTTGCCCCATTTTACAGATGAGTACACAGGACACCTTCCAGTCCCAGGTCTTGCAGACAGGAGCTCCAGGACTGAGGCCAAAACCCAAGCTGGTCAGACTCTTGGCCCACTCTTTGGAACTTACAGAAAATGCAAAACATATGCAGAAGTAGACAGAGGTGTGTAACCTGCCCCCACGCATTTATCACCTGGCTTCACAATTAATCCACGGCCAACCTTGCTTCATCTCAACCTGCCACTCCCTCCTTTTTGCAGCAAATCCCAGATATCACATCATTTCATCCACGTATGTTTTCCTATGAGACTCAAAAAAGAAAAAAAAAAAAATACCCACATAACCAAGATTCTACCATTTCACCTAAAAAGAAAAATCTATGCTTCCTTCTCAGTCCGTGTGTAAGGGCGACACCGGAGTGGGGGAGGCTGCGCGCCTACCTCTGTGCAAAGCGACAGCCCCAGCAGGCAGTGGCCCTCGGCATTCTCCAGTCCTGGCCGACAGTGGTGAGTTGCTGCAGTGGGCTGGGGTGAGCACGGGCTTCTGCTGGGGAACCTGGGGAGACAAACCAGCACACTTCATGTAGTTCCGTTACCCTTAAAACTCACCCTCGAGGCTTCCCTGGGGGTCCAGTAGTTAAGAGCCAGCCTTGCAATGCAAGGGACACCAGTTTGATCTCTGGTCTGCGAAGATCCCCACATGCCTTGGAGCAACTCAGTCCTTGCGCCACAACTGCTGAGCCTGTGCTGAAGAGCCCAGGAGCGGCAACTACTGAAGCCCGCGCGCCTAGAGCCTGTGCTCTGCCACAAGAGAAGCCACCGCGACGAGAAGGCCGCTCACTGCAACGGAGGGCAGCCCCTGCCGGTTGCAACCAGAGAAAGACCCGGCGCAGCCAAAACCCAAATAAAATAAATAAATAAATCTTGACAAAGAAACACTCTCCACACCAAGCAGAAGTTATAAACAGCCCACAGTTCCTCCTGGTGCGGGGGGTGCAGGGAAAGTGAATTTGTGGACATTTGGGGCATCCATAGGCTAGACATACTCCCCAGTCTGTCTCCAGGGACAATAAAAACACACCACTGCTGGGACAGCTGAAGAAGGCTTAGGTGGAGCTGGCAAACAGGGACAGCCCTGCCCCGGGGGGGGGGGGGGTGTCAGACCCCTCACTAGACCCTGCTGGGCTTTACCTTCGTGATCCCCGAGAGACGGTTCGGCAGAGGAGGGCCACAGGGGGCCACTCCAACAACTGCTCCCCACTAGACTGGACCGGAGGATCCACCCTTTCCACGAGCGCCACTGAGACCCTCAGATCATCCTTCCAGCCTCCCGAGAACTTTCCACTGCTCAGAACCCCTGACCCCCGAGTCGTGAGCAAGCCTAGGCTACAGACACAGCGCGGGGCGTCCGCACGTCAACACTGCCCCCCTGCCCTGGTGGGCCACGTTAGGTGCGGGCAGTTCAGAGGGAGAGGCAGTTAGAAGCTACCATTTAAAACAGTCACGTGACAATGACGGGGCTCAAGGTTCTGAATTCCAAGTCTCCTCACTTGAAGTCAGACTTTTCGTTTGTTCGTTTCCACTGAGGTCAAGTGTGCTGGGTGGCTGCCAGCTTCACACTATTTTAAGCTGCAGTATGTGGGTTTTTCAGTGTCTTTGGTATGCGCCCCATCTCTTGGGCTAGATGGTGAAGCCAGGTCATGAGAGGGATACTCCATGCCAGGAACACTGCCCCAGACAAGGACGGTGGTTGACAGGCCCACTCCTGACTCACAGGTGCCATCAGACGACTCAGGTTCTTGCAACTTCAGATAGAAGAAGAAAAAAAAAAAAAAAAGCCCTGTGGCAAACAAACCTGTGCACTGTTGCTGCCCCTGCTTTACAGATGAAGAAACGGAACTGGAGTTTAAGGAGCCAGGAACCTGGCCAAGATCAATCCTGGGCTAGGAAGCAGTGGGCGGGAACCTGACTGGTCTGTCCAGCGCACAGCCTAAGTCAGGGGTCAGCAAACTTTTTCTATAAAGGCCCAGGTAGGAAATATTTTAGGCTCTGTGGGCCATGCTGATCTTTATCCCGTACGTTAATTTTATTAAAACCAACCAAACGGCCTTTTCCTATTTACAGGCTAGGCAGGAGAAGATGAAACGTTTTAATCCAGCATAGAAATTAACGAGGCAGAAACAAAGGAGTGAGGAGGAGACCCTTTTCTGGATGAGTCATTGGGTGAAGAGCCCCACTTTCAAACCAGCCAGGTAGCAGCCTGGGGCCCTTCCTGGGCTGGGGCTTCCGGGACCTCTCAGGAGCTGCTGCCCTTCTCGGAAATGGCCCCCAAGTGTCTTGTTCATGCTCTGTGGGCCTGGAGATCTCCAGGGGAGGAGGTTCTGCTCCCCGGGGTGCTCTCAGGGGTCTGGAGAGAAGCATGGACAGACCCAAGAGGGGAACCTCATGTACTGAGGACGCCAGACACAGATTCCTTTTCTTTTAGAAACTTAAAGATGATACTTAAAAGTGACCTATTAGGGTCTGTATTACAAAAGCAACACAAATTCATTGTAGAATCTGTAGAAGGGACCTCCCTGGTGGTCCAGTGGTTAAGAATACGTTTGCCAAGGCAGGGGACACGGGTTCGATCCCTGGCCTGGGAAGATCCCACATGCCGAGGGGCCTGTGAGAAGGCTGTGTGTCACAACTACTGAGTCTACACACTGCAAGGCACCCACGCTCCGCAACGAGAAGCCACCACAGCGAGGAGCCTGGACACTGCAGCTAGAGTGACCCCAGTAAAGCAACGAAGACCCAATACAGCAAAACAACAACAACAACAAATCATTGTAGAAAATGCAGATGAGCAAAAAAGAAGGAAATGAAAGTCACCTGGGGCTGCCCTAGTGGTCCAGTGGTTGAGACTCTGAGCTCAGGAGACAGAGGGTTAAATTCCTGGGCCAGGAACTAGACCCTACATGCTGCAGCCAAATAAATAAATATTAAAGAACATAAATCAAAACATAACAGATGTAATTTGCATACAGATTTCGGAGGTATTTTTGGGTCCATGTTTCCCATGTCACTAAATTTCTTTTCAACAACTTCATTTTTGGGCTTTCCTAGTGGCTCAGCTGGTAAAGAATCCACCTGCAATGCAGGAGACCTGAGTTGGGAAGATCCCCTGGAGAAGGGAACGGCTACCCACTCCAGTATTCTGTCCTGGAGAATTGAATGGACTGTAGAGTCCATGGGGTTGCAAAGAGCCAGACATGACTGGGTGTGCTTATATGTTTCCCACGTCACTAAATTTTTTTTCAACAACTTCATTTCTAGTGGCTGAATAATAGTACACCACATACAATCTAAGCTCTACAATACCTTACTTAATCATTCTCCTACTGTAGACACAAGGTATCTGTGTGAGTGTGCGTGTGTGTATGGCAGTGAGGATTATTTTAGAATATGTCTTTGACCACATCTTTGATCAAAGGAAAAATTACTGGGTCAAAATATTTGTTTTGAAAGTACTAGATATACTGCCAAATTTTCCTCCAGAAACGTTATATAAATTTATTGGCCTCCCAACAGCATCAGAGCAACATAGAAAGTTTAAGGATTACTAATATTTTTAAAAGTTAATGTTTAAAACTCAGTTTATAGAAATAGACCCACAGATACAGAAAACAAACTCTGGTTACCAAAGGGGGAAGCGGGGGAGGAATAAACTACGGGGGTTGGGATAAATACATACACACACTACTATACAGAGAGAGATAACCAACAGGGACCTCCTATACAACACAAGAAACTATACTCAGTAGTTTGTAATAATCTATAGGGGAAAAGAATCGGAATAAAACATAAATACATGCATGTATGTATAACTGATACACTGCACTGCACACCTGACACTAACACGACACTGTAAATCAACCAGACTTCAATTTAAGAAAATCAGTTTATATACGGGGAAATGTCGAATGGTAGTATCAAAAACTGGGTGCTTGATATTCTACGCAGGACCTGAAACACCTGAAATGCACGAGTCTGCAAGGATCACACTTTGCTGACCCCAGCCGTTTGAAAGTTGTCATTTTGCTTTATCTTGGTCCCAGCCTACGCTGACCAGGCACCTTCTTGGGTGATGGGGAAACAAGCCGGGCGTGGGCGCTGCCCTCCCGGGACACAGAGCTCCCGGTTTCAACACCAGGGTACCTGTGTGCAGCCATTAGGAGGTTATGATCACTAACGGGAGCCCCTGTCCATTCTTACCGCAGCCAGCCGCTCCGCAGGCGTCGCCCCTGGAGTTGACTACAGTCATAGAAGGCAATGACGGGGACGGCTGGCCCGGCATTCGGCTCCTCGCTCTCGTCACTCACAGGCTGTGTGTCTTTAGCTAAACTCACCTGCCTCAATTTCCTCATCCAGGAAAATGGGGACAAACTGAGAGGATGAGGTGGGTCAACACATGGCAAGGATCTAGCATAATGACGTCTGATCACAGGGACTTGCTCAGAGTTTGTATTTATCTGCACAGTGAGCATCTCCCTACTGGTCCAGTGGCTAAGACTCTGAGCTTCCAACGCAGGGCCCCCAGCTTCATCCCTGGTCATGGAACTAGATCCCACATGCTGCAACTAAAGAGCCTGTGTGTGGCAACTAGGACCCAGAACAGCCAAATAAATAAATGATTTTTTTTTAAAAAAATAAATGTTTTGAAAAAGAAGAATGTTCGAAAAATGCTTGGTACTACACTTGGTACATCTGTTTGTTGTAGTGCTCAGTTGCTCAGTCGTGTTCAACTCTTTGCGACCCCACAGGCTATAACCCGCCAGGCTCCTCTGTCTGTGGAATTCTCCAAGCAAAAATACTGGAGTGGGTTGCCATTTCATTCTCTAGGGGATCTTCCCAACCCAGGGATGGAACCCAGGTCTCCTGCAATGGCAGGTGGATTCTTTACCACTGTGCTGCCTGGGAAGCCTGTAAAGTATGTTACTGGCTGTGTTTTGATTTTGTTTAAATTATTTATTTATTTTAAATAAAAGGTAACTAAATCATGTTATGGTATGCAGAAACCAACACAACATTGTAAAGCAATTATCCTCCAAGTAAAAATAAGTAAACTATCCCCCCAAAAGTGGTTAAGTTCAGTGAGGTCTTTAGGGTGGACCTTAATCCAATGTGACTGGTGTCTTTATAAGAGGAGGAAATTTGGATACACCAAGAGGCACCAAGAGAAAGGAGCATGTGAGGACACAGCAAGACAGTCACCACCTGTAAGTCAAGGAGAAGCCTTAGAAGAAATCAAACCCGCTGACCTCTTTCTTGGAGCCCCAGCCTACAGAACTGTGAGAAAATACATTTCTGCTGTGTAAGTCACTCGGTCTGGGGTACTTTGTTATGGCAGCCCTGGGAAACTGATACAGTGTTAGATCAACATTAAAGTTTCTGAAGATGGGGACTTTCCTGGCGGTCCAGTGGTTGAGAGTCTGCCTTCCAATGCAGGGGATGTGGGTTTGATCCCTGGTCAGGGAACTTGGATCCCACATGCCTCCGGGGAACTAACCCGAGCTCTGCAACTAAGCCCTGACGTAGTAAAAAAAAAAGTTTCAAAGTTTCTCAAGATGAAAACCATTTTCTGGTTATATATTACAATGTCCTTGTTCTTAGATAATTCCTCCTAAATACTGAGGGGCAAAGGGTCATGATATCTGCAACTTACTCTTAAATGGATTGGCAAGAATAATTCTAATGATAATGAATATATACATAGAGAATAAACAGGGCAAAAATATTAATAATTGTTGGATACAGGTGAAAGGTAAATGGGATTTCATTTTATGACTCTTTTTACTTGTCTGGGTTTGATTGTTTTCAAAATAGAAACTTTTTTTTCCTCCTGTTTCAAATTCTTTATTGCACATCGTGGTTGCACAATTTGAGGCTGGTTAAATACCGCTTTTCAATTTTTCTTTGAAGATTTTTCCAGATCACTACATGCAAGTGGCCATGAAAATATTTGGCATTTTAAAATTTTGAAACTCTAAACAGGCACTTACATGATCAAAACAGAAACTTTTTAAAGATTCCTCTTATCTCGCTTTGGAAAAGGTAACCCTAACTCATGTCAACGGACATGAGCTTGAGCAAGCTCCAGGAGGTGGTGAAGGATAGGGAGGCCTGGCGTGCTGTAGTCCATGGGGTGGCAAAGAGTTGGACACAACTAAGCGACTGAACAACAGCTCAACAACAAGAGCTCTGGGACCGAGTGCCTACTCCGAGCCAGGCACGATGTGCTTCACTTCACTACACACTCTCGGGTGAGAACTGCTGTTTCTTATTTTATGGAGGAAGAAGGGAGGATCCAAGAAGGGAAGCCACTTGCCTGAGACCACAGAGCAAGGGAATGGGACAGCGGGAAGTGAGCCAGGTGGGGTCCACCTTCCCATCCTTCCCATCCTATTGCAAAATAAACGGAAAGGACACAGCAGGTGTTTAATAAAGACTGAAAAGGAAAGAAACCTCCACTGCTGGGAGGTCTGGATTTGGGCATGGGCCCTCTTGAGAGCAGCAGCTCCACGGTGCTGTTAAGAGTCATCGCCCCATAGCTGGTATTCGAGATACCAGCCAAGGGGCTGCGCCTCCGCTACAGACACCCGGGGCACCTCTCCCTCCTGACCCACCAGACCCACCTCCTCTCTCGGGGACGAGAAACCAGGAGGAAAGAAGGCAGGCTGGCAGGTCTGGCAGAGAGCCTGCCCACTGCAGGCCCTGGTTGAGACGTCTAAGAGGCTTCTTCGTCCTGAACAAGGGCGGTCGAGCCCCCCCCTCCCCAGGGCCTTCGTGGAGTGACAGGGAAAGTCACCCCCAGCTCAGCCCCGCACAGGGGCGCAGGCAATGAGGCAGCACATCTGGGCCTGGAACTACAGCTGAGACCAGGCCTCAGGGGCCCATTACTCATCAACTTCCTGGAGGTTCTGGCTACATCTTCCTGCCAGCTGAGAGCCCAGCTCCTCAGGATTTAAAGGTGATGCTGCCAAGTCTGCCACCAATACCAGGACACCCCCGTCCTGACCCTCAAAACACTGGCCACCACACACACCTGTGCCCATGCCCTTCCACGCTCCCCTCTACCCCACAAAACATGTCCCCTTTCCCTCCCCCTCCTGCCTTCTCCCCACTCTACTTCCAAGCCACCCTCTTGCCCCCAAATTCCTCTCTTTTTAACCAGACTTAATTTGCTGAGTCCACCGTCCTTCCAACTCTCAAGGCAGGACCTTCTTCCTTGCCAAGTTCTGCTTGTCCCCATTCAGGATGGCCATGTGTACTGCAAACGGATACTAACAGACCTCACAAAATCCTCACAACCACCCTGGAGGTCAGGCAACATTGAGAGCTAAATCCATCTCTGCCTCCATCACTAAAAGAGGGAAGGCTGAGGCTCAGAGAGGAGAAGCAACTGGCTGGGGGTCACACAGCTACCGAGCAGCTGAGCCAGGATTCATACCTAGGACTGCCTGCCCCGAAATCAGTGCTCTCAACAGTCAGCTCTACCAGCTGCCAAACAGCCTGGAGTGGGGATGATGAGCTTCACTTCCTCGGACCCAAAGGCCCACACCCAAGGGTGGCTTCCCCTGGGCCTTCCTCACAAGCACCTATTCTGAGTCATTCTTCACACAGCACTTTTTTCTGCTCAACTTCAGTTCCTTAAGTTTAGGTTAACATCCTTGCACAGCCTGAAAGCTGGTACTGCACTTTGTCCTAGGGTCCGTAAGAGTCCCTTAAATGGGGTTATGGATGCTCCATGCTGGCAGTCTCTGGGGGCTGACAGGCTAAAGGCAGTGACTGGCAAAGGTCACTGAGAAGCTGCAAACCCTGGAGTAAGTAAAAGCAGAAACTCAGACCAGGACCCCTAAAACCACAAAGGAGGAGAGGATTAGAGAGGTTCATGCTGAAGTCACACAGGCAGCAAATGGTAGAACAGGGACTTTGGTGAAGAAATTGGCTCAGAGAAGGAAAGGCTCCTGTCCAGGCTCACACAACAAGCTGGCAGAACTGGTCCTTGAACCCAGGGCCACGGCTTTGTCATGTTACTGACCAACCACAAACCAGAACGCCAATTTAAATCTGCAAGTCAATTCTCTGGATCCTGATTCCCTCCCCTTGCTCTACTTTTTTTTCCCCATAGCATCACCTTCTAACATCCATACACAGTTATCAGGTTATCCGAACATAAAGTCCATGAGTTCAGGGGGTCTTTAGTCTCTTTTGCTCCCTGGCGTATTTCAAGCACCCAAAGCAGTGCCTGTTCTGTATACTGAAAGCTCAGTAAATATTTGCTGAATAAGTCTGTCCCACAAACACTCAATGAATACTATGGCCAGGCTGTGAGCTGCAATCATTCTGCTAGATTCCCAAATTGACCTAGACATTAATGCTCACTGAGACAAGCCCACATTTCACCTGGTTCCAGGAGTCAGTGCACGAACCCAAACTCAAGCCAAACCTGGACATTTTCTTCAAGAACCAAACCTTCAAACCAAACTAAAAACATGGCATTTCTCTGAACTGATGAGAATTCAGATTTCCCACAGGCTCCCTCCAAGAAGCAGTTTCAACCCACCCCCTAAAAGGTCCAGCAAAGCTCAGAGGATCTGCCGCCCCTCAGCCCAGCCACAGGCTGCCAGATTCACCCTGCCACTTCTGCAGCATCACTTCTGCTAAACTCGACTTAGTCAGACCAAGGTTATCAGTGGGCATGCTGGTCTTGCCCAGCAGGGACAGTACATCTGTACCAGACGGTCCTCCCTGGGATATCAGCAGAAATGTCCTTGGCCTTGCAGCCCTCTCCTTGGTGCTGGCCAGTACCCACCGGTGGGAGGGCTCCTGGGTGAAAAACTAGAGCCAACTCTGAGAGCATGAGAGCTGCAGACGTCCACTCCCTGGGTTCCTGTGGCAGTTCCCAAGGAGCCTCCTCTTCAGCCATCACGGACAAGGGGCCCAGTGACTCCCATGTGCGTCTGGGTTGGGCTGAACCAGACTGCAGAGGGCTAGACCTGCACACTTCATCAAAGCCACACGACTGTCCCAACAAGTCCTGAGTCTACCATCTGTCTCAGTACACGGAAGAGGATGGCAACCTCAGAGGAGATTGCTCCAGAGAACAGTAAGGAATTCCAGAAATGCTGCCCTACTTCCGGATGGTCTTCCCGAGGAGCGAACCTGCAGAAGACGTTTACCCGACTCTTACTGTGCCAGGCAGTGTGCCCAAGGTGCAGCGAGGGAGGCCTGTAGCTGATTTCTGCTTCCCCTTCCAGCTGTGTTCCCTGAGGTACATAACCGCCTCTCTGAGCCTTGGTGTCTTCCTTGGCAAAATGAGGAACAATAACTGAATCTACTTCCTAGGCTTGTTGGATGAGTTTAATGAAATAATGCTGAGTCCAGTGCCTGCCACGTTAATCGTTTAATAAGAGGTGGTTCTTGCTAAGGACAGACAGCATATTGAAAAAAGGAAAACTAATAAAGGCTTCCTGGAAGTCCCGTAAGCCATTATTTATGCATTATATCCTAAGCGTCGGCTGATTCCTGTTTTTCAAATCAACTTAATCCTCAGAGCATCCTCGGGTAGAAGGGGCGGAGGCCACAGCGACAGTCCTTGTGACAAAGGACGAAAACAAGGCCCCCGAAGGTCCCGGGAAGCGGCCAGCAAGCACCCTCTGCCCTCAAACCCTCCCGAGTGGGTTCCAAACACCAGACACGACTCTCCTCCGGGAGAAGTGGCTGGGAGCGATCGTTAGCGGGGGAGTCGGGGCTGGGGCTTTAATTCATCAGTGGTCATCTTTTGTCCCTACAGAAAAAAGAAGTGCACGTCAGGGCCCAGACCCGGGGGAAAGAAGTCAGCGGTCCGAGACGCCACAAGCGTGCTTTCAACGCTGGGTCAGGCCCAGGCAGAAATGAAGAGACGGCGCCCCCTGTTCCGGAGGATCAAGGAGCCCCAGGGGCTTGAAGTGGGGCGCCCGGGGCCCGAGAAGATACCCTGGGCGCCGGCCGGAGGAGGGGTCAGGGCGGTGGCGGCCGAGGGGGTCCCGGGCTCCGCTCACCTGGCCGCGGCGCTCTCCGCACCAGGCAGGGCCAGGTCCCCACCGGCCCGGAGCCGGACTGGGGTCGCCCCTGCTCGGAGAGACCCGGCCCCCTGAAGCAGCCGGCGGCGGCCCGGAACTCACCTGCAGTCGCAACCGCGCCGCCACCGCCGCCTGTCAGTCAAGCGCGCCCTCCCAGCCGCGGGCGCAGGGTCTTGAGGCCAGGCCAGCCGCGCCCCGCCTCCTCCCCCCTGGGCTGCCCAATCGGGAGAGGCCGACGCCACGGACGGGGGCGTGGTCAGATGGGCGTGTGGGCCGGGGCGGGGCCGGAGCTGGGGGCGGGCCCGGGCCGGGCCTGCGCTCTGACCTCACGGCCGCGCGCCGGAAGTGGCCCAGATCTCGGCGCAGAGGCTCGGCGGCTTTGGACCGCGGGGCCGGTGTGACTATGCCTGTCACGGGGAAGACTTTCCGCCGGCGCCGCGCCGACTCGGAGTCGGAAGAAGACGAGCAGGACTCAGAGGAGGTTCGGTGCGTTTGGGGCGGGATCCTGCGAGGCAGGAAGAGAGACAACCTAGGGGGATTCAGGACCAGCCCGGTACCTCGTTGACACCGTTGCCGTGAGCGGTGTCGTTACCCCTCTGCGAACGAAGAAAACGAGGTTCCTAGGGATGAGATCTCCGCCTCAAGGTCTCATAGTTGGGAGGGGTGCCCCTGGGATGCGAAGTGAATCTGACTCCTGGTGGGTCGAGACGCAGTCACTCTCTGGACCACTGCGGGCGGCTCGACGGCCAGTCCTTGGTGTCCGTCGAAGCTGCCTTTAGACTCTGAATTCCGTGAAAGGTATCTCACCCAGTGCGTTGTCTTTTATTTTCTCTTTTAAGATTAAAACTGGAAGAGACCCGAGAGGTGCAGAACTTGAGGAAGAGGCCCAAGGGGGTGAGGTGGGTACCACTTGGGAGTAGAGGACCCAGAACAGGAAGGGATGACAGAGACACCACCACCTCCCCCAACTCCTCTCCCCCTGCCCGAATCGTTGTCACAAATATATTCTCAGACATAGACAGCCCCTTTTCTTGACACACTTTGCACTTTGTACTGCCTGGAGAGGAATTCACGCTTTTTTTTTTTTTTTGGCAAATGTTCAGCCAGGACATGCCCTGAGCCTTGTGGCTTTGAAGTTTGCCCCCGAGCTACCATGGGCTTCCCTGATAGCTCAATTGGTAAAGAATCCACCTGCAGTGCAGGAGATCCCGGCTCAATTCTTGGTTCTGGAAGATCCACTGGAGAAGGTATAGGCTACCCACTCCAGTATTTTTGGGCTTCCCATGTGGCTCAGCTGGTAAAGAATCCTCCTGCAATTCGGGCAACTTGGGTTTGATTCCTGGGTTGGGAAGATTCCCCTGGAGAAGGGAAAGGCTACCCACTCCAGTACTCTGACCTGCAGAATTCTGTGGACTGTACAGTCCATGGGGTCACCAAAGACTCGGACACGACTGAGCAAGTTTCACTTCTTCCAGAGCTACAGGTCATTGCTAGTGTTTTTTGGTTTGTTTTTGTTTTAACTCCAATACTTTGGCCACCTCTTATGAAGAACCGACTCACTGGAAAAGACCCTGGAAAGATGGAAGGAGGGAGGAGAAGGGAACAACAGAGGATGAAATGGTTGGATGACATCACTGACACGGCGGACATGAGTTTGAGTAGGCTCCGGGAGTTGGTGATGGACAGGGAAGCCTGGCATGCTGCATTTCATGGGTTTGCAAAGAGTTGGACGTGACTGAGCTGAGCTGATGACTGCACTGGGTCTTCGTTTCTATGCAGGGTCTTTCTGTAGTAGCGATGCTTGGGCTTCTCATTGTAGTGGCTTCTCTTGTTTCAAAAGATGGGCTCTAGGGCACCCGGACATCAGGACTTGCCCCACTCAGGCTCCATAGTTGTGACTCACAAGCTTAGTTGCCCCTCAGCTTGTGGAATCTTCCCCCACCAGAGATCAAACCCATGACCCCTGCATTGACAGTGGATTCTTAACTACTGGACCATGGGGGAAGTCCAGACTAGTGTTTTTATTGCACTTAAATTAATTGTGAAATGCACGCTGATTGTTAAGAGTTTGGGGAAATTTAGAAAGGTATAATCAAGAAAATAAACAGTACCTATTGATCTTCTGTAAAGAGGTGACCAGTGTTGACATTTAATGTTCTTCCCTGTCTATTTTCTCTCGCTTTTGTAAAGACTGTAAGCAGCCTTATTTTTATTCTATGCTTCAGTAGTCCCTTCTCATCCACAGGGGCTATGTTTCGAGACCCCCAGTGGATGCCTGAAGCTTGAATAGTATTGAATCTTATGCATACTATTTTTTCCCACACTAATGGGTGGGTTGTGTATATAGTGTGGACCCTCAGGACAAAAGGGTAGTTCACCTCCTCTGTCGGACCAGGCAGGATGGCAGAGATTCATCACACTGTTCATAACAGCTGATAGATAATTTAAAACTTTTGAATTTTTTATTTTTGGAATTTTCGGTTTAATATTTTTGGACTGTAGATAACTGACACTGTGAAAAGTGAAACCACAGCTAAGAGGGGGGGACTGCTGTATTTTCAGTTCATGATATTGTGGGTATTTATCCACCTTGTGGGTAATCTTTCCCCCAAAAAAACCTTTTTAATAGCTGCATAATATTCCACCAGATATACATACCATAATTTAACTTGCCCCTCTATTTTAGGATCTGTAGGTCATTGGGCAAAATTTCACCACTGAATAAGGCTGCAATAGTATTTTCCTCCACTTATCTTTAGCCTCATTTTCCGTGAAGGCAAAATCTTAGAAATGAGGTTTCTAAGCCAGGATAATGCCAAATGACTTTGTAAGAAAGTGTACCACTTAGGTGAATACTACCCCCACCTCTAGCATCTAGTGTCTCTCTCTCGCTCTCTTTTATTTTTTAATAACATTTATTTTATTTATTTGGCTTCACCAGGCCTTAATTGTGGCACATGGGATCTTCAGTTTTCACTGAAGCATGCAAACTCTTAGTTGCTGCATGTGGGCTAGTTCTGCGTTGAGAGTGCAGAGTCTTAGCCACTGGACCACAGGGGAAGTCCCTAGGGTGTCGCTTGATCCCTGTTATTCTTGTAGGCTTTTCCATCTGGTTTTGGTGTCCACTCCTCAAATCGTAACCCCGCGCTAATGTTGCAGACTTCCTAAATGTTTCTCCTCATCTCTGAACTGTGCCATTTCTCTCTCTCTCTCTGCTCTTTGGCTATTCTCAGTGCTGTTGCCCTGCTGGTGGGAGAGAAGGTACAAGAAGAGACCACTCTAGTGGTGAGTTGTGGGACCCTCCCTGGGCAGTGGGAAGATGTGACTGCTCTTCAATGGGTGATTGAGTTTTCTTTAAAAATGAAACATTCCACTGCGAGTTACATAGATGCTGCTTCTCCGGTGTTTGCTTTCTGCAGGATGATCCCTTTCAGATGAAGACCGGCGGGATGGTGGACATGAAGAAACTTAAGGAAAGGGGCAAAGATAAGTACGTGCAAAACAGGCTCAGATACAAACTCACCTGCACCACTTGCCTGGGTTGGTGTTTCCCCAGGGAGCTAGGGCCTGCTGCAGCTTTAATACGATTCGAGGTACCCTTTGTGCTCTGTAGCGAGTATGTTGTTTCAAAACAAAAGAAAACAAAAACGCTTCAAAAGTTAACTTCGTATGATATAGGTAGGCACCTCTTGTAGAGGTGTATTGTATATTGTCTTTCAAACCCATGTGGAAGTTATTTTTCTTTTTCAGGAAAAACATAGAAACACAATTACCAAAATAATATAAGCAATGTAAAAGTGAAAAATAAATATATCTACTCATTCCCCCTGAAGTATCTCCAGAGGCTGTCAGCATGCTTATGTATATTCCTGGAGTTCTTCTGTTTACGTGTTATGTATGAATCTTTTTTCCAACCATGGACAAGATGTTGTACATTTCCTTGCATACTTGTTTTATTCATGTAGCGTCATATTCAGCCTCATTTATCTGTGGCTCTAAGGCTCTCCTTCACTGTTCTCTTTTTTGTAGGATCAGTGAAGAGGAAGACCTCCATCTGGGGACATCATTTTCCGCAGAAACCAACCGAAGGGACGAGGATGCCGACATGTAGGTGTCAGTCTTCAGCAGTGAGCGATTGGGGGTAGGCTCCAGCCAGATAGTGTCTAAGACTTTTAGTCACAGATGACATTTCTAATCTTGTCCAAAAACAGCATATTTGACCCCTCTTGTATCCCTGGTCCCCCTTATCCCACCACTTCAGGCTTGAGAACTTTGAAATCCTCAAGAATTCTTTAAGAACATGGTTCTTAGAATTTTTAGATTCCTTGGCTAATAATATTCCCATCCCACCCCCTAAAGAAAATTGCAGGGAGAAACATTGGACTTGCCCGTTTTTCATTTTGCCACCAAGACTATTAAATAAAAACCGCCAGCAAAGAAACTTGCACATGATGTGGTGAGACAGGATCTCATTATATAGATTGGTGCTTTAAGTTGAAAGATATTAGCTTGATTTAAAAACTCAAAAGTTATTTTTATTTTTCTCACTTCTCCATGGAACAATGACAACTCCATCATCACCCATCATGGCTCTGGGCCAGGGTTGGAGCTGTCCTGCCCCCTCCCTGAGGCCTGCAGGTATCTCGTTTCAGGATGAAGTACATTGAGACAGAGCTGAAGAAGCGGAAAGGGATCGTGGAACACGAAGAACAGAAAGTCAAGCCAAAGAATGCAGAGGATTGCCTTTATGAGCTGCCGGAAAACATCCGGGTTTCCTCGGCAAAGAAGACTGAGGAGATGCTGTCCAACCAGATGCTGAGCGGCATCCCCGAGGTGGACCTGGGCATCGAGTGAGTCTCAGACCCACAGCTGCCCCTCTCCCGCCCCAGGCCGAAGGGCCCACTCTATGCTTTCCAGTGAACAGTTAAGGGAGCTGTGTCTTAACCTGCCTGCTTGGAAACCAACCCACAGATACAAACTTACCCTCTCTAGCCTGCTGACATGGTTGTTGCCCAGAGCTTCTCTGGGTTGGTCAGAGCACTGAAAGACACAAGGGACTGTCACCACCAAAAACAAAAGTATTTGTTTTGTTTTATAAAGTAGAGGGATACTTTCTGTTGTTGTTGGGTTTTTTTTAATATTTATTCATTTATTTGGCTGCTTCGGGTCTTAGTTGCAGCATACTGGATCTTTCACTGTGGCATGCTGACTTCTCTCTAGTTGTGGGGCACGGGCTTACCATGGCATGTGGAATCTCAGTTTCCCAACCAGGCATCGAACTCAAGCCCGCTGCATTGGAAGGTGGATTCATAACCCCTGGGCCACTGGGGAAGTTCCAAAAGTGTTTGTTTTTATTCAGCCTTTGTTCACAGTTCTTCCGATAGGTCCTTGTATTCTCCTGCTCTGTAGCAGTGGCAGTGATCAGGCTCACCCACCCCGTGATCCTCCTTTCATTTTAACTCAAAGCATCTGCTCTAAAAGGGGACTTTTGTGGAAGAAATACAGGGTCAGAATCTTCCTCAGGTGTGGTAGAAGGCTGGGAGACATCTGGGTTCTTGCCTCCTCGCTGGCCTCACTGGCTCTCAGGGAGTTCACCTGACCTCTGGCTCAGTTTCCCCTCGATCAGAAGAGAGTGAGTCCTGCATCTCTGATGCTGTAAGAGCGCCATGACACTCTGGCCATCAGGGAGTTGGTGAACTGTAGAGGGTGTGCCCTGAGAAGGGTGCCATCCTCATGCAGCTGAGCGGGGGTGCTTCGAGCCCCTCCAGTCAGTTCCCTCTGAGGCCCACAGTTGCAAAGCTCTAACCGTGGTGTGGCCCCTCTCTCCTCAGTGCGAAAATAAAAAACATCATTTCCACGGAAGACGCCAAGGCCCGTCTGCTGGCTGAGCAGCAGAACAAGAAGAAAGACAGCGAGACCTCCTTCGTGCCCACCAACATGGCTGTGAACTACGTGCAGCACAACCGATGTGAGCGCCACGGCCCCCCACACCACCACACTAGAGTCCCCCTGTTCTGTCTGACACACCCTGTCCCCCCACACTCTCGGGCTGGGGTCCTGGGTCCCCCTGTTCTGTCTGACACACCCCTCCACCCACACTACTGGGCTGGGGTCCCCGGGTCCCCCTGTTCTGTCTGACACACCCCCTGATCTCTTTCGGTCCAGTTTACCACGAGGAGCTCAACGCTCCCATACGGAGAAACAGAGAGGAGCCCAAAGCCCGACCCTTGCGAGTCGGGGACACAGAGAAGCCAGAGCCTGAGCGTGAGTACAGCAGAGGCCGCTGGCGCCGCGGTGGCCCCAGGTCCATGGAGGTGGGGAGGGGCGGTGCTTGGGCTTTGGGGCCAAGGCATCTGGGTTCTAGTTCTTTCTCCGGACCATGGTTGTGGGCCATCCCCTTTCCAAGCCTCAGCTTCCTCACCTTTAAAATGGGGTTGGTAATAGAAGGTACCACTTGGAGGTGCTCTAAGGATTCAGTGGGCTATCAAATATGACAGAGACTCAGAAAACTTGAATAAGCAAAAACAAAAGTTACTCATGATTTCACCACCCAAAGAAGGCTGCAGTTAACTTCTTTTTTCAATTTATTTTATTGAAGCATAGTTTATTTACGGTGTTGCATTAATTTCCACTGTATAGCAAAGTGATTCAGCTACACGTCTATGCATGTTCTTTTTCATAGTATTTTCCGTTATGGTTTATTGCAGAATATTGAGTATAGTCCTCTGTGCTGTACAATAGATCTTTTTTTCCCCTGAACTGTACAGTGGCTTCTTTCTATTTATTTATTTTTTAATTGTAACATCATTGCTTTCCACTGCCGTGTTAGCTTCTGGTATATACAACATTGTTCCGCATTGTTAACCCTCAGTATTCCCAGGGGGCTGGTTCCAGGACCTGCTGCTGACGCCAGAATCTGTGGATGCTCAAGCAGTCAGCCCTCGGGTACCCACGGCTTCCAACCAACAGCAATTGGAAATGCAGCAGTACACAGCCTGGGGCTGGTTGTTGAACCCATGGATACCAAGGGCCAACTGTGTAACCTTCCCGACTTTAAAAAAAAATACCTATGTTGCATACATGCTTAATAGGGTGTCACGGTTACATTTTCCCTTTCAAGGGGCATATCACGTTCTGCTGTACAGGTAGACATCCTTTAGGCTAAGCACGTCCCTCTGGCGAGACACTCAGGTTGTTTCCCTTTCCCTGTTTAATGATGATCGTCCTTGACTCTATCACGTCCTTAATGCTGTCTTCTGAGAACTTGACAAATGACCCTCTGAAAGCGTGATGCTAGCATGTTCCCCCACCAGCTGCATCCAGCACTGCCCTTCCCCACGAGCTCTTAGCACCAGACAGTGTTGTCTTTTTCATCAACAGTGGGACAGTTCTAAGGAAATGCTACATTTGCTGAGACTTCTCTGGTTCTTCCTTCCTACTACGGAAATTATTTTCTGTAACACTGGCCGGGTAGTCTTTGATTCCCAAAGAGTTTCCTGTTATTAATATCTATTAAACAGATTTTAGAGGCACCAGATTTGGGTTCAACTCTCAGCTTCCCATCACTTTCTGAGTGACCTTCAGCAAGCCAGCTAACCTCTGAGGAGAGATGGTAACATGCCCCTGCTGGGATTTCTGGGCAGGTGACAGGAAATATGTCTAAAAACATTTGTGCCATGCCTGACACCTAGTCAGATTCTCAGTGCAATTGAGAGTTTGTTGAATTTGTTATTGTTTATTCGCTGAGTGATGTCCGACTCTGTGACTCCCGTGAACTGAAGAACACCAGGCTTCCCTGCCCTTTGCTATCTCCTGGAGTTTGCTCAAACTCATGTCCGTTGAGTCAATGATGTTACCTAAAAATCTCATCCTCTGTCGCCGCCTTCTCCTCCTGCCCTCTGTCTTTCCCAACATCAGGGTCTTTTCCAGTGAGTCAGCTCTTTACATCAGGTGGCTTCAGCTTCAGCATCAATCCCTCCAATGAATATTCAGGATTGATTTCCTTTAGGATTGACTGGTTTGATGTCCGCTGTCCAAAGGACTCTGCTGTTCACCTGGTCTAACACTAAAGTCAGCATATCTCAGCTGGCACCTGACTCCACCATGCTTGTTGCTCTTCACTCAGCAACACGTATTTACTGAGGCCCTCCTGGGCTCCTGTTGACTAGCGTAGGCATTGGGGCGCCTCTCGAGAGTGAGACACAGGTCTGGTTGTCCTAGCCTGTGCAGAGCTAAGCCTATCAGTGGCTTCCAGCATGGCATACAGCTTTTCCTCTTTTCCTTCTCAGGGTCCCCTCCCAACCGCAAGCGTCCTGCTAATGAGAAGGCCACGGATGATTATCATTACGAGAAGTTCAAGAAGATGAACAGGCGGTACTGAGGGAGGCTAAATGGGGAGAGGTGCAGGGTGGGGTATAAATATTGTTGTCCACTCCCTTTATCCCATGATAAAAGATTTCCTGGACAGAAGCCTGCTCATTGGCTAGCAGATGACTCCCAAAACAGACTCTGTCAGTCCCGCTGCTTACCTGTGGGATTTTCAGGCATTGAATTTGTAACCTTTTGAAACAATGTGCAGTTTTCCTATTTGGGGGCAAACTAGTCTTGTGAGCATTATTAAATCTTATTTATAATTGTAAATATGTTGACTTTCTCTTAGTATTTGCTCTGGGTCAGGAGGAAACAGCTCTGTATTTCAGGGTGAGGTAATATCCTTTAGATTGGGTGTTTATTATAATATATGCAGTCATTGTCTCTTGCTTTCTAATATCTGGAGTGAGATTCAGAAATTCCTCCTTCACTGTTTACAGTGGATCCAGCTGAAAGCAGAAAAATCTAGATGATCAAAGGAACACTAGTATTTTCTGACTTTGACAGTTATGTTTCTTTTCATTAAAAAAAAGAAAAAGTAATTTCTATCATTTTAAGCATTTAAATAGTAAATATGAAATGGACCCAGCCTTATTTGTTTTGCGTCTCCTTGCACCAGCAGTGACTCAGATCATGTGTTCATAGCCTGGGGGGTTGGGCAACTCAAAAGCAAGGGTCAGGCTCTGAGAGGGGTTTTCTCACTTGGGATAGGCACCAACCCTTGAGCTATCAGGTTTGGTGCCACTCACGCTGTCGCTTTTCATCAGGTAGGTACACAGGTTATGATGAGGAGAGAACAGGTTGGTTGACTCCTGGGCTGATTTAAGTCAGGTATCGTGTGGTTAGTGACATTTGGCTTTGGAGTCCGATCTGAGTCCTGCTCACAGCTTCTTTATTAAATCCTTGGACACATCCATTTGCCTTGGAGCCTGTTTCTCATCTGTAAGAAATTTTCTTTTCTTCCCCTTCACTCAAATGCCAGGTCAGTGAAGGCAGGATTCACCTGCACCTCATTTTTTTTTCTTCAATCCCCAGGATCTAGTCCATAGGAGACCCTCAAAATTATGAATGAATGAATGAGAGGAAGTAACTGTTACCTGGGAGAGACCTGACCACCACTACCTTATCCAGGTGAGGAAGGTCAACTTCAGCAGTCATAAATCATGTCAATTATATGTGCCTATGGTATGGTGTTGTAAAAATAGCATCTCTGTAAAGTGTATTCCTCCCCCAAACCCATAACTCCAATCTAATCATAAGAGCATCAGATTCCAATAGTTAAGAATCCTACAAAAGATTAGGGCTTCCTGGGTGGCTCAGTGGTAAAGAATCCCCCTGCAAAAACAGGAGACATGGGTTAGATCCCTGGCTGGGGAGAATCCCCTGGAGACGGAAATGGCAACCCACTCCAGTATTCTTGCCTGGGAAATCCCATGGACGGAGGAGCCTGGCTTGGGCCACGGTCCATGGGGTGGCAAAAAAAAGAGCAACTGAACAACTAAACAACAAGGAAATAAAATACTTT
Organism: Antilocapra americana; assembly: GCA_007570785.1. Classification (NCBI taxonomy): domain Eukaryota; kingdom Metazoa; phylum Chordata; class Mammalia; order Artiodactyla; family Antilocapridae; genus Antilocapra; species Antilocapra americana. Next base: position 6,198,342 of record ML660779.1, on the reverse strand, counting down.
AATTACAATATATCAACACGGCTCATTAATTTTAACAAATGTAGCATAACTAACGACAGCAACAACAAAACCTAATGTAAGATGGAAATAACAGAGGAAACTGCGTGCGAGGGTGTGGTAATATGGAAGCTCTCTGTACCGTCCTCAACTTTTCTATACACGTAAGTAAGGAAAGTCGCCCAGCCGTGTCCGACCCTTTGCGACCCCATAGACAGTAGCCTACCGGGCTCCTCTGTCCATGGGGCTCTCCAGGCAAGGGTACTGGAGTGGGTTCCCATTTCCTTCTCCAGGGGATCTTCCGACCCGGGGTTCGAACCTGGGTCTCCAGCATTGCAGGCAGACCGTCTGAGCCACCAGGGAAGCCCATGTAAAACTGTCCCCCCAAAACAAGTTTTATTAAAAGAGGGGAAAAAAATTGGCCCCTCCAGCTACCCCAGCCCCCAAAGCAGGAAAGGGCTTTGCCCTTCACAAAGATGGCGGCCGCCGGCGTCGGAGGTGACCCGCCCCCTTGAAGAATGGCGGCGCCGGCGGGAGGAACCGGAAGCGCGGTCTGGCGGCGGCGCCGGGCGGCGGTAGGCGCGAGAACGCGCGGGGCGGCGCGGGTCCCGGCATGAAGCTGGGCCGGGCCGCGCTGGGCCTGCTGCTGCTGGCGCCGTTGGCGGTGCGGGCGGTGGAGCCCATCAGCCTGGGACTGGCCCTGGCCGGCGTCCTCACCGGCTACATCTCCTACCCGCGCCTCTACTGCCTGTTCGCCGAGTGCTGCAGCCCGAAGCGGAGCCTCAGCCGGGAAGGTAGGATGCGGCGGGGGGCGCCGGGGGCTGGTGCGAGGGCTGGGGAGGGGGTCAGAGGCGGGGGGCGGCCAGGAGGCCTGGAAGCCCAGGCAGTGCCCAGCCGGGGGTGGCGGGGGACCCGGACCCGGAACCGGCCTGCGGCTCGGGGCCTGGCTCCCGGGCCACGACCGCAGGCCGGCCGGACTTTGGTCCGAGACCTGCGGATGCCAGCGGCACCTTCGCCCAGAAAGCGGGCGGGTGGACGATCGGCAACTTCCTCCAGAGTTTCTTGCTCGTTCCTCGCCGGAGACGGGAAGGCTGGCGGGGGCTCCCCCGACGCGGAGCAGCGGGGCCGAATTACGCTGTCCTTTTTTTCTTGCCGGCCTTCGGGTGGGGAGGGACAAGGCCAGGGTGAGGGGCTCGCGCTGGTGGCGGAGGCACCGGAGCCAGGGGTGTCATCCGAAAGAGCGGGCGGGACTTGCAGAGGGAGGGCCTCCTGGACTCCCGGGTCACCTGGGCAGAGTGCCTGCCTACGACTGCGTCCCAGTAAACGCTCGGAAGACCTTAGCGGGCTTTGCTGGCTCTAACGCGGGTCTGTAAACTGGGCTACGTTTTGCCAGGTGTGTCCCCCTACTCCCCGCCTGACTGGCTTTGTTTTTTTTTTCGCAGCGCTGCAGAAGGATCTCGACAGCAAGCTCTTTGGACAGCATCTTGCAAAGAAAGTCATCTTAAATGCTGTGTCTGGCTTCATCAGCAACCCGAAGCCCAAGAAACCTCTCACCCTCTCCCTGCATGGGTGGACAGGCACTGGCAAAAACTTTGTCAGCAAGATCATTGCAGAGAATATCTACGAGGGGGGTCTGAACAGTGACTACGTCCACCTGTTTGTGGCCACGCTGCATTTCCCACACATCTCGAACATCACCCTGTATAAGGCAAGGGCCGAATTTTGGGGTCCTTCCCGGATGTTGCTGGCTTTGGGGTTTCTTTGTTGGGGGATTAGATTTGGATGTTCTGTGTTGAAAAGGAGTGAGCCCTGAAAACAGCCACACGTGTGGGTTTCCCTTTAAAAATTTGTGCAAATTACAGAGGGTTGGAGATGACAGGAGCAATGACACCATCAGAGTTGGTGGTGGTTTCTGAAAACAGGCTGCGTGCGCTACTCAGTAAGTGGTGCGGTAGCGTTTTAGAGGTGGACGTAATCAAATCCAGTTTAAAGTTCTTCAAATCTAACGTGTTTTATAAAAGGGGAAACCTTTCTAGGGATGCCTAAGTTTGCTTTTATACTTGAACTCAGTGACTGAACAGGCCTGGCTTCTGGGACAGACACACCTGAATTTGAGCCCCAGGTTCCCACCTACCAGCTGTGTAATGTTGGGAGAGTCACCTGACCTGTCTTGAGACTCAGGTTCTTCATCTGTCAAATGGCAGTTGTGAGAATTTCTTTTTAAAAAGTTTTTGACTATGACATGTAGCAGCACCCTAGGTCGTGGTTCCCTGACCAGGGCTTGAACATGTGCCGCCCCCTGCAGGGGAAGCTGGGAGTCTTAACCACTGCCTCACCAGGGCAGTCTGAGATTTTCTTGAGCTCCTAACTTGTCAGGTATATAACCTGGTGCTCAGCACGTGAGCGTTCAGATCATTGGTAACTGTTGCCTTTTTTTTTTTTTTGTCTCTCGTGTGTGAACACATTTTTCTCTTCAGCTTGGATGAGCATCAGGGTCACTGACTACCCAGGAGTTCCTGGGATGTGAGGCTTTCGCTGCTACAACTGAGAAAGTTCCAGGCAAATAGGGACGAGTTGGTCTTCCTAGTTAGCATTCTGTCTTCACTGTTTATTAGCTGTGTGACTGAGCAAGTTACGTAACCTCCCTGTCTGTGAAATAGGAAATGCAGTAGTTAACTGCTTTGATGGGTTTTGGAAGATCACAGTAAAATGGGTGAGCCGTGCTTAGAACAGGGTCTTGCCTGTATGAGTGCTCCATGTACGTTCTCTGTTGTCTGTAAGAGGGAGGAGCAGAATGGAAGGCCTTGGCTGCTGGATCCCACCAGACCTGAGGGAATCTTAGTTTAAACAGTGACTCACTCTGTGGCCTTGTTCAAGTCCCTGCAGCTCTCCTGAGGTTCTTGTTCTGTAAACAGAGGTTAGTTCATATCTGCAGAGCAGAGTTGGGCTTCCCAGGTGGTGCTGGTGGTAAAGAACCCACCTGCCAACACAGGAGACGTAAGAGACTCGGGCTCGATCCCTGGGTGGGGAAGATCCCCTGGAGGAGGGCATGGCAACCCACTCCAGTATTCTTGCCTGGAGAACCCCATGGACAGGGAGGCTGACCAGTTACAGTTCATGGGGTCGCAGAGAGTCAGACACGACTGGAGTGACTTTGCATGAACAGAGCAAGGTTACTGTTTTGGTTAATAGGCACCCATGGAACATTGTACCCACGGTCAGAGTAGCCAAGCAAAACCCCAGATCATAAGAAGTCAAGACTTATATCATAACTTCTGGAATTTTCCTCAGAAACGAATAGCTAACTCTTTTCTGACCTTGTGTGTGTGCTCAGTTGCTTCAGTTGTGTCTGACTCTTTGCAGCCCCATGGACTGTAGTCTGCTAGGCTCCTCTGTCCATGGAATTCTTCACGCAAGAATATTGGAGTGGATTGCCATGCCCTCCTCCAGGGGATCTTCTGACCCAGCGATCGAACCCGGGTCTCCTGTGTCTCCTGCATTGCAAGCAGATTCTTTACATACTGAGCCACCTGGGAAGCCCTCTCCCTATCGTAGGGGGCAACATCTAGGAAAGCATTGTAAAAAACCATAGCTAGAATTTCTGATGAAAAGGGTTCTCTCTCCTCATCTTGACTGCTGAATATAAGAAGTACCTACATAATGTTCATAGGGAATGTTCATTTAAGCAGATTTATTCCAGCAACCTCTAGGCACTGTTTCAGAAACTCAGGAATGTTGCCTCCCCACACTCATCCCCAAGCATGCGTGCTCTTGAGGTCTCCTTACCCGCCTCGGAACCTTAGAGCCCTTCTCCAGGCTCTTCCAAGGACTTAATCAGGGAAGAAGTTACTTGGTCTCTGCCTTCTCCCAGGAAGGCTGGTGTCCACAGGACATGTATTAACATGTTCATTTTGATGACAGAGGACTAGCAATGTAGCATCTGTGTGACATGTCACAGGACAAGAATTATAATCAGGGTGTGGGACCTTGGAATCAGGCAGGGTGGGGTTCAGATCTTCACTCTGTTACAGACCAGTTTTGTAACATTGGTAAAATTTTGGAATCTCAGTTGATTACGCTGTTTGTGCCTCGGTCTTCTCATCTGTAAAATGGGCACGATGATGCCCACTGTGGGGGGTTGTGGTGAGGAACAGAAGAGCTTGTGTGAAGGTCTCAGCACAGCGGGAAGCACTCAGTAAGCGCTTGTCAGTGCAGCCTTTGTGGACCCCAGTTGTAGTGTTAATAGGGCTCCCCCCCAGACTGTGTCGGTCGTACTTCTGAGAGTCTTTGTTGGTTCTCACCCCTTGTCGCTCAGGATCAGTTACAGTCGTGGATTCGCGGCAATGTGAGTGCCTGTGCGAGGTCCGTCTTCATATTCGATGAAATGGACAAGATGCACGCCGGCCTCATAGACGCCATCAAGCCTTACCTAGACTATTACGACAACCTGGACGGGGTCTCCTATCAGAAAGCCATCTTCATATTTCTCAGGTAAAGTCGGGGCCGGGACATGGTTGAAGAGCTCTGAGCCCCAGCCAGGGGGCTTCAGGGAGAAGCATCCCAGTCCTTATTCACTGGAATTGTCCCGCAGCAATGCTGGAGCAGAAAGGATCACAGACGTGGCTTTAGATTTCTGGAGAAGTGGAAAGCAGAGGGAAGAAATCAAGCTCAAAGACATGGAGCATGCCTTGTCTGTGTCGGCCTTCAATAACAAGAACAGTAAGTGCGGACACTGCTCTGGCGGTCCGGTGGTTAAGACTCAGCACTTGCAATGCGGGGGCTGTGGGTTCAATCCCTGGTCAGGGAACTAAGATCCCACATGCAGTGCAGCACTTTGAAAAAAAGAAGGCATGGTAAATGGGGTTATCTGTTCCCAACACCAAACCCCTCCCCTGGCCCCATTCATGATCCTGCATCCCTGTTTTAGACTGACAGCCTCCCCATTACCTGGGACTGATTCTCAGTCCCTTCCCCAGGCCTACTGAGGTCTGAACCGTGTAAACAAACTCCAGGTGACTTTTACTCACACTCAAGAAGGGAACTTTGTTGATCCTCAAGATCTTGAAAGTTTGTTTCCTGTTTCCTTCAGCTACATCGAAGCAGGTGGTGGGACAAGGAAGGCTGCTGAGGAGGCTCTGGTGGAGATGGGCTGTCAGGTCCCTTTATTTCTTGCCTTGCCCTGGAACTCTGAGGGTCTGTGCCCCGGAGGAACAGCCAGACAAGGAAGGGCTGCGGCTGTAAATAGTGGTGAGAGGAGGCTCACGTGAGGGTGACATCTGAGCTGACCTGAGGAGGGAGGGAGCCGTGTGGAAGCAAGAGGGGAAAGCATCACACCAGAGGGAGCAGAGCACGTGAGGCCCCTGAGGTGGGAGTGTCCCTGGACAAAGAGGAGCATAGGAGAAGAGCAGGAGGCCAGCTAAGAGCTGGAGCTTGGGGTGGGCCGCAGATCGTGGAAGGCCTGGGGACCCGCAGCAGGGCTTGGCTGCAAGTGGAAAAGGGAGTCCTTGGAGGGTTTTGAGCCAACTGCCCTGTTCAGACCTGTTTAACAGGACTGCCTGGCTGCCAGGTGGAGAACAGACAGCGCAGCAGCAGGGGCGGGGGGGAAAGGCCAGCGAGGAGTGACCGCAGCGACCCAGGGGAGAGATGCTGGCGGCCTGGCCAGGCGTGGCAGCAACGGGGGGTGGTAGGTCACGGTCGGCCTGGCATGTATTTTGAAGGTAGAAACAAGGAGATTTCCTAAAGGACTGTATGTGGGAATGAGAGAGGAATTGAGGATCTGGCCTGAGCACTTGGCAGGGCCCCCCTGCCCCGCCCTGTTCGTTCAGGGGACTGCCTCCAGGAGGAGCAGGCTTGCAGGGAGCAGGGGACATGATACATTGGAGGCGTGGGAGCAGAGGTGTGGAGCAGGCGGCTGAAGTCCCAGTGCACTTGGGTGGGGGCAGGCAGGGGAGTGGCGGTCAGGCTGCGGATGGACCAGGGAGGGGTCGGTCAGTGTTACGTAGTCATTTGCTCAACCTGAGTGCTCTTCGGGGGTCTCTGTTTGGGGTCCTGGCTGTCCTGACTCCCTGGCTGATTAGCCTTCCGCGCTTCTTGCCTGACAGCCCCAACTCAGCATTCACAGCCCCCGGCAGTGCCTGGAATCATCTGTTTACCGGATGACTGGGCGGCTCCTCTGTGAACCCTGTGAGGCTGACCTGGCTGTGCTCCGTCCCCAGCCTCAGGCAAGTCCGGCAGGCCTTCCTTCAGGAGACTGGCCAGGGCTGTCCCCTTGCTGCCGGTGTACCGCTCAGCCCTCAGTTTCGTTCTTTCCCACGGCCAAAGGCTCCACCCCATCCAGGCAGGCAGAGGTTTACTGAGCCCCGGCTGTGTGCAAAGTCCTGGTGGGCAGGAAAAGAATAAACCCCAGTTGTGATGCCGTGATTGACAGAAACGTGTCTGGCCTTAGTCCGCATTTTCTGGCCCAGAGCTCCTCAAGCCTTTGGAGTTTCCAGGTGGTAAGAGCCGAAACGGTGTCTTGATGTTCCTGACAAACCCCTTTCGGCCACCTCAAAGTCTGTGTTAAGTGAGGTGACTTTGGAGAATACCTAAGGTGGGGGGCACTCTCCTGGGGAACCGCCCTGGACTGGAGGGTAAGAGCTTTCAGTCTCCAACCCTTTCAGACCCCTGAGGAGGGGAGGGGCGGCTGAAGGTTGACTCAGTAGCCAGTGGCCAGTGACTTAATCAGCCATGCCTATGTAGAGAATTTTCTATAAGAACCCTAAAGGACAGGGTTTGGAGAGCTCCAGGTTGGTGGACACGCAGAGATTTGGGGAGAGTGATGGGCTCAGAGTTCATGCGAGCTCCACGCCCCTTCCCACATCCCTTGCCCCGTGCATCTCCTCCAGCTGGCTGTTGCTGAGTCATATTATTTTATAATAAACTGGTAATCTAGTCATAAAAGATTTCTGAGTTCCGCGAGCTGCACTTACAAAGAAATTGAACCTGAGGAGGGTCATTGGCACCTCAGAAGCACAGGGGACAGCCGGAACTTCCAGTCAGTGGCTGATGGGGGCGCTGTCTGGGACTGGGCGCCCAGCCTGTGGGACCTGACACAGTCCCCGGTGTGGTGTCATCAGAACTGAGGTGAACTGTAGGACCTCCGGGTGGTTTCAGAGAAACGCCTGGTAGCGTGGGGGAAAAACCCAGGTGGGAATGGGTCAGAGCCAGACCATGATTAAGGCACAGGATGGAAGCAGGAAGGCGGAAGGGGAGACAGTTCTGAAGAACCTCAGGGGGTGCTGCCTTGCCTCAGAGGAGGGAGTGGGAGGGTCCAGAGGCCAGGGGTCTGGGAGGACCCGTGACCGCGGGAGGATCAGGCCTCGTCCGGGAAAGCGCAGGCCCTGCGGTGAGAACAGCGCTGTCCTCACACAGTACCGGGGGCTCTAGCTTTCGGTCCCCCAAACGCTCTGGAGGGTTTGGACACGGTGGTGGCAGCAGTGAGCGTCCACCCTGTCGCTGATCCAGCCACGGGAACCCCAGCCAGTCGCAAATTTCCAAGCGCCTGGTCTTTCCCTGGGAACTGCTCTCACTTTCCCTTTCTGTGAACCCGCCAACCCATGAGTCCCTTGCCTACGCGGCTGGCCTGTCCTGGGACGGCCGGTGAGCCTCCTTCCCACTTGAGGTCTTGAGCTCATGTCTTGAGAGGCCTCCCCACCCACTGTGGCATCACCCTGTCATCGGCTGTTGTAGGAGCATCACCCCCGCTGCCGAGCTGGGCGAGCTGACGGATTAGTCTGCCTGCTCCTTAGACCGAGCCCCACTAAGGGCAGGAGCAGGGCTCCACCTCGTGGTTGACACCCGGTGATGTGTGTGGATGGGTGGACAGGCGGACAGACAGACCAACAGAGCATGAACAGCACCTTTTTCTTTTTCCCAGGTGGCTTCTGGCACAGCAGCTTAATTGACCGAAACCTCATTGATTATTTCGTTCCCTTCCTCCCGCTGGAATATAAACACCTGAAGATGTGCATCAGAGTCGAAATGCAGTCCCGAGGCTACGAGGTGGAGGAGGACATTGTGAGCAGGGTGGCCGAGGAGATGACATTTTTCCCCAAAGAGGAGAGAGTTTTCTCCGACAAAGGCTGCAAAACCGTGTTCACCAAGTTGGATTACTACTACGACGACTGATGGCGCCAGAGCGCTCGCTTCCCACGCTTCCCACGTACCCGCGAGAGGGGTGAAATGAGTTCTTCCTGTGTGACAGGACAGGCACTTCCCCGGGCGTTATCTTTTCATCCAGCAGAACCTTCAGGCTGTCAGTGACGGATGCAGATGGGGAACAGCGCCCAGGGCCTGCAGAGGAGGGGAGGAGCCAGCTCCCAGCCCAGCCTAGCCAGGGCTCATGATTTTTTTTTTGAAAAAATCATGTTTTAATTTCAAGTGTTTCTGTTTCAAGGAAGGATGAATCAGTTTTACTGAAAAATGTGATAATTTTTATTTAAAATGGTTTTTAACATTATGAGAAACTTTTCAGACTCTAAGGTGTTGACTTGTGTGTGATTTTTAGTAATTTCCTATCATTACAACATACACCGTGATGTCACTACTGGATAAATGCCCAAGCCTGCCGCCCTCAGTCTGTCCTCTAGGATGGTGTGACGGGGGGACCTGTCATGGGATGACCATCGCAAGGGCAGTGAGCCTTAGACAGCAGACACACTCAGGCCCGTCACAGAGGAGGCCCAAGTGTCCTTCCCAAGAGTGTTCATCACAGTAACACTGAACCGTAACACTGCGAACTGTTAGCACTGCGAATGATCTTAGTAACACTGTGAACAATTTGTTAGAATTTCCTGGAAAGAAAAGTGCAAGCCTGTCGCTTGCCTGTCAGTCGGCTTTGCAAAGGCCCCTCTCTGCTTTCCATTCCTGAATGAGTCATGCATTCAGTGGCAGGTTTTACCAAATTTTTGTAAAATACGGTCTTTCATATTTTTTTACTCATTTTCATCATGTTTAATCAGAACTCCCCAAACCTCTAGGAAAGCTTAGCTGCCCCCATGATGCTGAGCAGTGTTTCTATTTGTTAAATGCAAATGCTGCCCCTTTACAATAAAATGGTATGATTTTTAAAGTGAAAAAAAAAAACACCTCGAGGCCCTACCTTCTATGCTTGAGCTGTGAATTGAGACCTAACTGCATCCCAGGCCGAAATGGGGAGGAGTGTGACACAGCTGAGGGTCCAGGTGGCCCCGGCTCTGCTCAGTGCCCCGGGGGGTCAATCTCAGGTTCATGGAGCTCCCAACCCCCAGCTGTGAAGTTCATTCAGGTCTGGAGACCTAGCCCCCACTGAGAAGCCAGGCAGGAGCACAGAGCAGTGTAGGCGCCTAAATACCTTGTCACAAGTGCCTACAAGGGCTCCTGTGGGTGTGTGTCTGCAGTGCACCCAGGGGCGGTCCTCAGCAGGCACAGAAGATGGGTGACCCCCTGCCTCGGGGCTAGGTACCCAGTACAGACACTAAGGCCACCCAGGCCCCCTAAGGCAGCCCTGAGCACTGGAACGTTCTTGAGGTTGCCCTGAAGCTAGCCTGCTATCGTGTCCCCAGGAGTCACGTACTGGGGCTATCCATTCATCTGAAGAAGTCCCCAGCCCCTGAGAGTCCCTATTAGGGGACACTGGGGTCCCCTGACTCGCCTAGAAAGTTCAGTCTTCCAGATGAGGCTGCGTGGGGTGAAGTGGAAGCGATGGGAGAAAGGGCAGGCTCACGGGATGAGCACTTCCAACCTGGAAACGGGGAGTGGGTGACCTGATGGTGAAGAGGGTCTCAACTTTCTAGAAAGGGCTCCATCCTCAGTTCTGGGAAGAGCCCGTGTGAATGAATCACTCACAGAAGAGCCCAGGTTGAGGGCTTAAGCTGAGATCTGGTGAATGTAACAAGGATTTGGTTATTTCCAGGTTCTGGGCAGGAAGACCAGGCAAGCGGGTTTCTCAGTCTGAGCTCGGCCACGCTTTAGGTCCAGAATGGCAGCCTTGAGACACTGTAGTGCCCTGCTTTCCTGCCTGCATTAATTTTAGGAGAACATATCTGTTAGAAAACCAGCTTGGGACTTCCCCAGTGATCCAGTGCAGGGGGTGTGGCTCTGATCCCCAGTGGAGGAACTAAGGTGCCACGGGCCGTGGAGTGCGGCCAAAAAATGAAGACCAGCTCTCTCTGATGGCACTTACATCCACAAAAATTAGCTGGGGTGTGACTTCTCATCTAATCCAACTTAACTTTGTACTCAACAGCCTTTAAGGTAAATGTTGATTCTGTATGAGGTGAAGCCAGCCAACCAGCGTGTCCAGTAAGCCTAATTCACTCGAGTTATTAAAGAGCCTTTCTTCTCAGCTCAAACTTTTCAGAGCTCCCAAATAAACCAGAAAAAAATCTGCAAGTGGCATCTCATGATAAAATTTAGGGTTTATTATTTAACATTCAGTAAATCAGTCCAAGCTTGTCTACATCTTATGCAGGGTGAGGAGGCTGGGCCGTGGACATCCGTGGCCTTTTCAAGTTACAAGTCAGTAACAGCAGTCCAAAGGTAGCCAACACGTCTTGAGTTTATTGCATCATTGTAAACAAGAAATCTTATCTCCTCCTGACCAGACACCCAAAAGGTTATAAAAGAAATTTAACTTAGGTCCAACTTGAGGACACGTACTAAAAGTTTCAAAAACTAAGTGTGACCCTTCATAAGGCACTGCCATGCTGTAGGAACATTCATTCTGCCACATTTTATATATAAAAAAGCTGCATGTTCTCATGACGTGTCTTCAGTTGCACTGCAACCACAAGACAGAGCGATTCACACTGGCTGGAATCAAAGCCTTATTTCCCCAAGGCCAGGGCAGTGCAGCCTGGCACCACCATAAAGGACATCATTCTTAGATGAAGACACCCAGGACCAGCCACAACCGTCTGTTTAAAGAGCAGCTGATAAAGGAACAGGCAATTACCCCTTCCCATGTTTTAAAATAAGCAACGTTTCGTATCTCTATTAACGTTTCATATCTCTGTTATCTAAGATTCCCAAGTAAAAACATTATTAAAAATAGCCATATCCTTGAAAACTCAAGCATTTTTAGTGTGCAAGACTTCCTCTTTGGCAATGCAGAACCTGCAAGCTGACCGTTCAGCTGGCACACGTCATCTGTGGAGAAAGACGGGGTTCTGCGGATTTCAAATGGTTCTGTGGAGTCAAGTGAAAAGCTGACCCACGTGTAAACTGTAACAAACATTCCACCGTGGGAACCAAGGACTCAACGCCAACGGCTGCATTCTGATCCCTCTCAAGAGAGGAGATGGCTGGTGGACCCGGAGCCAGGGCTGAAATTCAGAAGTAGTGGTAGTACCAGGAAGGCTACGGTCAACACCAAGTGAGAGCTGCAGATGGCACCCGTGATGAGGGCTGTAAACAGCAGCAAAGCCACGGGCAGGAAAGGTCCTGCCCGTTCTGCTGGGCCGCAGGGGCCTGGCAGGAGCCCTCACCCCACAATCAGACGGTTCACCCCGCCGTGTGCTCGGCCTTCGGACCTGGGTTCTCCCTCTGGACAATCTGTGTCTGAGGGTGCCACCAGTGTTACCTGAAAATACTTCATCTTGGTGAACGTGTTCTGTAAAAGAAAAAGAACTAGAGCTGAAGAGTGTTTCTGGCAGGTGAAAACCAATGCTCCCCGGCTTGCATTAGCCCTTGAACTTCAGTTCAGCTTCTGTGGTGTGGGTACTGTTGGGTCAGAAAGAGCCCTTGGCCTCTGTTTTCAAGGCACTTCTGTCAAGGTCAGTTAAGTGTGTGTGTGGCGGGGGGCGGATTTCAAAAGTTCATTTCCAACTGTGATGAACAGCAGGGTTGCCATCATGTTCCAACACAAGTTCACTTGACAGCAGAGCGTCATTTCACAGATCAACCCTCAGAGCCTTCCGGATCCCACGAGTCCAAGGTGCAAATGTGCAAACTCCGAAGAGGTCTTCAAAGTGTTTGTTCAGGCCGGGCCCCCGGTCTGCTGGGTGCCCGGTCGCGTCTCAGCCCTCCTGCACGCGAGCTCAGTAGAAATCCAGCCGTGACTGCACGGTCTTGCAGCCCTTGTCTGAGTAGATTTTCTCGTCCTTTGGGAAGAACGTCATCTCCTCAGCCACTCGGGTGACGATGTCTTCATCGACGGGGGAACCGCGGGCCTTCATCTCCGCCCGCACACACATCTTCACATGTCTGAATTCCAGGGGCAGGAAGGGGATGAAGTAGTCGATGAGGTTCCGGTCTATCAGGCCGCTGTGCCACAGGCCACCTGGGAAACAGGGCACAGCTGCATTTCCTGCCACTTCTGTCCTTGTCACCCCGCCAGCGTGAGGCTCCTACAGGGCCTGTCCTGATCCCCACCCCAGCACATTCCCCACGTCTGCGGCCCTCAAGATTCTCTTTTGGTCAAGCCTGATGTAAGGGTTGGTTGGCTACCCCCACTAACTGGCTTCTAGAATGGCATGCCCTCCAAAAAAATAAGTCCCTACTTCAGCCAAGCTACAGGGCTGAGCGGATTGTGTCATTTTGTCAAAGGCTTAAAAAGACAGATGGTTGGGATTCCCTGGCGGTCTGGTGATTAGGACCTGAGCTTCCACTGCAGAGGGCACGGGTTCAATCCCTGGTTGGGGAACTAAGATCCCACAAGCTGCAGGGTCAAAGGAAAAAAGAGGAGAGAGAGCACGGTGATGCTGTGGACAGGGCGCAGGGCACCCACTCGCAGAGACTCACTGTGTTTGTTATTGAAGACTCCAACAGACAGCACTGCCTCCAGGTCCTTCAGCTGGATGTCCTCTCTCTTTCTCCCGGCCTGCCAGAAGTCAAGGGCCGTCTTAGTTATGAGGTCCCCGCCTGCATTGCTGAGTTTGCCAAAGAAACCAGATTAAAATCACACACTGACTTCTCGATGACATATAAATACTACTATATATAAAAGTCTGTATATATATATATATATATATATATATATATATATATATAAAAGATAGCTAGTGAGAACCTGCTATATAGCACAGGGAACTCTACTCAATACTCTGTGGTGACCTAAATGGGAAAAAATAGCTAAAAAAGAGTGTATGTATGCATATAACACTTTGCTATAACCTCAGATTCGCAGATGACACCACCTTATGGCACAAAGCGAAGAGGAACTAAAGAGCCTCTTGATGAAAGTGAAAGAGAGTGAAAACGCTGGCTTAAAATTCAACATTCAAAAAACCAAGATCATGGCATCCAGTCCCATCACTTCATGGCAAACAGATGGGGAAACAATGGAAACAGTGAGAGACTTTATTTTCTTGGGCTCCAAAATCACTGCAGATGGTGACTGAAGCCATGAAATTAAGACGTTTGCTCCTTAGAAGAAAAGCTATGACCGACTAGACAGCATATTAAAAAGCGGAGACAGTACTTTGCCAACAAACGTCCATCTAGTCAAAACTATGGTTTTTCCAGTAGTCACATGTGGATGTGAGAGTTGGACCATAAAGAAGGCTGAGTGCGGAAGAATTGATACTTTTGAACTGTGGTGTTGGAGAAGACGCTTGAGAGTCCCTTGGATAGCAGGGAGAGCAAACCAGTCCCTCCTCAAGGAAATCAGTCCTGAATATTCAGTGGAAGGACTGATGCTGAAGCTGAAACTCCAATACTCTGGCCACCTGATGTGAAGAGGCAACTCACTGGAAAAGACCCTGATGCTGGGAAAGACTGAGGGCAGGAGGAAAAGGGGACAAAAGAGGATGAGATGGTTGGATGGCATCACCGACTCAATGGACACGAGTCTGAGCAAGCTCCGGGAGATGGGGAAGGACAGGGAGGCCAGCATGCTGTGGTTCTTGAGGTCACAGAGGTCACGTGACTGAGAGACTGAACTACCACAGAAACTACCAGACTCCACTAAAAATTAATTTTAAGAAAAAGACTGTCTAATCAGGAAACAGAGCTGCTCTAATTTTACTTTTTTTTTTCAGTTTCTATGCAGCTTATTTTAAAGTTAAATATATAAACCAGTCTAGATGTATTAGAAGGTTGTAATGACTTCTTACTGATGTCACTTATTATCAGGAAACACTGTAAGTTTTCTAAGATGGAATCAGACTGTGATATTTCTCTAAACTTTAGTTTTAATCAAGGAGTATTTACTATGTGCTACTAGACAAAGAAAAAAAAAAAAGCATCTGCCCTCAGGAGCCGAAAATCTGTTTTTTCAGGAAAAGGAAAAAAAAAACTTGGTGTGTAACGCTACAACTTTTTACAAACCCCAGAGATGACATGTGTAGGTAGCAAAATTGCCTATTATCAGCAACAATTTCCTTCATTTATTTCCTCCTGCCCCTGCCTGGTGCCAATCCAGAAGTCTGCAAGTTACTTCTGCCAGGCTGGCACGTTTGTCCCCGGAACCTCGTTCTAGCCCTGGGAAAATGAAGGGCTCAGTACATCCCCACTCAAGAAATGCCTCCCACTGACCTGAGAAAGATGAAGATGGCCTTCCGGTAAGACACGCCATCTATCTGCTCGTAGTAATCTAGGAACGGCTTGATTGCATCAATGATTCCCGGGTGCAACTTATCCATCTCATCAAATATGAACACGGAGCCCGCACACGCACTCACGTTACCCCGGATCCACCTCTGTAACTGGTCCTAGACCAACCAGAAAAGAAGAAATGGGACACGGGGACTCAAAGGGTATGCCCGGGGAGAAGTGCTATGCTGTTCTTCACACTCAGGAAGGTGAAAAATCAGAGCTCTCTGGGGTTTAACAACAAAAACCACATCCTAACCTCCACTCACTGAGGAGCTACTTTTTCCAAAACCTCATCTATAAAAAGTGGGGGGAACATAGCTGACTCATATCAAGGTATGGCAAAAATAACTACAGTATTATAAAGTAACTAGTCTCCAATTAAAATAAATAAATTAAAACATAATAAAATTAAATTTAAAAAAAGAAAGAAAAAAAAGGAAACCAGCAGAGAGATGGGTGCTAAAACGCAAATAAGTGTTTTCCTAACTCAAACGAGGTACCCAATGCAACTTTTTAAAGGTACAAGAAGTATAACATATGCACATATTTATCGCTTCACTGGTAACCAACCGGTAATTTTCATTTGGTTGTGGGTGGAAATCTCAATTTTACTAGGCATACTAAGAAATAAGAAACTGAACTAAAACCAGTGCTGTGTCCAAGATCAGTAATGGTCTTGGAATGCCTTGTAATGGTGTTACAAGTGCAGTGAACAAAGATGCGGACCTAGATGACACTTCACGACAAGCATTTGTGCCTGTATTTTTCTTCATGAAAGAATTTGGGAAATAACAAAGTCATTCTCTTTTTGGCTGCCTTCCCTGTCTTATTGTTTATGTAGCAAATATCCACTTTTACTTCCCTTTTTCAGTTTCTATTCCTTATTTCATAACACGAAGTAGAAACACTAACTTTTACAAGGATGTCCATTTAAACAAGAGCCCTACTGGACAAGTCAACAATACAACACCAAGAATGGGAAGGAGGGGAGGAACAAAGGGAAAAAACGCTACTGAGGAGAAAAAAAATCCTCTGGTCCTCACTGCTTAAATGCAGAGGCCAAACTGAAGTGATATCATAGGCAGGAATCTTACTTTTTCATTTTTGGCTGTGCTTGAGGGATCTTAGTTCCCTGACCAGGGATTGAACCTGTGCCCTCAGCAGTGACAGCATGGAGTCCTAACCACGAGACCACCAAGGAATTCCCAAGGGAGCCTTAAATAAAGCCATTTGAGTCTGTTTCACTTAACCAAGGGCTGTGACAGGGACGCTGCGCATACTCACTGTACAGCACAGCTACCCTGCAGACCGGGAGACGGGAGATTTGGGCTCCAGTTTCTCATCTGCCATAAGGTCACAAAGACTGTAGGGAGCAAGTCACCTTCCCACTCTCGGCTCCATCTTTTAATGGAACATCACCTACCCCGCTGTATTGGGCTTCCCTGGTGGCTCGGTGGTAAAGAACCCACCTGCCAAGCCAGGAAACGTGGGTTCGACCCCTGGATTGGGAAGATCCCCGGAGAAGGAAATGGCAATCCACTCCAGTATTCTTGCCTGGGAAATGCCAGACAGAGGAGCCTGATGGACGACAGTCCATGGGGTGGCAAAGAGTCGGACATGGCTTAGCGACTGAGCATGCCCACACCTCGCCATATTATTTTGGAATTGGTGAGGCAAAAGCTGCAGGAGAGCTCTGCAAATGGCAAAGGGTCACCAGGCTGGGGGGATTTGTGCCTTAAACCAGAGGAATCTGGGGCTACTGCAGCGCAAAGAAAGAAGCAGAGGCTGGAGTCAGGGAGCAGGTCACCCAGACCAGTTGGAGAAGCCAGAGGACAGGATAACAGTTCCTTGCCTGGTACAGTTTTATGTGCTGTTCATGAGGGAAGTGCAGGGTCGACACAAACAGGTGGACAAATTTGCTCTTCAGGCCTTTCGGGTGAAGATTTTCAGCCACAATTTGGCTGACAAAATTCTTGCCTGTGCCAGCCCAGCCGTGTAAGGAGAGAGTCAGTGGTTTCTTGGGATTTTTGTTGTTCTTGAAGCCGGTGAGCGCCTTGAGAATCACCTCTGTGGCCAGATGCTGCCCAAACAGCTTCTCCTCCAACTCCTGCTTGAGGGCTGCAGGAGCCAGCCCGAGAACAAGAGAGAAAAATACACATTAAACAGGTACCAGAAGGGCAGCGCTCGCCCCAGCTGGCCAAAGTGGGAGGCACAAGTTTGCAAAGTGGTCCAGCATGGGATCTCTGCCAAATCCCACGGCTGGCACTGAGGCAGAACCACGGGGCTGCGGTCACACGAGGCCACTTGCAAGGAAACGGACTGGAGAAGGAAGCTAAATGTGTTTGTTAATCCAAGGACTGGCCCTCTCGACTGGGCTGCTTTGCTATTTCCCCAGCCACCCTACTGGCTTGGAAGAAAACTGAGGGCCAGATGAGGGGTTTTCGAGGCGGAGGCTGCACTTCTGGGAAACGGCACAGAAGGGCGGGAGCTTTCGGTTTCTTTTTACTGTCCTCCCAAGGAATGCAAACTTTTAGGGAGGAAGTTGGGCAGATCCCCCACGATCCGGAGGATCTCTCCGAAGACACAGCTTCCGAGGCTGCAGCCAGGACCGAAAGCCCACCTCTCCTCCCTCCTAGCCCATCAAAGGGTGAGCGCGGGGTGCCGGGGCGCTGACGCCCGCGGGGGGCCTGTCTCCCGCGCCCCGCGAGCCCCTCCAGGGCAGCCCCGATGTACCCGACGCGTTGAGCGGCCGCTCGCTGCGGCAGCACTCGGCGAAGCGGCAGTACAGGTCCTTGTAAGACAGGTAGCCGGTGAGCGCCGACGCGGCCCCGATGGCGATGCCCACAGTGATAGGCTCGAACGCCGCCGCCACGTGGGCCGCCAGCAGCAGCGGCAGCGCCTCGGCGCCCCCAAGCCGCGGGCGCAGCCGCATAGCGCATGGAGCCTCCGGGACCGCAGCACCTTAGCAAGAGCCCGGGGTGCCCAAGCAGCCGAGCGGTGGGAAGGACTTCCTGTATCTGCGTAACTTCCGCCCTACAGGTCCACCCACCCCATAGGACGGCCTGGTTGGCGAGGGGCGTGGCTCCCCGTCGCCATCTTTATGAGTGGCGCGAAAGCCGGCTCCGTTCGGGGGGCGTGGCTCTGCCGCCATCTTTATGAGTGGCGCGAAAGTCCTCTCAGCGCGGTCCAGTTGAGCCGCTCAGTCGTGCCCGGCTCTTTGCGACCCCATCTACTGCAGCGCGCCAGGCCGCCCTGTCCATCACCAACTCCCAGAGTTTACTCAAACTCATGTCCATCGAGTCGGTGATGCCATCCAACCATCTCATCCTCTGTCGTCCCCTTCCCCTCCTGCCCTCAATCTTTCCCAGCATCAGGGTCTTTTCAAATGAGTCAGTTCTAAGCATCAGGTGGCCAGAGTATTGGAGTTTCAGCTTCAGTATCAGTCCTTCCAATTGTCAGGAGAGTGTATGCTCCTCGGGTCTGTCTCGTCACGACAAAGATTTGGAGTGACGGACATTTAAAGCCCTCAGCGCGTCACAGCTCTGGGGTTTTGGACAGACCATGTTATAGCTCTCAGGTCTCGAAGAGACCGTGTTAATAGCGCTTAGACAAATCAACGTTACAGCTCTTATTTTATTTAGAAGATAGCAAGAGAACCAATCCTTGAGGTGTGAGGGAATGCTGACCCAAAGACTGGAAAGGAGAGTGGAGGAACGCGTCAGCGCAAGTCAGCGCAAGCGCTTCGGCTCCTCTTTTATTTGTTTTTTCCTCCCCCTGGGCCTGCCCTATGTAAATTGGGTTAGCCAGGACTGTTGTTTGTTGTCCTCGGACCTTCCTTTGTTCTATTTTCGCCGGCTTTTCCCTTCCTTGTCTTTTAGGCACCGCCATTTTGGACTCCTGTTTCCTATTCTAACTACCTAACACAATGACTATTCAGGACTGATCTCCTTTAGGATGAACTGGGTGGATCTCCTTGCAGACCAAGGGACTCTCAAACGTCTTCTCCAACACCACAGTTCAAAAGCACCTTCAGCATTCAGCTTTCTTTATAGTCCAACTCTCACATCCCTACTACTGGAAAAACCATCTAAAAAAGCCGTCTAGGGACCCGCGTAGTGGTGGTGGTGGTGGTTTAGTCTCTAAGATTTGTCCAACTCTTGTGATCCCATGGACTGTAGCCTGCTAGGCGCCTCTGTCCGTGAGATTTTCCAGGCAACAATACTAGAGTGGTTAGCTTCGGTTTCAAACCCACACCTAACTTTCACTGTTTCATTTTCTTCCCAGTTCTTTCACACTTTGTTTTGTCATCCCTCTTTTCATTTCCCTTGGAGCCACTCTGAACATTTGTCAAGTCTCCCCACCCACCTGCCTTCCTGAAACAGTAGGTGAGCGCTCTGGACTGTGGGCCCCAGGCTGACCTTGGGGCTACAGCAAGACAGACTGTGCACTACAATGCAAAAGTCCATTCTTCCCTTGAGCATGCTAAAAGACCAACTCCGTGCTGGATGCTAGGAGACAGCAAGGAAGTAGAGGGAGCTGCCCCTACCCTCTGGACCTCTGGGGAGACAGTCAGTGGGTAAGGGTCCATACTGAGTTCTTTGAAGCTCAGGGGCCATAGAGCAGAGAAGGCTTTTGTCTAGACTGGAAAGAGGTGACCAAGTGAGAGTGAGAAGCAGAGTGTGCAGTGCAGCGAATAGAACATGCAGGATGTGCAGTTTGGGGAACTCAAAGTATATCACGTGGTGGGAGCTGGTGAGAATGGAGAGCTGCACAGAGACTGGACGGGGAAGACCTCTGTTTTGGTGGAGGGTAGTAAATAAACTCTGGAAAATTTTGAAAGACATGGGAATACCAGACCACCTAACCTGCCTCTCAAGACCATCCCCAAGAAAAAGAAATGTAAGAAAGCAAAATGGCTGTCTGAGGAGGCCTTACAAATAGTTGTGAAATGAAGGGAAGCGAAAAGCAAAGGAGAAAAGGAAAGGTATACGCACTTGAATGCAGAGTTCCAAAGAATAGCAAGGAGGGATAAGAAAGGCTTCCTTAGTGACCAATGCAAAGAAATAGGAAAAAAAAACAAAAAGAATGGGAAAGACTAGAGATCTCTTCAAGAAAACTAGAGATACCAAGGGAACATTTTAAGCAAAGATGGGCTCATTAAAAGACAGAAATGGTACGGACCTAAAAGAAGCAGAAGAGATTAAGAAGAAGTAGCAAGAATGCACAGAAGAACTGCACAAAAAAAGATTTTCATGACCCAAATAATCACGATGGTGTGATCACTCAGCTAGAGCCAGACATCTTAGAATGTGAAGTCAAGTGGGCCTTAGGAAGCATCACTACAAACAAAGCTAGTGAAGGTGATGGAATTCCAGTTGAGCTATTTCAAATCCTGAAAGGTGATGCGGTGAAAGTGCTGCACTCAATATGCCAGCACATTTGGAAAACTCAGCCGTGGCCACAGGACAGGAAAAGGTCAGCTTTCATTCCAATCCCAAAGAAAGGCAATGCCAAAGAATGTTCAAACTACCACACAATTGCACTCATCTCACACACTAGTAAAGTAATGCTCAAAATTCTCCAAGCCAGGCTTCAGCAATACGTGAACCATGAACTTCCAGATGTTCAAGCTGGTTTTAGAAAAGGCAGAGGAATCAGAGATCAAATTGCCAACGTCCAATGGATCATCGAAAAAGCAAGAGAGTTCCAGATAAACATCTATTTCTTCTTTACTGATTATGTCAAAGTCTTTGACTGTGTGGATCACAATAAACTGTGGAAAATTCTTAAAGAGATGGGAATACCAGACCACCTGACCTGCCTCTTGAGAAACCTGTTTGCAGGTCAGGAAGCAACAGTTAGAACTGGACTTGGAACGACAGACTGGTTCCAAATAAGAAAAGGAGTATGGTAAGGCTGTATATTGTCACCTTACTTATTTAACTTATATGCAGAGTACATCATCAGAAACGCTGGGCTGGAGGAAGCATAAGCTGGAATCACGATTGCCAGGACCAATATCAATAACCTCAGATATGCAGATGACACCACCCTTATGGCAGAAAGTGAAGAGGAACTAAAGAGCCTCTTGATGAGAGTGAAAGAGGAGAGTGAAAACGTTGGCTTAAAGCTCAACATGGCATCCGGTCCCATCACTTCATGGCAAATAGATGGGGAAACAGTGGAAACAGTGACAGACTTTATTTTTCTGGGCTCCAAAATCACTGCAGATGGTGACTGCAGTCGTGAAATTAAAAGATGCTTGCTCCTTGGAAGAAAAGCCATGACCAGCCTAGACAGCATATTGAAAAGCAGAGACATTACTTTGCCAACAAAGGTCCGTCTAGTCAAGGCTATGGTTTTTCCAGGAGTCATGTATGGATGTGAGAGTTGGACAGTGAAAAAGGCTGAGCGCTGAAGAATTGATGCCTTTGAACTGTGGTGTTGGAGAAGACCCTTGAGAGTCGCTTGGACTGCAAGGAGATCCAATCAGTCCATCCTAAAGGAGATCAGTCCTGAATATCCATTGGAAGGACAGATGTTGAAGCTGAAACTTCAACATACATACATATATCTAAAATATAAATAATATATATTATACAGAATGCATATAATAATATAAAATATTATTTATATAATTATACATTATATATTATATTTAGTATATATTACATATATAATAAGTATAATAGATAAATATATGTAATTTATATCATATAATATATATGTATTATATATAATTTATTAATATATAATATGTATAAACTTCAACATATATAATATATAACTATATATTCAACATATATATATGTTGAAACTTCAACACACATATATAATATATACAATATATTATATGAAATATATAATATATTATTATAATATATAATAATATATTATTGTATATATTATAGTATATAATATATAATGTATTATATGTATACAAATATGTACATTTAAAAATTAACTTATATTAAATTATATTTATAAAATTAAAAAATTATGTATATAAATACATTTTATATATAAAACATACATTATATA